>JAHDVF020001262.1:0-600000 GCA_022606425.2 Lepidostoma basale | reverse complement strand
TTCATTAAATTTTTCCATGTGTCCAAACCATCATAACGAACCTTTCATTATTTTGTGCATAACACTTTCTTTCGAGTTTGTATTCACTTCTTATATTTGCATTCGACACTCCATGATTAAACACATTCGTCTAAGAGATCTCATTTGCACTGCATTTATTCTACTTTCATATTTCTTTGACCAGTTCAATGCTTCATTTTGTTTTTAATTTTATTATTTTATTTACATATTTCCAGGACAAGTTTCGTCTTATCATCTGATTTTTTATGGCGTGTTTATTTACATTCCGAACGTGAGTAGAGTAAATAAAAATCCTCTAAGAAATTAGTTGGCAGTGTCATTATAAAGCATAGTAGCTCGAGCTAATTATATAATAATAAATGGTGTTGATGAAAATACATGGTTAATTTTTTTTTTAAATGTGTATTCAGAGTAAATGCAACTTGATAGACATATCAAGAAGCGGAGATCGAATTGTTCTATATCTTCAAGTCCAAACCATTCTGGAAATACTCAATAAAAAGGAATTTTACATTTTCATCTCCCCATTAATTATATGATTTTAAAATGATCACCATTACAAAAAGAACAATACAAAAACTCTATGTAACTAAGCGAACAATGGAGAGAAGGACATTAAATATCAGTCTGTGACACAAAAAAATCCAATAAGCGGATCAAATAACTAAAAAAAAAACTAAGAATTCATAAATAAATATAATATGTAATTACTGTGTAAATATTAAACTTATATACCATTATTAAAGGTGTAAATTTGTTTTTGTAAAACTCGCAGGATTGCGTTAGAATATCGGACGTACGAGGAATAGCCACAAGAGCTGAATCTCTGTAAGCCAGAAGATCCAAGTCCAAGTATGAATTGTTTGTACGTTAAAAGAAATACGTAAATTCCAAAAACTCATTTATTTTTACATCAGATTACTTGAACCAAATTACTATTTATACAATTGTGTTGTAGCTAATACAGTATATTGATGCTTATGGCATAGGATAGATAGCTAATCTATTAGCCATTTTATTGGCAAGTGAATTCTACAACAGAAAAAATATAGTGTAAGAATCACTGTCGCCGGGAACCGAACTAGGGACCTTGTGGCAGTCATAATTCTCGCCACTCTGCTACATTGGTCGTCTTTTACACCAAATAATTTGTTTAAATAAACCAACTGTTTTCGCTCCCACCGGAGCTTCGTCAGGCTTACATAAACTTTCTAATTGATAGTCAAAAAATATTTCGGTACTCATATATGATTTGATATTTAGCAATTATCTAAATTACATATATATTTTTTAATAACGCTACACCACAAATTGAATGGTCTATATTGTACTAAAAACTTATATTGTTTTGCCTTTTTTTGTGTACGAGTATATTTTGAAACTAAACAATTAATAATATAGTTTCGTCGTTTCACAAGTGACCCAAACTTCTGAGCACACCTACGGTGCATAATTTAATCCTGTGTTTAAAATATGAAAACATCAACCTTGGCACGGACTTCGTTTTACGTTTCAAAATTTCTTTCTTATTAATAGAGTCTGTGTCATCAGAGATTGGGACAAGTGTTATATACATAACGTTTTTGGACATTCCATGTGTCGCTTTGGCGAATTTAAGCTACACATAAAAAAATCGAGATGCTTGATAGCACGAAAAAGATGACTTCTTCTTCGTCCTGTTAGAGGAGACTCATTCAGATAACGTCGGCTTAGAAGTGCACCAGCTGGACCGCACTGCGGAAGTTCGAAACAGATAGTCCTCCGTGCATGTCACAGGGCAGCGAAGATACTACGTTATGCACAGCATGGATTGATCCATGCCATAGATGCAGAACATTATATCTCTCTGAAGGACACCCTATCTTGCCATATTGTCCCTGGATCGATCGATGCGTTTGCGCAGTCGGTTGAGGGTCCTCCTGGTTTTCCACGTTTATGTCCCAGCGGCATGACTTCTTGGGCTTCATCCAATTCAGGCATCTGCAGCTTTCCCTCTATCTGTCCAATCTCTCGACTTTAGGAGAACGTTATAGTGGTGGTGTGGAATTAAAAAAACAACTCTCTGATTTAAGTCACGAGACCGAACGTTAGTAATTATAGCGGATGCCTGGAGTTATGGCTAAGCTGGTCGCTTTTTCCACGTTACTGTTACCACACTTGAACGCCATTCCATGATGAAGGTTTCGTGCTTCGGATTTAAGATCTCCAACATAACCGGTGTCAGAATACCAATTTTCAAGGACGCATAAGCGTAATCTCTGGACTTTATCCTATGGACCATATATTATGTTTTACACAGGAAACTATTATAGGTCGTCATATCATCGGTAGAGGTTCTTCGGATAGAAAATATGCAAATATTTTTATTTATCAAACATGGGAGTGAATTACCTGGGAATCACGGAGAGTCAGAGATAACATTCTAGCCTCCTGAAATACAAGACTGAGACACGAGATCCTTTAAGGTTGAACTCTTCCATGCATGAGTTGGTATAGTTCTTGTTATCGCAGTTGGCGCATCCTTGGGTATCTTGACAGAAGACACTTCAGATAGAGTGCGTTTTTCTTTTATGGTAGGATCTAAATTAGTGTTAAGTGCCTTGATTGCCACCCCGAAGCTTCCGGGTTCGATTCCCGGTGAGGGCAGTGTGATTGTCACACTGTCATTGTTGTAGTGTATAATTCACGTGACAATAAAATTGCGATAGATTAGCTACCTTTTCACATGTCACGAGAATCACTATGATAGCTATAAATACCCTTTACATCGATTTGGCTCATGCTGTCGTGATGTAAAGAGTGATTCAACAATATAATAATAATAATAATAATAATAATAATAATAATAATAATAATAATAATAATAATAATAATAATAATAATAATAATAATAATAATAATAAAATTAACGATACAGGTGGTATAGCAGATCGCGGTGACAGTGCCCTTTTGTCAGTCTCCATCATTCACTAGGTCCGCCCCCCGTCTATCCGGGACTGATTTTTCAGTTATTTCATTTAAGCAAATTAAGGGATACCAGGCCAGATTTAAGTAACCCTATTTTATCCCATCTATGCTCAGCACTTACAAATACAAACATATATTACAATGGTATCATCTTAACCGCAATGGTATATAATAGGTAAAAACTTGATGTAAATTGTATAAGAAAGGCAGAACAGAGCCGGAGGAGTAGCCGAATGCATCGATCGGGAATCTTCGGCAATCCTCGACATCACAAGGTTCACGGAAGTGAAGGGGTGGGGAACACTAGCGACGCCGGTGTATGGCCCGCCGGTGTATATTACATTTATATTGAAGTATTCCGGTATGATGGCAGCGGTAGAACCATTTGTTTTGTGACAATCAAATTTTTCTTCACAAGTCTTCGGCAAACGTAGTGAGTGTGTCAATTTTGGTGGATAGCTCGTGGATTTATTGTAAGAAGTTATCACAAATTCCATTGAACACAAAATATACGCTAAAATGAGAATAAATACATTAAAAAAACTGGGTCATCAAACTGCAATCCATCACGTGTCACAGGTAAACTGCTACATAATATATAAGTTACGATTTTGTATGAATTAGCTGACCATTTTTTTACTATTCCATTTTATATTATTTTTAATGTGTGTATTTCACAAAAAAAATTACATTGTGCAATTTTACTTTATGTCTTAACCACTTAAGTTTATCAAAAATTAATATCAGTTACAGTCTCATTACTAGCGCTCGGATTAATATTCTCTAAACATATAAAAATATTCTTCTTCAATGTCCCAAATAATATTTTATTTTTTCTAACCTTATGTTTGCTCATTACTAGAAAAAAAAAAAACAAGATCTTCTATGTGACAAGCTTTTTTTTACTCGACCTCGACGTCACTCAGAGACAATATGAAAGAACTTGTAGATTGCGCCATCGATGGCGCCGTTCATATATTCTCCCTGCAGAATAAATTATGTCCTTTTAATTTCTTCTTAGTCGGTTTCTCGGCTAAACACAGCTTCCAGATTTTTCCTGGAAATGTCCTCCTTTTCTCCTGGCCATAAGTTATTACAAATACTCTTGACTTTAGAAAGTATCTTGTCTTCCTAATGTCGAACCATCTCTAATGCGTTCCTGGTACTTTGTTGTATTTTTATAATATTTTACCTGTACTTAATAGATGCCTTAAACATTTTCCTGTTTGTAATGTCTTTTGAGTTATTAAACTGATATGATTTGAATCTTAATATCGAATACAGGAAAACAAGTATCAGTAACACACATTCGTTTTGAAGAAATATTTAATTTGGAGTTAGTCTATAATACTCCTGGACACAGCTCCGTGCCAGAGAACCAAACAATTGAGAACGCTGTCATTCCAGAAGGACCCGAATCAATCTGTCTCGGCGAAGGCGTGACTCGAATCCCAAACTGTTCATTTTCTTGGAAACTTTCCATGTTTGTTCAGAAAGTTCACGTTTTGCCATGAGTGTTTTATTATACTTGTCAGAGAAAAATCCAGATTTCAAATCCGAAAAAAAAACACAATAAATTTATATGAAATGTAATAGAAATTATATGAAACCCCACCAAATCGAAATAGAAAATCGTCAAGTGTTTTCCAATTCAAAATCAAAATTATTGATTTATTTTGTGATATGTCACACGATTTCATCAAATTTAAACCGGATCTTATATATAATCAATTCTATGTGTGGTCATATTCGAAGTTGGAGAAATCGACGAGCATACACATATTATGTGTTACGATATGTGAACATACAAAAAGTTCGAGAGGTATGTAAGGATAGCGCAGTATGGCGGTCCATCCTCTCCGTTTACCTTTCCGGAGAAACGGCGCGATGGTTAATTAATTTTAATTATACTCGTATTTACCGTTTTCATTTAATTCTACTTTTTGTATTTTCAAATACTATTTTAAAAAAATGTATTAAAAAAAAACAGTTTATCAAGAAACTCCTAATACTCCATTATTTTGTACACTTAGATCTAAAAACCGATTTTGAAAACGAATTTAATTACTTTTCGTGCTTTACACATTCAACCGTAAGATTCACGAAGCACGAAAAGTAGGTAAACGCGAAAAGATTTGTTGATAAAATTCTTAAGTTGGTTACTCCTAACATATCTTCATTGTGTCACTTCTTTATTATCTTCGTCTTTCTAACAATTCACTTAACTAAAGTTCTTCTAGCCTGATGTTATTGACAACTTCATTAATTCAATATGGGCCAGTAACTTAGCGCAGGACACACGGAATATTTCTGACATTATGGACTTAAAAAAACAAACAATAATATAAGTTAAATAGTCCATTGTTTTGGCCGAAACACTATGATACCTTAACATTTTAAAACTGTTAATGAATACACTTTGTTGTTTGTATCACAACTGTATTTATTTTACGCGACAGCTGTTTCATCAACCAATGTTGACATTTCTAAATTATATCAAAGAAATTATTCAAATTGACATAGGATCAAATACACATAAAGATTCGAAAAATCATGAAAATTTGACATTTGATATATTATTGTAACACCTGATGATGTCAACATCGGTTAATGAAACAGCCATCGCGTAAAATAAAATACGATTGTGAAACAAAAAACAGAGTTTCTTCATTAACAGTTATAAAATAATATAAGTTATCAATTTGTGAGAAATATAAAAGCACTCAGTCATTTGAAAGTAAAGTTGTTTAATTGTCACACTCATATTTAATAAAGGAGTTATTATAACCAAGTAATTAGTTTCAGTGGCTTGTTGCCACAGCCGCAGTAGGTGATGCCCAGACAAAGGTATTTATTTTACATTTATTTATTTTATTTTTAAGTTAATTATCAAATGCAGGCACTGAAATTTCTTGGATACGTTTAAACAGTAAACACAAATATGCACTTTTTGTCGCGTTATAAAAAGTCTTAAAAATATATGAATGATCTTAAAAAAGAGTAATAGAACAGAATTTTAAGTGATTTAAAAATACTTCTTATATCTGATCAGGTCAACGTCTGCGAAATGATTTCAATAACATCCATCTTTTTACGGTTCTATGCTTCACTTCCATACATAAGGGTCGGTACATAATGCCTTGGGAAGGCAAAACATGTCGTTCCCACAAATTATATTAAAACTTCTAGAAAATAGGCGTTTTTTTTACTAATAATTTTTTAATATTTATAGAGTTTTACATCACTGTTCAAGAAAAACAAAAAATAAATAAATAAAATATTAATCATGTTTGTTGTATTAAACTTTGATAGTGTGTATCGATTATGCTTTGATTTATTTGTCAACTTGAACCTGAACCGAAACTTAAACGTTTTTCATTTTTTGTCAGAATTCCAAAAGCAAAACACGTTTATACAACACATTTTGTATGAGTTTTCCATTATGCTCGTAATAAAATAGAAATGTGAGTACGTATTTTTTGCTGTGATCGATACAATATTTATACTCGATGACTATCGAAGTATCATTAATCAGGCAATATCGTGAGTTTGACTTCTTGAATACAATAATATTTGAATACATTTTGAATAATTAACACAAACACTAAATTTCTAACCTAACTAACAAACCATCACGACGTTTCCCTGGAGGGGGTGGAAGAAAGGATGGAACGCTTTACTGTTATACCTCTCGAGCTTCTTCTAAAGCGTTATACTCGTATTCATTCATCGTAACATGCACGTTCGTCTATTTTTCCGACTTCAAATGTGGCGGCTATTTAGTAATTTATTAATTTAGTCATGCCATGTTTTCCTCGGCCCTCCTCGACTTATTTTTCCACTCATTATTTTAAACTATTTTTCTCTCGTCTGTTCGTTCTACATGTCCAAACCATCTCACGTATCGTTTTTATTTTATTTTACTAACATGCAATCATCTGCCTTATCTATCATTAATCGTTTTACCGCATATTCTTCTCGTTGACCTCAATTTTCAGGCATTTATCCCACTTTCATCATTTTTCTTTCTCACACAAGGGTTGAAACAACAACTTAATTATGTACTTTGTTCGCTTTTTGTTGCTTTAGTGGATATAATTCTATTTGCAATGAAGATTTTGAGTGCAAAATTTATTTTGGTCCCGGCACCGACTTATAATAATCTAATAGTATTATGAAAATCAATGAATTGATGGCAAACCACAAGAGATTAAAATGGGGCGTCATTAAAACGTATCATATCAATGTACATACTAGTATCGCATACCCTCCCACACGGATGTACGTACGTATAACGGGGTTATTTGACCGAATTTTGAACAATTTACCGACTGGGGCTCTGTAGAGGCAATTTGAGTGCTTCATATCACGAATGGTCGGTCGATACTTTCCAGGAAAACACACCATTCAATTATATGGAAGTTGAATATTATCGTTATAAAATAGAATATATTATTTAATTCTATATTATTAATAGTTTTTAAATGATGGTCCAACGGTACGTATTAAGTATTTAATATTGATAAAAATATCGGATTTATATTTAGTTTCAACAAATTTTATGAGATTGACATGTATCGGTCATGCTAGGGTATTATCATACACAACGATAATCATATGCCTTTACGTTAATAACCCGATCTACATTATGGGACAGAATATTTAATTAGGGTTGATTAAAATTACGAAGTTTAATGTCTTAATTGTACATATTGTGAACAATAATTAGGGTAATCAAATGATTTTACTGAAATCTCTTGATAGAAGTTCATTTTAAATAATAATTAAATAAAACGATGTTTTTTAACTACTTCCACTTTTGTCTTTATTTAGACAGCGACCGGTTTCGATGCCAGCGAGCCTGGCGAAACCGGTCGCTGTCTAAATAAAGACAAAAGTGGAAGTAGTTAAAAAACATCGTTTTATTTAATTATTAATAATTAGGGTGTAAGGGTAAACCCCAACAAAAAAGTAATTTATTCTATGTTCGCCATAATTTGTGTTCTAGATATTTTATTTGTCTTCTTTTATATAGGTACTGTGTATATACAACACTAACTAAAGTTACACTTACTAAAGTTAGTATTGTATAAACAAAGTGAAAATGAAAATGCTTTACAAACTTTCTAAAATGAAAATACTTTATAAACTTCCATATAACTTAATTATTTGACACTACACATATTATATTAGCAGGTGTTTTGTGCCAGCGTTGTGCTTTCCAAATTGCCATTAATTGTATTATTTCAAATTTTAATAATCTTAACATAAACAAATGTTTTACTCAAAACCTTTTATTTAATCAGCATAAACATGTTTCCAGAGTAGCAGATTCAAGAGCGGCTAAAGCAGCAAGGGATCGTTTACCTCAAGGAAGCAGACCTCAGAGACGACCTCCAAAGAGATGGAAATCGGGCTGGCAGCCAACTTCTTGGAAGGTAATAATACTGTTGATATATAATAATAAGTTGATATTGAAAATGTACCATGTTATACTAAGAAGTATTGGAATGAAATCGTAATCGAAAGTTAAAAAAAAATATGAATTGGACTATTAAAGAGCAATTTTGCAATTTCATAAATTTTTTTGTTATTGCTTTAAAATCATTTGAATTGAAGTGAAGACACAATCAATATTGCGGTGATAATTCTTCTTCTTCATGGTTACAACCCTGAGGATTGGTCTGCAATAAGCTTCTCTCGTTTCCTCCATTCAGTCCAGTCTCCAGCTAGTCTCTTCATCTCTGTGTAGCTGCTACTGCTCACATAACTAATCACTTGGTCCATATAGGCATCTTTTGGGCGGCCTCTGCAGTTCCTGCCCTCAACCATTCCTTCTGCGATAGTAATAAGCAAGCCCGGGTGCCTGATGTTATGGATTATCCCATTTGAGTCGTTTCTCGGGTCCTTCTCATTACTTCGCTGTTTTGGATGCCAATGGACCCCATCATGCGTCTGTAGCACCACATTTCAAAAGCAGCTAGATGTCTGCACTCACTCCGGCCAATGGTCCATGTCTTGCAGCCATACAGCAGCACACTCCAGACAAAAGTCTTGATCAGGTTTTTGCTGATACTTATATTAATGTTATTCGATTCAAGTATCTTTGTCTTTTTATTCAAGGCTAGTCTGGCTTGCTGTATCCTGCTTACGATTTCTGCCTAAAGACCATATCTTGGGTTATTCTGCTGCCTAGTAATACAAACCTTTTAACCTGTTTAATGCTGGTGTCACCCAGAACAACATTTACAGATCTTTTGTCTTGCCCAGCTACCATATATTTCGTCTTGCCCTTGTTTATTGTCATATTATATTGAGATAGTCAAATATTTTGAAATCTTTATAAGGCCTTGTTCAATTCAGTTCGAGGTATGTTTTCCATCTTTTCACGATCGTTTTATCTTCAAATAGAGTTAATCCTGGATAGCACCTCTTGTCTGTTTTTTTATTTTTGAAGAAGTTCTTTACTTCATAGTATGCAGTATCCATCTTTCTCTGTTCAATGTCTCTTTTAATTTTCACTTTTTCTGTGAGTAGAATTCTTTCCGCTTTTTGGACTCTCTATTGATCTTGTTTCTAAGTAAACTGTGTTCTCTTCTGCCGTTTTCTATTGTTGAATTTTTCAGTACTCTTCTGTTTTCAATTGTTTTCAAAATTTCATCTGTACTCCATTATTTTCTCGCCTGCGGTCTTACTCTTTCTGTTTCTGTGTCAGCTGCTGAGTTTATTTTTTATTTTATCCTTTCCCGCGTATTTTCTATGTCATCGTCATTATTATATTCGCATACTCGTTTTTTTCTTTAAATCATCTTCTTAATTATTCTTCTTTTAGTAGTTTGATATTCCATTTAATATATTAACGATGATATTGTATTTTCAATAGAACGTCTTTTTTTAAGCGGTGAAACTACCTTGTTGACCTAGAAATATTTGAACGTTCGCTTAATTTGCTTTGACAAAAGGGAAATGTCTTATACGTGATGATCCAAAAAAGTTCTTTCTTTTTATATGACATGCAAAACGCTGCTGCCGATATAACCGTCTAAAAATATTCCAGACGCAGCAGCGATCGCAACATACCGGGTGATTCAACAAGACGCGTTCCTTAACACGCCACATTCTGTGAAAGCGGATAAATTTAACTTAAATTTGCATACCTACTATTTTATGTGTATCAATTTTAATTAATTTTATTGAGTAGAAATAGACCTATTGTAACAAAAAAGACAAATAATCTAAAACACTTTTCTACTTTGTTTTTACCCCACTATATTATGTTATAATATTATATATCAAACAAATCTGTTTTTCTCCCGCCGGAGCTTCGTCTGTTTTAAATCATTTTTAGGAAAGCCCCACCACAAATTAATAGCTTTATACGAAAGTATAGAAATAAATCACCCCCATCACGTCATTAATCTTAAAGATCCAATTACATTTTTCTATCCTGATATACTCGTATTATATAATAATTATCTAATCCCCTCTGCACTTATTCGGCGTGTCGTGCACGCAAATTGATGTTCACGACTCACTGTACAGTGATCTTTTAAAATGATCAAATCAAAAATTAAAAAAAATAACTTTACCTGCTAACTTGATGAAATAATGAAAACCTTCTGAGAAGGAAAGCTTTATTTTTCTACATACCAATTTTTTTATGTTAACCATAAAAAGTTAACTTCAATGAACAACATCGAAATTTAAAAAGATAACTTAACCTGCTAATTTGATAAAATAATAAAAAAAAATCCTTCTGAGAAGGAAAGCTTTTTTTTTTCTTCGGTGTTGAAAAAGAGAGGATAAATCAAGTTTGATTCTTGTTTTTATAAACAGTACGAATTAAAATATATATTAATTTAGGTTAATAAGTTGAATGGAGACGAAGCAATCAAGTCGACGCATTCGAAAGTAATCAACAAACCCCGACGCAAAATCGAAAGACCTTGGTGAAATAATGAATACCTTCTGAGAAGGAAAGCTTTATTTTTCTTCGGTGTTGAAAAATAAAGGATAAATCAAGTGTTGATGCTTGGTTTTATATACAGTACGAATTGAAAGATAAAATAATTCGGGTTAATAAGTAGAATGGAGACGAAGCAATCGAGTCGACGCATTTGAAAGTAAACAACAAACCCCGGCGCAAAATCGAAAGATCCCTCAAAATCTATCGATCTGGGCAGGATTACTATATTCACTAGTTTTCGTTTATATGCGGTTACTTGAATTCCTTACAATGCTGCTATAAGCCTCTTTTGTATATTCTCCTTTCGCAATACTACCTACTCGTATACGAGTGCCTAACCTAAACTACTAGCTGAGGCGGTGGTGTTCGTATACTGTCTAGAGATGGTGTTTGCTACTCTATACGTGTATGCATGTTGGCCTGCGTGTTTTCTTTCGACATTTTGTCAAAGTAATATAAAGACATGATTTTGAAATCGCATGGTGGAAGTTTATTTTCAATAATAATTAAATAAAACGGTGTTTATACTAACTAACTAACTAATCATCACGCTGTCTCCCCGGAGGTGTAGGCAGAAAGAATGGAACGCCACACTGTTCTGTCCTGACATACTTCTTTCGATTCCTCTACATTCATACATCTTGTCATGCACGCACGTCGATTTTTCCGATTCCTCACGTGACCGACATTCAATATTTGATTGATTTGATCTTGCCACGTCTCTCTCGGCCTTCCTCTATTTCTAGCTCCGTTCACGCCGGTTACATATACCTTCTTTACCATTCTGTCTTCACTCATTCTTTCCATGTGTCCAAACCATCTTAATGACCCTTTCCTTATTTTGTTCATAACACTAACATTCGCACCACATTCACTTCTTATACTTGTATTTGTCACTCTATTATTTACAGATTTGCCACACATTCGTCTTAGAGATCTCATTTCTACTGCATTTATTCTACTTTCATCCTTCTTTTGTCAGTTCCATGCTTCACTTCCATACATAAGGGTGTTTTTAATCTCAATCGAAAGATTGGTGACACTGTTCTAGACTGAATCTTTTATATACATACAGATTAGGGGTGGTAAATATGATACTATACAAAATAATATTAAAATAATTATGTTAAATTTACATAATGAAAATATTGATTTGAAAGTTATTAAAGAGCTCTCTGTTTTCAATACAAGGCAATTTATGTTGATTAAACCTGTCATATATTTATATATTATCTTTGAAAAATGAGTGCTTTCATTTTTAATATTAATAAATTAAATAGTCGATTGTTTTGGCCGAAACACTATGATACTTTAACATTTTAAACTGTTAAATTAAGTAACTTTGTTTCATGTATCACAATTTTATTTTATTTTACGCGACTTTTGTTTCTGTTTATTTAATATAATATTGTAACACCTGATGATTTCAACACAGGTTGATGAAACAGCTGTATGTAAAATAAAATAAAATTCTTCTTCTTCTTCTTCCCTTTTTGTAGACTCAGGAGTCTGTTATTTCAGGCGGGTCCTCTTGAGATGCTGAGCTCCAGCTTTCTCTCCACCGTTTCGGGGGTCTTCCTGGTCGGCGTTGTCCGTTTGGCGTTCCATGGAGAGCTATGTGTGGTATTCTATTTGAGCTCATCCTTTCTACGTGTTCATGCCAGTATCGCCGTCTTTGACGTCCCCATCTGACCACATCTTCGACCTCGCAGATTTCTCGGATTGCTGTATTCCTAACTCGATCACGTAGGGTCTTGCCAGCTATAGCGCGGAGCGTTTTCATCTCGGTTGTCCTGAGCATGCTCTTTGTCTTGACAGTATCTGCCCTCGATTCAATGCCATATGTGAGGATTGGTCGCACACAGGTCTTGTAGATGCGTACCTTGCTGTCAGTCCTCATGTCCCTGTTTCTCCATATGACATCTTTCAGGCAGCCTGCAACTGCTGCAGCCCTATCCACCTGTGACCTTACTTCTCTGGGGAGGTCATTAGAGCTGGTTACTTCGCTTCCGAGATATCTGAATAGGTCCACCTGTTCGATTTCCTCCTGGCGTAAAATAAAATTGTGAGACATAAAACAAAGTTATTTAATTTAACAGTTTAAAATTACTAAATTAAAATATAATATAATATAATATAATGGGATGGTTAAGTTAAGCTAGTGTGGCGAAAACCTTAGTTTTCTAAATAACCAACTAACCAACCATCACGCCGCCTCCCGAAGCATAGGCAAAAATAATGGTCTGCCACGCTTTTCTTTCCTGACATATTTTTCGAGATTCCTCAGCATTCATACAACGTGTCAAGCATGCGCGTCGATTTCTCTGACTCCTCACGTGGCCGCCATTTAATATTTGATAAATTTGATTGTCCCACATTTTCTTCGGTCTTATTCTATTTCTAGTTCCATTAACATCGTAAACAAATACTTTTTTTACCATTCATCCTTTCCGAGTGTCCAAACCACCTTAATGATCCTTTCATTATTTTGTTTATAACACCATCATTCGCATGCATTCACTTCTTATATTTTCATTCGACATTCTATCATACACAGATTATCCACACATTCGTCTAAGAGATCTCATATCTACCGCATTTATTCTACTTTCATCCTTCTTTTGCCAGTTCCATGCTTCGCTTCCATACATAAGGGTCGGTATAAGAATACCACTGTGCACTGTCATTTTAGCTTTTTATGTTTTTGTTTGGGATGACAACTTTAAGTGCACCTTTCACTTTGTTGCCTGCCCCAACCTTTCTTTCAATATCCGTCTCCACTTTTATAAACATACAACCCAAATACGCGAACTTTTGTTTTCACTGTTTTCTATTGTTGGAAAATGCATACCTCTTTCTCTGAAAAAAAAAACCTCGTATATTTCACAAAAGTAACCTCAGAGACACATTCTAATGTTTTTACGGTAATTTAAACTGGAATGATAAACATTATGTGGGTTGATGGTGATCCTTAGTAACTAATGAAGAGTTATGTTTGCTGGCGATAGTAAAATACTCTTACAGCATTGCATCAGAAATCTTATTCTTTTTCTTTTTTGTTGTAGACCTTTATGGTCGGTTCTTTAAAGGGTTGCTCCTTCTGTGATCTAGATTCCCAGCTGTCCTTCCATATTTCAGAAGGTCTCCCACGAGTACGAGTCCTGTGAGGCTGATTATGTTGTGCAATATAAGCGAGTCTGGTGGGGTCTATTCTTTGAACATGACCGTACCGGACTTTAACCTCACATATTTGTCTAATTCTGGTGTTGTTCTTGATCTCTCAATGTCTTGCCCGCTATCGTTCTCAGTGTCTTCATTTCGGAACTCCTCAAAACTTGTTTGGTCCTGACTGTGTCTGCCCTTGCTTCAACGCCATGTATTATTATTGGCCTTACGCATGCTTTATAGATTCTCATCTTACTCCTAATGTCCATGTCTGTGTTTTTCCATAATTTGGATTTTAGAGCACCAGAGATTGCAGCTGCTTTGTTGACTTGGGCTTGTATTTCGTATGATACCAGTACCGACTTTTACAGGATTTGAGAGTTGACCATCGACTCTAATTTTGGTATTTGTGTTTGAGTTAAGTTACCTGATTATGTTGACTATTTCTGGGCGCGCTCCTCTTTTGGTGAGTATCTGAATTATATCATCAAGTTTAGCTCAGTTAAAACGCTTTAGAAAAGTCAATAAAGCATGCAAAAACAGGCTTTTTATAATACTCAATGGAATTTTTCTTCATTTCCCTTACTACGAATAATGCATTTGTGGTGCAACGGTTTTTTCGGAATCCTTGTTGCTCTTCCCTATTATGTATAATCACTTCGAGTTTGGATTTGAGAATCTGGGTGAACACAACAGTGATATTCCTCTGTAGTTATCAGGGCTAGTTTTTTCTCCTTTTTTTGAATACAGGAATAGTGATGCTGGTCTTCTAATCGTCAGGTATATGAGCTGTTATTAGGATCTTGTTAAACAATTTGTAGAGTTCTAGGGTCAGGTCTTCTCCGGCATACTTCAATAATTCGTTGTTAATTTTATCTATATACTCCTACTAGGTGCCTTTCTGTTTTTAAGCCTTTTAATCGATGCCCTGATTTCCTCTTTAACAATTTCATCTGTGTCGTTGATATCAGATATTTCTGGTTGACTTTCTCTATTTGTCTGATATAATAGGTTTTGGAAATAGTTTTCCCAGTCTTTCAAATACATTTTCTTTTTGTGTATAAATTAGTTTACTGGTTTTTTCTTTTCTCTGAGAATTTTCCAAATCTTTTTTTGAGCTCCGTATACATATTTTTCCATGTCCATGGTGAATTTCGTCCAGTAGTCCCTATTAATTTTTTTTATTTCGGAGTTTATTCTATTCCTAATTGCCACATACATCTAGTACGTCTGCGGAGAAACGGTGCTTTTGTATTTCAGATATGCAAATCTTTCCTCTGAGGCCAATTTTTTTTAACATCCTCCGTGTACCAAGGTTTTGTGTTTTTGATTCCATTCACATTTATTTTTATTTTTCCTAGTGCTTTCTCAGATGCATTATGAATATGTGTTCTTATTTTACTCCATGCCGCTTCCACATCGTCATATTCATTGATAGGATTATTCGCTATGTGTTCTGTCATTTTAGACCGATTCATTGATATAGCTCATTGATTTTTTACATGACTCATTGATTTAGCATTAATCGGAAAAACCCTTTGAATATGTTTATTTTTAAACTAGTAACAAATATGGTGAAATTGAATGTGTTTGAGTTTAAAACATTATTGAGACCTTTTAAAAAGTTCATAACCTTTGTTTTAAGACTTTCGAACATTAATTAAAATAACGAGTTTGAGCCACGAACTTAGGAATATTTGATTAAAGAAGTCAAATATAAAACCCTTATAAAATCATCAAAAAGCTGATAATATTTTGGTTTCATGGAAATAAGTTTTCCACGTTGGCCATAATATAATGTATTCACCAATAAAATTATAATTATTATCAAAGTAAAGAATTTACGAAATACTTACCATAAAAATGGAATCTTTACTATCGAATGGTTCCGATAGTGTCCGAATTGCTGTTGTCGTGGTGATCACTAAACTCGATGATAAAAATATGTCGACATTGAAAACGGCCGTTTTCTAGATTTTTTAATACATAATTTTTTATGGGAATGACGTGCTTTTTCTTCCAAAATCATTAACAAAATTAATATGTAATTTTATAAAACTTTAAGAATAATCATATAAACCCTGGAAAATGCAGCGGGGCATGTGAGCTCAGGTGGTCTCCTAAAATCCTGAAATAGACACCTTAAAACAAAATAAGAAAATATGAAGAGCACAGAAAAGGTCGACGGATGATATTAACTTGCGGGTCGTATGTGGCAAAAGATAGAAAATGTTGGAGGAGTTTAGGAGAGTCCTATATCCAGCAGTGGAGTAAAATTAGATACAGAGAAAATATGTAGAACATAAAGATGGTCAGTATGTCATATATGTGTTAAGTATTAGTTCCAGTTATATTAATGGTTTCATAAGATATTTATTGTTTCTTTAACAATGATGTAAAACTCCATATTAAATATTTAATATTAGCTGACCCGGCGAACTTTGTACCTCCACAGAATCAATAAATGTTGTTTTCCGTTGTTTTAACAGTTATTTTGCTATTCGGGACGGAGACAAATCCAAAAAATTAAAGATCATCAAAATCGGCCCAGCCGTTCTTGAGTTATAAATGGTGTAACTAACACGACATACGATAACACGACTTTGTTTTATATACTCGTATACTCGTATACATGAATGAAGGTGTTTAATTATATGTTTAGATGTAATGACATTTGATCATGCCTTAGAAGGGCGAAACATGTAATTTAATCTGAAATATAATAATAAATTCAAGAAGACAGACGTTAGAATTAATATAAATGGTTTATAGAAGACACGATAACATATCAAAACGAAAGCACAGACATTCGCATATCGTTAAAATATGGATTCTTTCTTAGTTCTTCTAAAAAATATTATACTGTTTTTATTATCCATGTATTCGATGTCTAAATACTCACATTTCCATTTCTTAGACCGCCACTCGGCACAAATACCTTTTTATAAGAAACAATGCGGAGGTCAAGTCGCTCGAGTTGGTCGCCTAGCCTAGCTGGTTGCCGGCGACTGGTCTTCCGGTGACTGGTAGACAGTGGGTTAAGGGTTAACATTGTGTTGAATATATGTATAATAAATACGAGATCGTTGCTTGCACCAAAAAATGCGAATATTGGCCATTGCCATTTTTCTATATATTAAGTTTGGACATGATTATAAAAGTCCTCTTTCGCTTTCGTGTTCGGTCTCCCTGACGTTGACTATCATCCGAAAGTAGGCGTCTTTATTCCCGGCAGTTCGAAATAGCTTCTCAACGCCCATCAAGCCAGTCTTATATATTTTGTCGTGGAGCCAGAAGATTGCATTTCGACACTGTATTTTCCCCTAAATTATCACATGCATCAATTTGTATTTTATCCACTTAACATGACCCAAATATGCCGCCTTCTGGGCTTTAATTTGGTCAACAATTCTCTATAAGCTCTGGCTCTCTAGAAACATTGAATATACTGCAGCCTTATTTAAAAATAAAATATTTGACCTATTTTAGAAAAGAAAATGGTTATATTTTATGAATGATAATTTAATACAAACATTGTTATTATTTTTGAGCCATTAACATGGTTTTTACACATGGAATGAATAAATGAAGAAATATTGATAAAAAAGTATATGTTAACGATGTAAATGAAACTAGTAATAGAGGAAGACCTATGAATGCGTGACACGATCAAATAAATCAAATACCTTATGTCCAAGTGAGGAGTCGACGTGCGTGCAAGACACAATGTATGAATGTTGAGGAAGCAAAAAAGAATGCTAGGAAAGAAAAATGTGCCAGTCCATTATTTCTGCTACCCCTTCGGGAAAACGACGTTATGATTAGTAAGTAAGTTTGTTCTATACTCTTAGTGTTATGAGTTGCGACAATTTTGAACTGTTTGGTTTTCCGAATTAACGAAATGTTAATTCCAAAATATGTATGAGGTTTTTGCTCTCGATGTTTGTGACGGTGATTACCCACGTATTCGTATAAGTGCAATGCTTGTAGTTTGTCATGTACTCGTATGTATATCCCACGAACGTCACGGCTCGATAACCGCTTGTCTCGGTGGCAATTATTGGTAACAAGTACTCAGCCTAATGGTCGCTGACCTTGATAGAAATATATTGATTTTTCAATTCAATGCTTCATTCGATTTCAGGATTTGATAATACCACATAACGATCTCATTGAAAGGAACTGGACTGACTTGTGTATCTGATAACATTATGTTATGATAGAACTTTATGTGAATGAAAGAACATTGTGTCAACAAAATATTATTGATATCGGTACAATGTATAGACAATGGAACATTTCTGTATTGTCAAGATCATATATCTTCTTAACTTGACCTGTATCACTATCAAGCTGAGGAATCAAAGCGATAGTATACTTGTAAATTTAATCAATATCAGGTTGGGGTCATTTCGTATTGATTTGCATTTCAAAATAAACTTATCATATGTGAATTTCAAAACATACATTTTCAATAAAAAAATCTGTTAATGCCACCGTTGTACAGATTGATGTTTATGTTGACATTATGCTATGGATATGAAATTATTAATTAAGTAAATTTATTAATTATTAATTGAGTATGTTTATCGAGTTCATGAGTAAAATAAAAATATCTGTATATTTTGATATTTCAATTATACCCAAAAAGTAATAAAAAATGTTAGATCAAAAATATAAATTTAACTTGGAATAATTCCAAATTTGAAAGGTATGTCTACGCTTTTGTGTGCAATAAAACATTTGTAATAGAGGTTGACTGGTTCTCGTGTGGTAAAACGAGATTCCTTTTATCGAAGTAGCTTTATGCCAATCAATAACCCTAAGTTCAAAGTCTTCAAAGATTAAATACTCAGAAAAAAACTGAAACTTCAAAGTCTTCAAAGAGTAGCACAAAGTAACCAATTAAACTAGACAGGGGAAAAACTTTGACTCTGGGTATATATGTGAGCATCAAGAATAAAGTGAAAGAAACTCCTGTTTATATTTTTATATATTGTACAAATTCTCTATCCTAGCCTGATTTCAGGCCTCTTCAGGTATCAACAGCCTCAATAATTAATTTAAAGAAAAGTGTTAAAACATTGTTTAATGGCCACAGCGGCCTTACGTTGTCAAGAGATTGTACGAATTTAAGGAATGCGCTGTAGATGTCTATGGTTAATTAGATTTTTTTTAAGAATTTATATCAATGGTGTTAGCATTAATTTTACAATCTTCAATAAGAACAGAATATATTTCATCTTCTTAAAGAAGGTCGTGGGTCTGGTTGGCTTGATCCAAATCCCCTGGATGAGGAGCCAAGTGTACTGTCCCCTAGACAAACACCCAAATACCAAAGGAGACCTAATCGCCGGGGTACGGATTACCATGGAGAACTTGGAGTACCCTGAACCGAATACGCGTTGGGAGACTAATGGGATAATATGGCGAAAACAATGGGGTATCCTTTACGTACGACGCTCTTCATTATGGTACGGAGCAATACATGTTGCACATAACGGAGTGCCCTTGTTACCCTGTGACAAGAGACTTAAATAAAAATAGAGTACATACCTTCAATGTGGCCTGTTGCCCCTTTTCGTTCGCTTATATTCAAATAACTATTAGCGTCGTTTTCAGATGGACGTGGGACGAGTCTAAGAAGTAAACGATAGAAGCTGAAGAAAGGGTGCCGCTGCGCCCGATAACAGCATCGGAAAAGCGCCGGGTACCCTTCTACGCCCTGTCACATGCGTGCAGGAGGATCTAGTTTAGGCGTCAGCAGTGCGGTCCATTTAGCGGAGAAGCCAACGATTTATGACAGAGTTGCCATTGACACTTTGAAGAAGAACATCTTATCCTCTACATGCACGATGAAAGTCAGGTAAATTATTGATAAGAAAATTTAAATTTGGTATAAAATAATATTTTTTCTTCGAATGTTTTACCACAACACCTGGATTAAAATCTAATGACCACGGCTCTACGTCGCCGTGAATTGCTCAGAATACTGTATACTCTAGCTTTTCCCAGTGTTAGTGTAATCCTTTTTATTAGCCTCTTGTTATTCTGGAAAGAAATGGTCGCGCATGTCCCGGAGAGTTGGCGAAAATAATTCATGTAAAACATTTCGCAATCTGATATTTAAATTATTCACTTAGCTTCACGATTACACACAATTGTAGAAGATGGCATTAATCTCCCGTTCAAAGAGTATCCTCTGAGAGAACATGTTAATCTTCTTATTCTTATTTTAGACCTTTGGTCTGTTCCTGTAATCAGGCTGGCCTCTCTAGGGAGGTCGACTCCCAGCTATCCCTCCATCTCTTAGGCGGTTTTCCGGGGGACGTTAGCCAGCGCCAAACTATGTGGGATTCTGGAGGGATACATCCTCTGCACGTGCGCATTCCAGTATCTTCTGTGTTATATCGCCCCGTCTCACGACATCTTCCACTGATTCGAAGATTTTTATCATCATTGTTTAGGAAAAAGGGTGCGTCTATTTGTACTATTATTATAAATTATTATTTATTTGTAGAATTTAAGCCGAGTGACGAGATTTTGAGATTTTACTTAAGAATTATAAAATAACATGAATGAATATAATTTTGAAAATATAATATACCATAATAACGTTGAGAAATAAAAGTAGTAACCAATCTAAGAAATTTAGATGAACGTATTTTCGAGGTCTCCATTCCTAGTTCGTACAAAAGAAACATCTGTGACTCGCCTAGTAACGAATATCCGGCGATGTGCTGTTAATAATCCTGGCTGGGGGGGTATTATCATTGTCTCTCTGAAATCGCCTGAGAATTTCAATTTAATTATATTCGTGTCTACCGTCCTCGGTGTACACGGCTAGACAACTAACAGGACTCGGCTGTGTGAACAGGTTGTATTGTGGATAGTCCGTAAAGCTCTGACGTAATAGTTACCCCTACGATGAAGACTAATTTCATTTAATGTTTCATGAACAATGCAGAAAACACACAATCTTTAATATTTTCGAAAATATTTTTTTTTAGAAGCGTAATATTTCATGGAAATGAGATGTCGCAGTTATCAGATATAAGCGAAACATATTCCTCCCAAAGAAACTTTGGAAAATAGACCATTTCATTAACATTAAATACATATTATTTCGTTAAAAAGTGAAATCCTAAAAAATACGTGTACAGTTTGAACCATTTTTGTGAAAAAGTGGTATGAAAATATATTGTTTTTAAATTATTCAAACACATGTTATGTTTTAAAGATTATCTGGTATTGGATCAAAAAAATATGCTGTTCACATATTTAAAAAAAAAAATTCGAATATTGTCCCTTTATTAAATATTGTTTAAATAATAATGAAATAAAATTATGTTTTTTAACTACTTCCATTTTTGTCTTTATTTAGACAGTGAGCCTGGCGAAACCGTCGCTGTCGAAATTAAGACAAAAATGTAAATACTCGTAGTTAAAAAAAACATCGTTTAATTGAATTATTATTGAAAACGAACTTCCATCAATAGATTTCAGTAAAATCATTTAATTATTTTTAATATATAAAAAAAAAAATAGTATTAAAACTAATATAATATCTATACTATATACTAATATAATAACACTCGTCAATTTTCCGACCTCGAATATAGTCGTCTTATAGTATTTGATGGATTTGATCATGCCATGCTTTTCTCGGTCTTCCACAGCTTCTCTTTCCAATTACCATACACAGCTTGTATACAACAATTTAACCATTATTTTCTCGTCCATTTGTTCCAGATTCCAAAGCATTTCAGGAATCCTTTTTTTAATTTTATTTGCGATGCAATCATCTGCCTTACATTTCTTCCCTATTTCGTCGTTCGACATATATCATATATCGTTTTTTTGTTCATTATTCTCAGTGATCTCATTTCTATGGCATTAAACCTACTTTAATCCATCTTTTTCCAGCTCCAAGTTTCACTTTCATACATAAGGGCACTCCATTATTATTATAACTAACTAACTAACCAACCATGACGCTGTCTCCCCGAAGTTGTAGGCAGAAAGAATGGATGCCACACTTTTCTTTCCTGGCATATTTCTCTCGCTTCCTCAACATTCATACATCGTGTCATGCACGCGTGTCGATTTCTCTGAGCCCTCACATGGCCGACATTCAATATTTGATTTATTTGATCGTGCCACGTGCCATTATTATTATTATTATTATTATTTTGTTGAATCGTTCTTTACATCATGACATCATGAGGCAAATCGATGTAAAGGGTATAATTATCATAGTGATTCTCGTGACATGTGATAGGTAGCAAATCTATCGCCATTTTATTGTCACGTGAAATCTACACCAGACCAAAGACAGTGTGACAATCACACTGCCCTCGCCGGGAATCGAACCCGGAACCTTCGGGGTGGCAGTCAATGCACTTACCACTCGGTCACGAAGATCGTCGATTATGTACTGCCATTTATGCTATAGTGGGTATATTTATATTTGCAGTGATGACGGAGAAACGGAGAAACGGCGTGATGGTTAGTTAATAATAATTATAGTAAAAATAATGATAAATTGAATCTTTGGTATTTAGAAATATAAAAAAAAAACATTTAAAATGCCTGCGACATAGTGTAAGATTGAAATTTTGAACTGATTATTTCGTATAAGTACAGTTGGAAAGCAAATGATATTGAATCTGTAGTTTCAACAAACTTAACATGGAACCTCGTGTTAGAAAAATATGGAGTAAATTAAACCTCATTTACAGGCGTTAATTATGCCTGAGATTGATTACTTCCTTTGATAATCTTGATTTCAACCTTATTCCCTGATACTTTGATATTTCCGACAACCTTAAAGCACAACAGGGTTAATTTAATTACTGTGCAATTAAATATAATCTTACTCAATGTATTCATCAAATTAATGAAATTCGGAAACCGTATATTGTAGCTCTCTGATTTCTCTTTTCTTTTATTTTAGCTTCTCTGCACTGCTAGAAATAGACCTATTCAAACCGTCTACTTGTTATTTATACACCTGGTAGTATTATAACCAGAATTTTCTTTCACTTTATTCTTTATGCTTACAAAGTTACCCATGTTTTTTTCCAACTCTTGTTCAATTGGTAACTTTGTGCCACCAAGATAAAAGGGGACGTTTATAGATTTGTTTTCTGTATTTAATTTTTGAAGACTTTAAACTTAGGGTTATTGATTGGCGTAAATCTACTTTGATAAAAGAGGACTCGTTTTATTACACGAGAACCTTATTATGATTGCACATATATATTTTAAATAAGAGCATAGACAAATGTTTCAAATTCGGCATTATTAAAAAAATTTGCACGTCTTTTATCTGTTTCTTCCGACTGGAATTATATCGTCACCGCGTCGTTTTTCGGGCCGACAGATACCTCTTTTTCCTTCTCATGGTCTCCACATCAAGATTCTGACTGGGATTTACCAATGGTTATTCCTTTTAATTTAATGAATTCTAAAAAAAAACTACTCTGGTGAGGGAAATTTCAAACTTTGGGTATTAAATTAGTAAAAAAAACGAAGTATTATTATACATACTCGTACGTAGTATGTTTTTAAATTTAAATACATTAATTTAAAACTTCCGTCACTAACCACGTTTCAAAAATTGTTTCAATCCGCATCATCCATTAGCTCCAAAATTTGTCAAACCTAACCATTTTTGAATGTAAGTAATCTAACAATAACAATATCGATGTAAGCCCTCAGTAGATATATGATTACCTGTTTAATTAAATGAATTCATATTTTTTTGTGTTCCTAATCATCATAGCTTCTCCCGGAAGGGATGGACCCGCCACACTGATATTTTCTGATATACCTCAGCATTCATACATCGTGTCATGCACGTGCGTGATACTTTTAGTCTGTTTAAAGTTGTTTTCGGTAGTTTTTTTACTGTTTTCGTGGTGGAGAAGGTAAAATCTTCGAATAAAAAATATATATATATATATTTCATGAACGATTATATAAAAAGTTAACCACTGAAATAAAAACGGTTTTGTTAGATAAAATACGTGTATATATTATGTTTATTGACGTTGATTAGATAAATTTATGATAATCTGATAAAAGGCTATCAATTGTATTATCAGTGGAATAGAGCGAAGCGTCAGACGGTCAAGAGCAGATGATGCTACTCATCTGACCATTCGCAGTTTCATTAACATTCGCGTAGAATAAAAACGATGCCTCATTTAAGCTCATTATTGCGGATGGTATTAATTTTCATTCAATGGTTTTCTCTTGGGAAGAAAAAGCCTATACCTTAAAATGTGTGTGTTTTATCGACATACAAATTTGCAGCTAATTTGACAGGCTTAATTAAACCACATAAGGAAAAATATGTTCATAATTTCGTCGTTTTGAGTAAATATCAAACAGAGTTTTGCTTCACATTACCCAAAAAAAGTAAAATGTTCCCCAAATAAATACTTCCCAACTTCTTCCAATAAAACACAAAATTACCTTCACACCTGCTTAATTTCCATGTAAATATTGAATTTTCTTTCATTCTCCGAATAAAACGAACATTTTCAATGGACGTATTTTTCTGGTTAAATATTTAAATGATCTGTAACCAAAATAACTAAGAAATTTTCATTAATTTCTTCTCTAAACTTGTAAAGTTCTACTTAAGTTTCTTTCTGGACATTCAGTAAACGTTTCCATCGATCGTTCTATAAAAAGCTTTTCCTAAATAATATATACGAAGCTAGCGGTAGACATAAGTTATACGAAAGTGAAGTTCAAGTTGAAGACTTCCTTCGTCTTTGGGACCCTTTCTCACTATAGATAGGACTTATGTATACATATTTGGCTTAATTACTGGTAGTACTTAGGATATTTGGAATACAGTCTCATATAAATTATATGTTAATTTTTTTTAGTATGCGCTAATCTATTCGTATGATAATTTTAAATATATGTTATAATTACGTAATCCAAATCCGTTTTGGTGGAAATACTTAGATATCTCAACATCATTAACTGTTTTATAGAAACACTGTTATAATAATACAATTGATTTAATTTCTATGAAATTGTCGCGACAGCTGTTTTTTTTCCTAACCAATGTTGATAGTAACGCCTGATGATGTTAATATTGGTTAGCGAAACAGCTGTCGCGACAATTTCATATGGAGTTAAATCAATTTCGATATTATAACAGTGAACAATTTTATAATTGCATAATAAAATAAGCTCATTGTAGTTTAGAACATGTTAAATTAAGAGTATTTTAATATTGTTATAAATAAATCGTAGCTTTTTTTGTTTAGTATAATAAAAAAAGGGTTCTTCATTAATAAAAAGGTTTTCTAGCACATTAGTTTAGGATTCCACCCTAACGTTAGAGTGGAACCCACGAGGGCCGCACGTGACACGTCGTTTTGCTTTATCTTAATTCCACATGCTAAAAACATCACGTTTCGTGTGGCGATATACATTTTAAAATTATTTCGTATTTTTAGAAAATAACTTTTGATGTTAATATGACAACAATTAGTCCGTAAAGCGAGGGGAGGTAAAATGTGAAATTTCCTAGTAGATTCGCGATGGATCAAATAATATTGTATTTTGTTTTCCGAAAAGTGTTTAGCCATCGCCACATACTTTAAATATATTCTATTGTTTTGGACAAAACACTATGATACTTTAACATTATAAACTGTTAAATTAAAAAAACTTTGTTTTGTGTATCACAATTATATTTTATTTTACGTGACAACTGTTTCGATATATTATTGTAACACCTGATGATGTCAACATCGGTTGACGAAACAGCTGTCGCGTAAAATAAAACACAATTGTGATACGTTAAACTTTTTTTTTTTAATTTAACAATTTATAAATATATTCTGATAAAGATGAAGATGTGTCGTTAAATATTATTAAAATAAATATAATTGGTGTAATTTCTTTCGGAGTGAGATTTTTTTATAACTTCGGATGGCCTTATAACTCTTAAAGAGTTTTAGCTTCCTTGATGATATGATCATAAGCCTCTCGATACTATGATATTGTTTACAGCTCTTCTTTTCCCAAAATATTATAAAATTGTCTGTTTTGTGGAGGTTTTATTATTATATATTTTATATGAATGACATGTTTTGCTTTTCAAAGGTAAAATTTCCAATGTCGTTTAATAATTTAAAATTGAATGAAAAAACGACATTGGAAAATGCCTTAGGATAGCGAAACATAAAATATAATGAAACTTTTAGAAAACAGATCTTTTTAATTCGTATTAATTATTGAATAAGGAGTTTTACATCATTGTTCAAGAATCAATATATACAGAACATTATAAATGAAACGTCTCCGTCGTACAGATTTTCCAAGAAGTCTTATTCTGGTCAGTGGCGGTACTCCCATTGAAACCTAGAAGCCCGGCTTGCGTAAGAAATTATGAATAAAAATCTCTTCTGGCTTACAGAGGTACAGCTCTTGTACAGAGGGTTACGTCTGATGGGAAAAATGTTAGAAGGTGATTTGGTGGGTTGATGGTTTATGCGGGGGCACGATTTCTTAGATTTGGGAGTTTTGATTCAAAATTTCTTACACAAGCCGGGCTTCTGGGCTTCTTTGGGAGTACCGGCACTGATTCTGTTATATATGGACGTGAATATAGCATTGGTTGCTCCGATTTCTCTGGTTTTGCCTGTGGTTTGGCCTCTCACGGTGTTGGTTATTAAGGGCTGCTGGATAATCTTGCAAATCACTTGATTACTCTTTTGCTTAAAAGTTCTCGTTGGATTACTAGGTCTTTATCAAAAATTAGAGTAGAGAGAGTCCGATTTTCTCACCAGCATATGATACTCATTGACCACAACTACAATTCACATGTCACTATTGACTCGATGATGGTATTGTGATAGCATAACTTGATCTTTCTAGAATTGAGCTCGAACTTTAGGAAATTCACCATGGATGTCGCCAGACTTAAGTATTTTTTAATACTATTTTTTAATTCAATATTTATCAGATGAATTTATTTTACCATTAAATCACAACTTATATTAAGTTTAAATTCAATAAATGTCAAGTTAAAAAATAGCAAAAAGAAGTGAACATGTTAGAACTTTCCACCTTATTATTCCAACTTAATTAAATTCGACTAAATCGTTCTAACTGTATAAATCCTCCCTAGCTGTTAGTTGTAGGAACACCTGGTGTATATTTAGGTCACTCAATAAGGGGTGGCTAATAATTAAAAAGGTAAAACACACGATTTAAAGAGGGTAGTAAGCCATGTCTTCAAATGTTAAGGGTGTTGGGGAATTGATCGATTTTATTAATTTATTGTTGCTCGAACCATAAATTGTTATTGAGGAAGTAAATTTCGTTATTCGGAAATTTTGTAAACAAATAAAATATTTCTTCTTACAAAGATAACTGAATGATATCTAATGTCAACAGTATATAATTATTAACATACAATTATCTGTCTCTATATATATTTTAGTAAAAAACTAAGTCGAGTCTTCTATTATCAAAAACATATCATTTCTTTAGGGACGAATATTTAATTATCGTATGTCTCATTTCTGAGAAAGTCCAAAATATTAATATCAGATAAATATGAGGTACCTGTTATAATTGATATGCTTATAGAATCCCCTAGGGTCTAGGTCTTTCTCGAACAAATTATTAAAGTTATTCCTTTGTATTATGATCTAGCGAAGACCCTTGGTGTAAATTATATATACCTATGTATATCACATGTTTTATTATCAAATGCAAATTAAATATATTTTGATTACTTTCATACATCTTGTCAGTTTTGACAGAATTTTTCGAATATTTCGTGAATTTGTTAAAACATTTTTTTTATGAATATAAAATAATATTTTCAAGAAATGAAACAAATAATTTATTGTACTTGAAGTATTGGACTTGTTATTTTTCATTATTTACAAAGAACTTTTACTAAGATTTTTCAGCAAACAATATTAATACTGACTTACAAGTGAGAAACCATTGAATCGCTTCCCTCAAAACAATGCCTCTGTGTTCTATCCTGGCATACTTCTATAACCTCTCGACTATATTGCACGTACGCACGCAAGTCGTTTTTCCCCACTTCAAACATAGCTGGCATATAATATTTTATTGACTTGTCCTCCGTAAACTTCAATTTCGATGTCTATTTAAATCTTAAACGTTTGCTTTCTTTGACGTATTTATCAATTAATTCTATCCATGCCTTCAAATCATTATAATGATGCCTTAATTTGTATTATTATAACACTTTTGCACGTCCCTAATTGTTTTCTTATATTTTAGAGTCACTATATGGTTGATAATTGAAGTGATATTTGTTATATCATTTCTGACTCTGTAGCTAAGACTAATTCCTAAAATGGCTCCTTCCACGGCTATTATTACTGATTTACATCCTGATTTTCTTTCATGTACTGACTTGTATTAATTAAATGATTGATCATGTAAGCAAACTGCAAGATTATGTTTTATTCAGTGATGAAGACAAACGAGTATTTTAATATAAAACCTATTAACAGCTTTCATCAGTCATACGCAGACACGTTTATTTTACTGTTAGTTTGCTTTTAGCACTAATTACTGATGTATATCAATTAGATTAGTGGCATTTCCATTTCCGCATGATCGAGCATGGAAAATAATTCACACAAAAACATTTATGTCTCTCTCAATTTCAGATAGTCGATATCGTAGAAATATACTGACTGATGAATGTTTTTTGGTCAAAATCACATTGAAACTTTTCTTGTACAGCTGAAATAAAGTCCCAATATTTGGATAAGTATTTCTAAAGTGGTATAAGTATGGTAATACATTCATTTTTATCAGTTTAGAAATACTAGCACGATATTTTTACAAGTGTCATTATAGAAATCCTAGTATCATATGTAAATCATTTTATCTTTTTGAGTACGTATTTTACTTCACATATTAATATAAATAATACTTATAAAAATACGTACTCGAAAAGATAAAATGATTTACAAATATTAGTAAAAACACGTTTTCGACTAAAATGAAACGATTTGGAAACTAGTGCGATATTGATTCGCGCTGACTTTTTACCCTCAGTATAAACCGCCCTACCTTTGGGTTATTTTCCGAGAAACGTGCAAAAAACAAGCAGGTTTTTTATTAATGAAATTTAATTTTATATTAACTTAATTTTTTTAAATTACGAAACGTCAAATACTCGGCCGCACACTTCGCCTGCCCCTTGTAAAACTATCATATTTATGAAGACTTGTGCTCAAGTTTTGATGGCATACGCGCGTATCCCTAAAACTTTGTACATTTTAGGTATATTACTTTTTCTCAAGCGCGTACGTGATACGGGATAGCGCAGAATGGTACAGTCAAAGTGAACGTATCACGTACGTTCAAATAGGTAGGATGGTTAATGCACGCCTCTCATATAAATCTTGCGAAAAAAAATATACATGCTTTTCTAGAATAATATTTTTTAGGTTTTCGTAGATTCTTGATCCAGTTCTATTAGTAGTTTCCTCGCCACCCTATCTCCACTATGTTTTTTTTATTTATTTAAACTGTTTTAGTTATGCTTATAGCTTTTGTGTGATTGTCGCGTAGACACCAAGTGTATTGTGATTATGCGTTCGCATGATAAAATCATACCCTGTCCGTTCTTATGTCTAGAAGCAAAACAATGCCACCATACACATTGTCTAGAGATCGTAAAAAATCATAGCTTCTGTTAATTGTTTCTTGAACAATGATGTAAAACTCCATAACAAATAATTAATACGAATGAATATATATATTTTCTATAAGGTTTATTATAATGAAAGAATATTAGGAATTTTTCATAAAAAAATAACAGTGTGGCAGTCCATCCCTTCGAGGAGACGGCGTGATAGTTAGTTAAATTCATTTGTTAATTTCAAATACTATTTTCTTTCTTTTTAAGGAAACCACTTTTTTTTAATTGATGAAAACGTTAGTTTTTTTCAACATTTAATCATTTAACTAACCATCACGCCATTTCCCCGGAGAGGTAGGCAGAGAGGATGGATCGCCACAATGCTCTCTCCTGGCATACTTCTCGGGCTTCCTCCACATTAATACATCGTACCATGCACGCACGTCGATTATTCCGACTTCGAATGTGGCCCCCTTTTAGTAATTGATTAATTTGGTCATGCCATGTTTTCCTCGGTCGTCCTCGGCTTCTTTTTCCACTCACGCTGCTTGTGTACAATTTTTTAACCATTCTACTCTCATCCATTCGTTCCATATGTCCAAACCATCTCAAGGATCCTTTTTTAATTTTATCCATGATGCAGTCATCTGCCTTACATTTCTCTCTTATTTCATCGTTCGGTATTCTATCATACAACTTTTTCCCGCACATTCTTCTTAGTGATCTCATTTCTACGGCGTTTATCCTTCACTTCCATACATGAGGGTTGGCACTAGAACTCCATTGTGTACTGCCATCTTTGCTTCTGTGGATATATTTCTATTTGCAGTGATGACTTTGAGTGCGCTATTTATTTTATTCCCAGCACCAACCCTTCTTTCGATTTCTTTCTCCATTTTTCCGTCTCTTGTAAACATGCTTCCTAGATACGTAAATTCGGTAACTTGCTTCAATTTTTCGCCCATCGCACTTATATCACAAATCGTCATACATTCTTCTTTCTCGAAAACCATCACTTTAGATTTAGACACATTTATCACCAGGTCTCTCTTTTTGCATACCTCATACATCCTTGAAACTAAGACTTGCAAATTGTCTCTACTGTCAGCGATTAACACAACATCATCTGCATATAACAAACAGCTGACTGACAAACAATTCATTTTAGCACCAGCGTCTATGCCTTCAAGTTCTTTCATGCACTTGTCCAAGTATAGATTGAACAACCACGGGGACATCACACAACCCTGTTTGACACCTTTGGTGATGTCAAACCAAGATGTGACAACCCCGTTAACCCTGACACAAGCGGTGCTTCCTTCATAGAGGGATGTGACCGCGCGTATCAGTTTTGTGCCCACTCCATACTCGGCCAAGACCTTCCAAAGTTTTTTCCTATCAACTCGGTCATACGCTTTCTGCAGATCCACAAACGCGCAGAAAAGTTTTCGGTCCTTGGCCAAAACCTTCTCTGTTAGACTGCGGAGTGCGAAAATCTGGTCCATGCATCCACGTCCATTCATGAAGGCTCCTTGATTAACTATTCAGAGTTTAACATTGTGATTAAAGCACCAGTAATAATTCTTATGTATTACGTTTCAAAATATGAACATTTTTAATTAAAAAAACCTTTTTAAATAATAAAAAATTCTTAATGTAAATATGCTTACTTTCCACTATTTTTTTTTCAGTTTCAGTAGCTCGTTGCCATCTTTCACACAAACCATAATCTATGTTGAACCGGGTAATTTTTTCGTACTAATGGCTGGCCAGGAACACGGCAGTGCCATTCCAGTTAGTTCTACGGATTCCTATTAATTATTATCCATAGCGATTTTGTGGAAAAATATAATCTGAGTTTTCCATTGCCTTGTCTGGTGGGTTATTCTGTTAGGATCGTCTTGCTTTAGACAAGGGAGTCTGGTTATCTGGGGTCGGATGTATCTGGGGTCGCCATTTGCTTTCTCACACCGACTATGATACTGATGGTCATGCCAGTGGTCACATTTCCCGGGGTTCGCGCAGCCTTGAGACCTTTCGTGAACTGGACTTGTTGGTACAGCTATTAAGTACGGTAATTAGAACATTAAGTTCAGTTATACGGGAACAATAATTAAGCTTACATTTGCTCAATAAATATATAATTAATACCTAAGTAAGCGTTTTGTTAATAGGTCAAACAGATAGATTGCTCACATCTGCTATACCTTCCAGACATTAGTGTGTCACTCACGAATATTGATTTTTCTAATGCTTTATATATTATAAGGAATATAATTTTGTGAATACAGTCACGCTTTATATTTTTAATCTATCGTTTTTCATTATTGACAAATGGTTTATTTGGGGATTTGTTAAACATATCTGAAAGTCTTTCAATTAAAGCCTTATTTGAATTTGTTAAATAAATCAGATGCTTAAATAATTTACAATGAAATCCATTGTGATATTTTAATAAAGCTTGGATTAATGTAATAATCATCCCACGTTCTCCTAATAATATAGAAGAGTACGCATCATAACGCGTTTATTATTTTTAGATTTAAACCAAAGCTTTCGTACTTATATATGATTGTGACGTTACGTTAATTGAAATGACATAATTTTAAATTACATTTTAAAATAATTTTAGAAACGCTATTTTTATGGTATCACAGTTTTTTTTATTGCGACAGCTGTTAAGTCAACATATGTTGACATCATCAAGTGTTACAATAATATTTTTTTAACTGTTAAAATTAATTATCGTGATTTTTCGAACCTTTACGTGTATTTGTTCCTTTGTCAATTTGAATATTTTTTTAGAGCATTTTGAAGTACTTGCAGGATTTGAGTTTGGTACTTAATTACAGTTTATTAAAAGAACGGTTAGTTATTATTTGTATGGTAAAAAAACAAACTAGTTTGATAAGTGAATTACGAAATTCATAGAATTGTTTGCTATATGCAAAAAAGTGTTTTTGATTTTGAACGGTTTAAAAATAATTATAACACCTGATGATGTCAACATTATAATTAAACAGTTAATAATTTTGAAGGATCATAGTGTTTCGGGCAAAAAAATGAACTATTCTTAAGGGTTATAAAAATAACATATTTTGGTAATTCTACCTGGTATGTTCCAAATGAAACTAGAATAATCCGTATATAAGACTCAAGTGTTTATTTCTATTTCCAAATATTGATTTTATTATTTTATTTTTTTATTTTCTGTTTTCAAATATTATAATATATAAAATATACATTATACGAGTAACACATTTAAACGTATCACACTTAATTGTATAGCTCAATATATACGCCTTATTCTCATTTAATCTGTAAACATGAGCAATATAAATAACTGTTTGTCGGTTTTATCGCCATATAACTATTTATGTCGCACTAATGCTATTACAATATTTGGAGCATGATAAATACATAAATACTCAAGTCTGTCTTCCCTTTCATGTAGTTGACTAAATGTTTTGACGAAACTTACAGTCGATATTGGTCGTTCTATAATATAAGTAGTATTCTCACTCGATAGTTATTTTTAGCAATTATGTAAAGAATATTATCCTTTTTAAATTCAATTGAAGTAAAATAGCAAATATCCCTTGCAAACTCCATTTTCTTTTCATTTCGAATTCTCAATTATTAAAAAAAAATTAAAGGACCACTGCGTTTGTTTGGACACATGGATGAAGAAAGAATGTATATTTTAACAATATGAATAGAGTACGGAGTCAAATATTGTTGAGGAAAATATGCCGTGAACAAATAAACCAAACTTTAAGAATCGGCCATGTTTGAATTCGGAGTTATAGACGTGTGTGTGTTTGTGTGTGTGTGTGTGTGTGTGTGTGTGTGTGTGTGTGTAGGAATCTAGAAAGGTGTGTCAGGATATGGTGTGGCGGTCCAATCTCTCTGCCCACCCTTTCGTGGAAAAAGCGTGATGGTTTGTCTGTTTTTTTCTGTTTGTTCGTTTAAAATCTCAAGTGTATAGTGATTTCACAATACCTAAAGCGTGGCCTTTTTTTTAGTAAATAACGTAAAATATTATTATAATATTATATTTGCGTTTGACACGTTACGTTCACTAACTACCCCAATAACTAGGCGCCTTTATAACATCTTAGAAAATATGCAACCGCAATAATTTGAAATCCGTGCTAAATTAGCGGTATTGTGAACATCCAATCTACGAGAGCATCCGTTATTCCGTTTTCAAAATATCGTGCAGTACATTTTTAAACTTGCTTACAAGCAGAATGCACTAGATAATATGTTCGAAGTATACGAGTATATACTGGTATCTTTCTTCTTGGTCTTCAGAGCAAAATGGAATAATGTCACTTGGAATCAAAATAAAAATATTGAAAAAAAAATTCCGTACATTGTTTGATAATATCTTCTAGAGTTTCTTTTTGTGATTTAATTAAGTCTGTATTTCTTGGTAAAGTTTATTTTTATTTTTCGTCGTTTTTTAATGTTGTTTTGAATTCCCTATATAAATTAAGTATTGCCAACAAACCATAACGCCGTTTCTCAGCAGGGGTAGGTAGAGAGAATTGACCGCCATACTACTCTATCCTGACATACCTCTCTAGCTTCCACCACATTCATACAACGAGTCTTACACGCACGTCAATTCTTCCGACTTTTAACACGACCAACCTTTAAAATTTGATTATTTTGGTCATACCGTGTTTTCCTCGGTCTGCCTCGACTCCGTACTCCGTTTACATCATTAACGTATCCTTTTTTAACCATTATTTCTCCATCCTTATATCGGCATTTGAAATTCTGTCGTTTATCGTTATAATTTTATAATTCGAATAAAACATTATAAATAATAGTATTTGGCTTTAATTATAATAATGTTTAACATTTGTAAGTTATATGAATGATAACGTATGTTTTCTAGAAGTTTTGTTATAGTTTATGGGAATTACATGTTTTACCTTTATTAGGCATTTTAATTTTTTTTTTGATAATGCCTTAGAAAGGCGACCCCATTCTCAGGTTCTCATTCATATACAATATTTAATATGAAGTTTAACATCTTTATTAAAGAAACAACTATGTTTTATCGAACCATACGGTGTCGCTCCCGCTGGAGCTTCGTCAGAATTACAAAAACAAGTTTTTAACTTTTATCATTTTGGAAGTACTAGTACTAGGTATATAATATTATTATTTTGTTGAATCGATCTTTACATCATGACAGCGCAAGCCAAATCGATTTAAAGGGTATAGCTATAATATTGATTCTCTTGACACGTCATAAGTAGCTAATCTATTGCCATTTTTTTTTATTTTACGTGAATTCTACACAAGCCCAAAGACAATGTGACAATCACACTGCCATCGCCGGGAATCGAAGCCGCCACCTTCCTTGTGAGAGTCTTAACACTTGCCACTCGGCCACGAAGGTCAGTTGAATATTGTTCCTTTAGGCCTTTTACATTTTTTTATTAGCATTTAATTTAGGTTTGGAATATGTTATTTTAAGTAAACAATTGCTTCACGTATTTGTTAGAATACGAGCTGAAATGAAAGTATGTGTCAGTTCTTATATGTTTGTGTGTAAAAGCCCATTCAGAAAGAATTTTGGCATCGCATTGTAATAACTTAACTATTATTGAGTTCATATGCCAACGACGATCAATTGAGATGATGCATGAAATTGGCAAATGCACGCAAAACAGTATTATGAAATGTATGGAAATATCCTTGCCTACATTAAATTGTAAACAATATTTGTATAAACACGTGTTGAAAACACTTAAGCTCTGTTAAGACAAAATACGTCACTACCAAAAACGAACTAACCATTACGTCATTTCTCCAGACGGGATGGACCGCCACACTGTTCTATCCTGACAAAACTCTTGTGCCTATACTGCATTAACACGCATGCTCGTCGATTGTTTCCCCTTTGAAAATGGCCGCCATTCTGTAATTGATTAATTTGGTCGTATTCTCCTTGACCTTCCTCGACTTATTTTTCCATTTACACCATGTTTTCCCAAAAAATATTAAATATGAAATTCAAATATTTCTAGAAAAAGGTAATTTGATTAATTTGATATATTTTATGCGGTGTACACCAACGATCTCCAAAACGCCAGGAGAAGAGGATACACGGATATACCCAGAGAGATATACCAGAGAGATTGGTATATAAGCGGGTATTTTAACAAAAATATTGAAAACTTTTTCTTTAAAATTTAAGAGTGATTAAAAAAACATAAAACCTTAGATATGCTAACCACTAGGCGGCATTATAAGCATATAAAAAAGAAAATGCTAGACCGCATGTAAAAAAAAAACTCAAACACAAGTTTCAAAGAGTATTCACCTTAATGAACATGTCTTATTCCGGCAAAAAATTGGAGCGTAGTTTCGCTGTCAAAAATTAAAAAAAGTCACACGGAATATGCACACCCCGTGAGATAAACAATGCTCAAAATCTTTTCACACTATGGAGGAATTTTCAACTTTGTGTGAATGGCGTGACGTATACAAGTATATCAAAATGCTTTTTGTACGTTATGATGAGAATGTTTTTTTAAACTAACTAACCATCATAAATAATTGATCGCCGTACTGTTCTTTCCTGACATACTTTTCTTTATTCCTTGTACAATGTGTCATGCACGCACGTTGGTTTCTTCGACTCCTCACGTGGCTGACATTTAATATTTGACGGATTTGATGGTGCCGCATTTTCCTCAGTCTTTCTATATTTCTAGTTCCGTTAACGTAGTTCTGTCTTCATTCATTAATTTCATGTGTCCGAACCATCTCAATGACCCTTCCATTATTTTGTTCATAATGCATTCAGTTCTTATATTTTCATTTGACACTCTGTCGTTTATATGTTTACCACAGAATCATCTAAGAGTTCTTATTACTTCTTCTTCTTCAAGTGCCCTGTCGGCTCCCCCCAACGTTGGCGATCACCTCGGCGAACCTGTCCCTGTCCTGCGCCGCTCGGAACAGCTCCTCAATACTTCGGATGCCGGTCCACTCCCTCATGTTTCGCGGCCAGGACATTTGTCTCCTTCCGGGCCCTCAGCGTCCAATATTTTCCCCTCCAATATCAGTTGGAGAAGGTGGTACTTTTCCCCACGCAGTATATGACCCAGATGTGAGATCTTTCGAACCTTGATAGTTGATAACAATTGGTAATTATGTCTGTCCAGGGAACTCTGAGCATTCGGCGATGGAGCCACATTTCGAATGCTTCCAGTCTGTTCATTGAGTTAACTTTCAGGGTCCAAGTTTCACACCCGTACAATAAAACTGCATTATTACTACTGCATTTATTCTATTACACGTTAATCGTTTTTTTGCCTGTTCCATGCTTCTGTTCATTTCCATATATAATGGTTGGAACAATAATACAACGCTTTTACCCTATTGTTGGTACAAGAACTCTATTATACACAGACAAATTTGCTTTTGTGGATAGGCTTTTGTTTGTGGTAGTGAAAGAAAAACGTAAATCTTATTTCACTGCCTAATTGGGTGGTATAAAATGATACCCCTTGAAGGCTTCGAAGAATGAAAGTACCATTTATAATAAGACAGCGTCACGTCACCCGCGGATCATACTTCGGTTCTGTGAGAAATTGTAGTCACAATACGAAGAGTTTACAAGTACATCACTATATCTATAGAAAAATTGAAATTTTATGCAAAGATGTTTCCTTCTTCATATAATTAAAGCGGCAAATTTATTATATAGCTTTATTGCTGTAATGATGATTCACATATGAATTAAAATTTTTGAATTTCATCTGTATTCGCCATTAATTGGTGTAGTGGGTTCAGGACACAATCAAATATCCACAGAATTTGATATCCGAAAGAGGCGACTGGACAAAAAGAAGAAGATGAATATTATTAATTATAAATACTAGTATATGAAAAAAAAAAAAAACTGGAATCAGTGGTCATCTCAACCCAACATCATATGGGCGTTAGAGATAGACGTCTTGAGATGCAGCTATTTGTGAACACTTAATGTTAACAGCAACAATATATTGTATTTCCATTCACATACAACACAACAACAAAACGCCGTTTCACCAAAGGATTTACCAGAAATAATGGATCCCCACGCTACTCTTACCAGACATACCTCTTTAGATTACCCCAAGTTCATACAGCGTCATACACACACTTCGATTCTTACAAATTCTAAGCTGACCTTTAAAATTTTATTAATTTGGGCATGCCATATTTTTCTCGGTCTTCCTCGACTCAGTACTATATTCAAATCGTAAACATGTATGTTCTTAACCATCCTTTCGTTTTCCAGGCGTTCTATCTGTCCAAACCAATAATTATGTTAATAATACTTTCTTCATATCTGTCATACATGAACACCGTTTTACCGCACGTCTAAGGGATCTCATCTCTTTCGCTTTTATTCTGCTCTCATCCTTATTTTGCTAGTTTCATACATTTGGGTTAGACTTAAAACTTCACTGTAAACGGCCATTTTTGCTTTCATTAATATCCATTCAAATGGTTAAATATAAATTTAGTTGGGTTCGTCTTTCCGTAATAAAATGATAATAATTTATTATGAGAACATTTTTTTCAATAGATCTGTAATAACTAAAGAACTATTTAAATAAGTCTCATTTTTATGAAGCGTTTTCTTTCCTATCGAAAGATTCATTACTTGTACCGGGTTAGAAAATCCAATTAATCGAGAAACCATTACCTTTAAAGCCCTTTCGTGAAAAGATGTTTCTTCGTTTACCACAAAAGAAGATAAATCGTTAGTACAAATGAAAACGTCTGTTTTATAAAAGTTATATAATATATAAATGGCATGTTTCATCTTTACAAAACGATTATCACATTTCATTTGATAAATCCTTAACAAAAAAGAACTTCTTGAAAACGAACTTTTTCATTCGTATTAATTATTAACATGAAATTAACATGTTAAAAATAATAAATAATATACATCTTTGATTAACTTATTACATTTATTTCAAATTAAACAAAAATAAGTTGGAAACCGTGACTATCTTGTTCGCACAATTGTAGAAACTATTCATAACATAATATACATATGGTACATGTGGTGCTTTCGTACATTTTAAATTTTCTTTTAAGTCAATGAAGTCTTCATTAAACTTCGTCCCCAACATATACACATATTTATCCAACAATTGTTATCTCCTTGAGTCTTTTTCCCGGAGTTCTTTCAAGCCGCGTTATCTTCGTATTAAATAATAAAGCAGTAAATAAACCGCTATGTGATTCTTGAGAGAAGATAACGTCACGAGTCCTAAGGGTGTCATGGCGCCGTCATTTTCCGGAATAAATTCTCTTCGGAAATGAACGGAAAGTGTTTCCGATTTCAAAACACGCGCGGGTACCGTAAAGCTCGCCAAGCCATTAAAGTCCCGAAAATTGACCCAACTCGAAAGGGACTGGATTTCTCAGTAAGACGGTTAGTTATTGGTCATTAATTTTGTACCTGACATACTTTAATACAATGTTTCGATCTTACACATACTCGTACATGCTTAAACGAAAGAGAACGTCTGTTTTCTATAAATTGTATTACAATTTTTTGGGAATGACGTGTTTTGCCTCTCGAAGGCAATATCAAATGTAGACATTTGATAAATTATCCGAAATATTTTCTAAGTTTTCTTTTCATAAGTATTATTTTCCGAACGAATAAAAATTTCCACAGACGCACGTGTTTGAGAATTACTGAGAAAATCGAAAATGTATTATCAATATACCATTATCACGGGACTGGAATTCATTACTTCTACGTTTTCCACGTTTGAGTAACTATAATGTCCATATTATGAATTTACATATTATATTACATTCGTGCGGTATTCAATAGAGATGTTAAGTCATACAAGTACAGATATGTGCTCAACAGTTGCCATATCAAATAACTTTTCCTCTGTTCTAGGCCAGTGGTCGGCAAACTATTTACTTAAGTGAGCTGCTGAAAAATCAGGAGCACGTCGATTTAAGAGCCAAATTTATTTACATGTTTCTTGATTTTTTATATTGGTTAATACTAGGCTCGCTAACTTAAATTATATTTTAAACTTTTTAAGTTGTTTTCATAAAAAAAATAAATTATAAAAATTCGAAAAATTTCTTTTGAAAAAGACAAATCGCCTTATATTTCATAGGAAAATTAATTAATATTTTTAATTTAATGCACGACTCCAGGTTTTAGTAAATAAGATTAATAGATTTTTTTCCTCACACAAAAAATAAAACGGCCTTTTATGGAGAGCCGCGTTTATGTAACCAAAGAGCCGCATTTGGATCACGAGCCGTAGTTGCCGAATACTGTTCTAGGTAAATCTGATTTGCTAATGGTTTTAAATTTTAATGACGTTTATCTGACAACGTGACGAATGGAAACAAATTGATAATTATTTATATAAGAGTTAGTTTGAGTATGTAAATTTAAATATTTTTGATACATCGTAAATTGTGTATGGTCTTCAATGAATAAATATTAGGTGAGATAAAAAATAAGTTATCTCCGAGTCTTGGAACGATTTTTTGGTAAAATAAAATTTTAATTCAAAGAAACGTGTTACTTTTATTTACATAACATTAAAAATCCAATGCGCCGTTTCCCTGAAAGGGTAGGAAGAGAGAATAGATCTCCATGCTACTCCACCCTGACACACCTCTCTAATTTCCACCACATTCACCCAAAATTATGAATTACGAGTACTCGTAATTTTTGTTAATCTCATTCTCAAAATCACGTACTTTGATTCTTAAACAAATTACTAGTTTCGATATAGTTTAACGTACCTAATTTGAGCGTTGTCTAGCTGATAATTAATTATCATTTAAATGTTTTAAAGAATTGGAAATGACTTAAAAACTGTTTTATATAAATCAAAATCAGCTGTTAGGCGCTTTTAAAAAAATATATATTTTTACGGAATTAATATTTAAGGAAATGTTTAACAACGGAATTAATGCATAACTTCATTATGATAAAATGAGTTTGTAAATATTCATGAAATAAAATCTAATCACATTCCCAAGTTTCACTTTATCATCTGTCGGGTGTTCCCTTTATAATCCATCAAATCTACGCTTTATTATCTGTCAAATCTTCCAGAATAATCTGTCAAATTCCCGATAATATTTAATACGGGCCTACAAATTTAAAACTTATTTTTTATTATATTCAGTTGAGCCCAGAATATTATTAGAGTACTAAGTTTATTGAAGAAGCTTTTGCATTTTAATTGCGCTAACAGTGCTGCAAAACTCCAAATAAAATAATTAATATTAATGGTAATCACACGAATTGTTCCAGGAAAATTTATAATCATTTCGGAGTGCACATATCACTTTACTTCTCATATAAAGATGTATAATGTGCTTTGTCAGTTATAAAACGTCTCAGATAACAGCAGGAAACAAAGAAACGCTTGATTCCATCAAGATCAATTCAAAAACGATAAAATACTTTTCTTAATCAATTCTTAATCAAATTTATTTTATAAAAAAAAAACATATTATTCTTATAATATACTATATAAAATAATTATCGTGAAAACTCTGGGATATTTCAGCATTTTTATTATTTGCGAATCATCTTATAGTTGTCATTGTAAAAAAAAGCATATCCAAAAAAGCTTAAATGACAGTGCACAGTGATGTTCTTGTGCCGACCTTTATGTATGAAAACAAAGCATGGAACTGGCAAAATAAGGATGAAAGTAGAATAAATGCGGTAGAAATGAGATCTATTAGACGAATGTGTGATACTCGTATGGTATGATAGAGTGTCGAATGAAAATATCTAAAGTGAATGCGGTGCGTATTTATTTGTTATAAACAAACAGGATCATTAAGATGTTTTGGACACATGGAAATAATAAATGAAGAAGGAATGGTAGAAAAAACATATTTTAATGAACTTTTTGTACTTACGATGAAAATGGAACTAGACATAGAGGAAGATCGAGGAAAACGTTCCACGATCAAATAGATCAAATATTTAATGTCGGCCACGCAAGGAGTCAGAGAAATCGACGTGTGTATATGACACGATGTACGAATGTTAAGGAAACAAGATAAGTATGTCAGGAAAGAGAAGTGTGGCAGTCCATTATTTTTACCCACCCCTTCGGGTAGACGGCATGATGGTTAGTTCGTTAGTATGTAAGTAAAGAATCAAGAATTTATTATTTTGAAATTTAACTAACTAACAAACTAACCATCACGCCGTCTCTCTGAATGGGTAGGCAGACATATTGGACTGCTACACTTTAACTGATGAAACAGTCCATCCTTCTCTATTCGCCCCCGCGGGAGACGCGGTGTGATGGGTTGCGAACCTCATCGCCACCAATAGGCAGCTGTTCTGACAACCTACATTGCCCATACACACATACTCGTACATAATCCAACAGTAGAAGCCCCTTGTATTAAGATGAAATTGAAAAATTTACATATCGATCGCTTTGATATTGGAAACTGCAACAGCTCTCGGTTTTCGGTGTTCGTCGGTTACATCATTCGATTTTATACTTATTTGATTCCGAAACCTTATAAATGTGAATATTTTCAGCAATTTTAAACTTCTCCGTTATTGCTTTTATACTAACTAACTTACCATCACGCCGTCTCGCCGAAGGGGTAGGCATTAAGAATGGACTGCCACACTTTAACCGATGCGGCACTCCATCCTTCTCTTTTCGCCCCTGCGGGATGATGGGTTGCGCATCTCCCGCGCACACTTCGATCGTCAACGTCCACAAAATAAATTAGAATTCTAAATTTAAATGTACATATTTTATTACTCTTTTACTATCAAACGTCTTTAAGTATTTTAATAATTTCGTTCGATTCCCGGCCATGGCAGTGTGATTATCACACTCTCTATAGTCTGGTGTGGAATTTACATGACGCCGATAGCGATAGATGGTATGGTGTAAAATTCACGTGACAATAATATGGATATAGATTAACTTCATATCACATTTCATGACAATCAATATCTAAATAGTTGTATAAAGTAATTGGGTTCAAATAACCTGCTGTATACAAATGTGAATATCTGCAAAAATGTTACACTTTGCTCCAAACCAAACCCTTTTTTGAAACTAGCTAAGAAGAGGTTTAAAACTCCCTATTAAATAGTTAACCCTTACCACTCATTTGTCGAATGCCAGCCGACATCGCTATATGTACGCTACAACTCAGTTGTCGGCTGGCGGCCGACAAGATATGTAATTACATATCAATAAAAATATTTTGACATTATTTAAATTAGAGTTGGCTGACAAACAATATTAAAAAATAATGGTAAGAGTTAATAGGAATTATATCGTCAGTTTTCTAGAAAATTTATAATATTTTTGAGAATGAAGGGTTTCGGCTTACTAAGGAATTAGGTACCATATGTGTAAATTAATACGAATGATAACGTCTGTTTTCTAGAAGTTTGACTATGCGAACAACATGTTTCACTTGTCTAGAGCATTATCTAATGCAGGCAAAATCAAACGCGTCGTTGTATAAAATACGAGTGAAAGGAGCAGAATACGGTAATTGTGTGTAAATATTTGATAATGCTTTTCTGCATAAACCTATTGAAAACAGATGTTTTCATTCTTAATAATTACCAGTTGATAATGCCAACATCGGTTGGTGATAATTCAGCCATGTTTTTAATTAAAAGATAACCCAGCGAACTTCGTACCGCCTCAGAATCAATGAATGTTGTACTAACTTATTAGTTGAATTGAATTCAGTTATTTATTAAGTTTAAATGAATGCCCAAAATGAATTAAGTTCAATAAATGTGCAGAAATCAAAATGAAAAGAATTTGAATTCTATTGATATGAATGTGATTCGCGTGGCAGCAAGGGATTTACTTTATTGAAGCGAATCGAAATGATGCATTGCCTAGCATTTTTGCACTACTTTCTGTTAAACTATAATATTTGCTGGATGGGATGCACTCGAGTAGTTTTTTCCTATGTTTAAATAGTTATTCTGCTATTCGGGATGGAGACAAATTCAACAAATTAAAGATCATCAAAATCGGTCCAGCCGTTCTTGAGTTATAAATGATGTAACTAACACGACTTTGTTTTATATGTATATAAATATGAGTGCTCAAATATATAATTAGAGAATGAAATTTCAAAATATTCATTCTTAATACTTGTGTAATGTGTACTCGTATTAAGCAAATGAAGTTCCACCATTTTCATTGAGTATTATGCACGAGCATTGAACTGGTAAACACCGAGGCTGTCAAGCATGCTAAAATAACCAATACGTGATTACGACGTAGAGAATATTCGCTTTGCACTCGGTGAAATTGCATTTGTACTAGCTCGGACTAAATAACAGTTTTTATTTTTTGTAACTGGGTCCATTCAATCTTGAAGATATAAAAATCATTCCCATTTTTTGTTTCTTAATAAATGATGTTAAACCCTCTATTATATTTTTAATACGAATGACATCTGTTTTTTAGAAGTTTAATTTATTTTAAGTGAAAGATATGTTTTGCCTATTCAAATGTAATTAGCATTTTGTAATGCTTAAGCATGGCGAAACATGTCATTCCCATAAAATATAATAAAACTTCTATAAAACAGACCTTTTCGTTCCCGTTCATTAAACCCCTAGCTGTTTATATATCGGAACTAATGGAGTAAAAAAAAAATCTATTTATGTAAATGATGTGGATTAATACCTTGTGTACCTATCTTATAAACAGCTACACGTGTGATTCTCAGTTCATTCACAATACCTTAACAAGGTAATATATGTCGTTCCCATAAAACATAAATTATATTCAAACTTCTATATACCACATAGTCATCTTCATTCGAAAAAATGACGTTTTTTATATGAAACAATTTGAACCGTTTAAAATATTTATTTATCAAAATGTAATCTAATATACTGTGAAACGACTGAGAGTTCAGTGAGAAGGAGCGTTACAAATGTGAGTTGCACGAATAGCGATAGAGATATGACAGAAATAAGATTAAACGAAATAATAAGATTTGTAAACTGTATATAAGGTGAAAAAGCTGTTGGTTATGCCTATGTCGCCTTGGAGTTTATTAAAAACGGTGGGCCGGTGGTTTTAGCGTGGTTATATAGACTCTTTACCCAGTGTTTAGAGAAAGGATATACGCCGCTCGACTGGAGGAGGGCTGTTATCATGCCTCTACATAAGGGAAAGGGGTTCGTATGGACTGTGGAAATCACTGGGCAATAAGTTTGTTAAGCGCCGTTGGTAAACTCTACGGTCGAATTTCTGTGGACGACGACTGAAAGAGTGTGGAACGTACAAGGCGCATTAACTGGAAGAGGATGTACTCGTATGCATCAGATTTTTGCACTTTGAACGCTTGCGGAGAAGTTTATGGCCAAAAGGCGTAAGCTTTTCTATGCGTTTGTCGATTTGAAAAAAGCCTATGATCGAGTGAACAGATATAAACTCTGGTCAATCTTGTCCAAATACGGAGTGAGCACAAAACTGATACGGACGGTCGCCTCTCTCTGAAAAGGAAGCACTGCCAGTGTTAGGGTAAATCCGGACATCGGGCATTGGTTTGATATCACAAAGGGTGTTAAACAGGGCTGCCTGATGTCTCCATGGATGTTTAATCTGTATATGGACAAGTGTATGAAAGAACTGAAATGAATAAATGCTGGTGCTAAGATGAATGATTTGTCTGTAAATTGTCTACTTTTCGCGGACGATGCCGTTCTCGTTGCGGATAGTAGAACGGACGAATTACAAGTCTGGGTGTCGAGAATGTATGAGGTATGCAAGTCAAATGATTTAATGATGAATGTCGGGAAGTCAAAGGTGATGGTTTTTGAAAAAGAAGAACAAATTACAGTTAGGAACATAAGTGTGAACGAAGAGAATCTGGAGCAGGTGAGTGAATTTGTGTATTTAGGTAGCATGTTCACAGCGGATGGCTGAACAGATAGTGACGTCGAAAGAAGGGTTGGTGCGGGTAACAAAGTGAATGGAGCCTTGAAAACAGCCGTTCACAGTGGAGTTCTAGTCCCAACCCTAATGTATGGAAAGGAAACATGGAACTGGCAGAAGAAATATGAGAGCAGAATAAATGCGGTAGAGATGAGGTCCTTAAGACTTATGTGTAGTAGAACGATAAACGACAAAATCTCAAATGCTTATATAAGAAAGGAATGTAGAGCGGAAGAAGGTATTATGAAAAAAATTATGAAAGAATCGCTGCATTGGTTCGGACATATAGAGCGCATGGATGGAGAAATAATGGTTAAGAAAGTATACGTTAATGATGTAAATGGAGTACGGAGTCAAGGCAGACCGAGGAAAACACGGCATGACCAAATTAATCAAATTTTCAAGATTGGTCATGTTAGAAGTCGGAAGAATCGACGTGCGCGTATGACTCGCTGTATCGAAGCTAGAGAGGTGTGCCAGGATAGAGTAGTGTGGCGTTCCATTCTCTCTGACTACCTCTACGGGGAAACGGCGTGATAGTTTGTTTGTTTGTAAATCTAATATATAATACCCCTCATTTCAGATGAATTGTTTCCGCCTATCCGGTAACTTTTGAATCCTTCATCTGTAAAATTTAATTGTTCTTCTTCTTAACAAGTGTATTTTTTGTCATCTAAAAATATTTCATCGATCGAAACAAATGGTTATCGAATATAGCAATGTCCAGTAAATATATTAGGTGTCTTATCGTTATCCGACCCATGTCCTTAATTTTAAGGACCTGTCTTAAATTGTAATAAAAATGGTATTGTGGAATTCATCAATTTAAATGCCTTAAGTTTACCTTAAACATTTTGCGGAGTTTTTCATCATTGAATAACTATAAATTTATTTTTACCTATTATTGTTTTTCATTCTATTTAAATTATGTATTTAAAAAAAATGCATTTTTTAAGAAATATTGAATATGTGTTTAACTTATATAAATAAATTATAATTATTATTTAAAACCGCTATCTTCCCAAAATAAATCGTTTATATCTAGTGTGTCATTTAGTTATATAATATAATACAAAATGTAATCAACAACATGTTTTCTGAAAACTACTTGGCATTTTCAGAGTCTACAAATGTCTTAATGTTTGATAATGTTACCATTCCATATTCTAGCACGTAGGACTGTATCGCTGCAGGCATAGAAATTGGCTTATTCGGAGAATTTATCTGGAGTCGTAAGCCAAATACAATAAAAATTATTGCACTGCAGTAGTTGCTAGCTTAATTTCCACTTAAATAAGACAACCCCTCTGTATACAATGCATAAATATTTTAGGCACAGTCAGAGGTATGAAAAAAAACATTCCTTCAAATAAATAAATATTGTAAAAAATTTATATAACCAACAATACAACATTATTATAGGTATAATATTTTAACTTGATTTGACCCAAATTTGAAAAACAATTATTATAAAGTTTACATGAATTTATCGGCATATCTGTTGGACCGTGTTCCATAATACGGTGACTATTATAACTTCTTACAGGTTCATCTTAAATCATTCAAATAACTAACAAACTTACTAATGGATAGGCACAAGGGAAGTGATTCCCCGAAGGGATAGGCACAAATAATGAACTGCCACACTTTAACCGATGCATCACTCCATCCTTCTCTTTTCGCCTCAGCGGGAGACGCGGTGTGATGGGTTATGAACCTCATCGCCACCAATAGGCATCTCTCTCTCGCGCACACTTCGATCGTCCAAAGTCCACAAATTAAATCTAAAACAAACGATATACAATACAATGATACAAAAGAAAATAATAAAATAAAAATAATATATCACGTAATGTTTTTAGATGGTGCACATGTAGTCAGCTGGACGATCCGGACTTTCGTGTTTATTTAATTTATATTCCACGTATCTACTGTACTTTTTATTACATTTTGAATTTTGAATTAAATTTAATATTGTTAATTACTCCACGTATCCACCGTCTTTATTTCAAATAAAAAAATATTACTTTAATAGTATCAAGTGCCTGATCGATTTTTTAGTTTTTTAAAACTTCTATTTTTCATAAACAATTAACGGGGATAGCCACTGTGACGGCAGAATAATTAAGTGAATTTCGGGATTTTATTGATCGTGATAATTAAGAAATATGGGGATCGCGGTTTTTATTTTATTTTGTGTACATTCAATATACTCGTAGTTTATGTAAGTTTTTATTGAAAAATAATAAATAGTAACAAAGTTATCAGCGTTGCTGAAAAAAAATTCTCTCGCCACGGTCGCATCGATTAGTCGAAAAGAGATTATCTAAAAAAAAACACATCATAATCAGCATGAACCTATTTATCATTGCCAGTAGCCATTTTTTTTATTATGATTTTTTACAAAAAGTGTAACGTAAAAAAACATTTTTTTTAAATCGGCTACGCTTAGCGATAGCTATTGCAATGATTAATAAAACAATCAAAATAGTTGAAAATCGGTTGATAATTGCTCGAGTTATCGATGCGACCAGTTTAAAAAGTTTTTCAGAAAACGCGTTCAAGGTTTTTAGTCCATTTTTCATACTATAAAATCATGTATCTTCTAAAATCCGAGTTTTTATACTTGCATGAAACTACCGAGTCCTTGACCATATGATGGTTCTTCCCTATATCTGCAGTAGTGTCATTGACTTTTAAAAAATATATATATATATTGACCCTTTGCATGCGATTCTCTGCAAATTATACTCGGTTAGCGTCGCGGTCGGTGCAAGGACAGTCGGTCTACGTACTCTCACTAAAATGACTGTAACTCACATAAAACAAATAAAAATCACCCAATCACAGTGGCCATCTCCCTTAACTGTTAAATTTTTCCTTGAAAATCCGCTAGTAAATTATCAGACGAAGGAATTTTGTTTATTTAAAATAAAAATAAATGCTTCGGTTAGGCACTAGATTAACTATTAAAGTAATTTTATTTTCATTGATTTTAGATGAAGCTGTAAGAAGTTTTAATGGTCACCGTAAAGCACCACTTATGAAACAGGGTCCAACAAATACGAGTATTTCGATAACTTCATATTTAATTTATATACATTTTTTCAAGATCGGGTCAAATCAAATTTAAACATAATAAAATAATTTAATATTGTTTGTTTTATAAAATTAATGCAATTACTGCCAATTTTTTGTGTCTTGTGACTGTCCCTAACCCCTTAAAAGAAGCGTTTTTTTAATATGTGTTCAAAGAAAATCAATATGCTGATGGCATTGTACGCATTATTTATCGAAAGTAAATTAATGATAATCGAAAGAAAATTTTGGTGAAATTCAAACCTTAGACTAATGACTTTTACTGGATATTACGAAGATGACATTTTTTTGTTCATTTCGGATAACAAATATTGAACATTACTTAAAAAATCAAAAACACCGTCGCTTATACCAAAATTAGTTTGATACACACATTGATTAGAGAAATACTTTTCGGAGAGGATCGATATCTAACCTAAAGCTATAAGTAACCCCGAGCATAAAAATTTTATGTGGCAATAACATGACGTGAAACCAAATTATTCAGAGGATACATCTAGTCAATGCGGGACTCCGCTTATAATTGTAGTGAAATCAGAAATATCACACGATATTATACGATATTTTAAACATTCATAAATTATTTTTTTCAAACAATAACGTATATAAATGTCAGATATAATCAGTTTAAATTCCGTTTTACTTAAAACAAAAAATAATATCGACATTTAAGTTTAGTCAATTATACATAATTACTTCTTCTATATTCGCTTTCACTTTGGGTTGTGGATTTTAATAAATATAAATACACCTTCTGCAGACATGTTATGGTTGAGACCCAACCTTCCTCAATGTACAAATTTTAACGAAAAAAATTAACACGAAAAAAGGTTGGGTCACAACCGAAACATGTCTTTTAAATGTGTAATAAAGTGTTATAAAAATACGAAGTGTAGTTGTATATTTATTCAAATATTTATATTGTTATTTAATATTATTTTTTCAAAACATGTTTTTTACACCCTTGATCTGTATATGATCTGGATGTACTCGTATATAAATGCGTAAGTTTATAACAGTGTAAATAGTCTGTCGATACCAGGTACTTTGACGAAACCGCACGCAATTGAAAAAATAACAAAAAGTGGAAGCAATTTTTAAAAAAACATCTTGTTCTTCTTATTGTACCTCTTCTATCGGATGTTGGGCAGCTTTATGGCTATTTCTACCCTTGATACAGCAGCTCTAAACAGGGATGTTGTGTTGCAACTGAACCATTCTCAGTGTTTTCTATCCAGGACTTTCTTCTTCTCCCGACGCTTCATTTTCCGTTCATTTTACCTTGGACAATCTGTTGCAGCACATTATATTTATCATTTCTCTTATTGTGTTTGAAGTATTCCAGTTTCCTGCGCGTTATGGTCATTACATTTTATTTTTCTTTATTAATTTGCTGCAGTACTTCCTCGTTTATAACTCTCTTTGTCCATGATAATTAAAATATTCTAAGATGTATCCATATTTCAAAGGTGCATTGTTTCTTTTAATTATTATTAAATAATAAACATAACTAAAAACAATGATAGACATTTCATTGCATATTTTTCTTGATAACGTTTTTGGCCGAGTGGTGAGTACTTTGACTGCCACCCCTAAGGTCCCAGGTTCGATTCCTGGCAATGGCAGTGTGATTGTCACACTGTCTTTGGTCTGGTGACAATTCATGTGACAATAAAATGGTGATAGATAAGCTACCTACCTATCTCATGTCATGGGAATCAATATGATAGATATACCCTTTACATTGATTTGGCTCGCGCTGTAATGATGTAAAGAGGGATTCAACTAAATAATAATAATAATAATAAGTAAAAATAAAATAATAATAATAATTATGGATAAAAAACTTCTTAAAACATTTATTTTATTTCTTTTATATTTGCCATAACTTTGTGCTGTGGATTCACATTTGAATAACTTTTTATAAACAATGTATTGTCACAACACTTTTTTGCGCTTTCCACAAACATATTTAGGACTACAAACTTCCCTTCTTCCGAGTATGAATTTTAACCATTTAAATGTTAAAATTCGGTTCAATATTCATACACTGAAGAAAGGAAGTTTGTGTTCTGAAACATGTTTGTGAAAAGTACAAAAAGTGTTGTGATATTACAATGTTTCCAAAAAAATATTCAAATTTATTTGATTACAATATTTATATGTAGGGTATAAGATAACCACAGGCTTCGCCTAGTGGCGCAATAATGGATGGAATTATAATATACAAAGCATAATGTAAAATATATTAACTTTAAACGGTGAATTGAGAACACTGTGTGTTATTATTTAAATATACCTTTCATATTATGAAAGTAATAGAAAAAAGCTAGAGCAACTTTGCCAGGCAAGGGTATATTTTGAAACGACTTCATCCATATGTTAATGTGGTAGGTTGTTTGATTTATATAAAAACATAAAGAAAACATCATTGTCACTCTCTAATATGTTTTTTACCCTTTATTGAACCAAATTTAAATATTTTCCACTTGATATTGATCATGTTTCAATAGACACAAGTGACGTATAGTAGTAAAAAAAAAAAAATAAACATATAAATTTAAACGCAGTTTTTTCTTTATCACGTTTGAGATTATTATTTTTCGTCATGTTACGAAGTTTTTAAGCCAACATCATCAGGATAAATAAACAGAGTATTTTTTCACGTTTTTCTATCATGTTTTGAAGGCTTAAAACCTTTGAAACCGTTGAGAAAATTAAAATCAAAAGTTTATAAAACAGTTTAAATTAATTTATGAATACGTAATAAATATTAGATACACGTTTTTCTTTAATTTTTTTATTTTAATCGTTGAAGTTACACTTCAAAAATGTGTGGTTTTGTGTAAATTAAAAATTCTGGTCGTATCTTGCCACTTATAAAAACGAAATCAAGACCATTTGTCTCTGTCGCCCAGGAGATAAGACTTTCGAGTGACCTTATCTATGCGCTCGCGGCTGAAAAATTCAGTCACCAACTTGCAGCCGCCAGACGCGCAGATTTTGATTTATGTCCCCCGCAAGTACGTGCTCTATTAAACAGCCAAATGACCTGAGTGTGAATTTCAAGCGAGTACGTTAAGAACATTTGCTTCTTCATATTCATTCGGCTATGACGTACTTTCTTATTTCTTCGGTTCTTCATTACTGAGGGTCGTGATTCACGGAACTACCCACGGGTAAACCAAAACGCATCCTATCTTTTCTGTTTTCCGCAGCACGCACCGCCCAGTAGAGGTCTCGAAGTCATCTTCTTCATCGGATCACACCATCGCGCAGGAGATCTGCCGCTACTTCTTTTGTCGGGAACACTTCCCGTAATAACACTTCCCAATACCTGTTTCCACGTTACCCAGTTGACTCCTGGCAATGCGATCCAATAAATTCTATACTCGCCAACTCAGAGATATTCATGATTGACTAAATATTTATATGAGTAAAAACATTGTTCTTTCCACTTTGAAGTTAATTTTAATACTCTTTAATTTTTGGCGATACATTAAATTTGTATGTTATTATTATGGCGGGTAATCGTTCGACTTCCTGAGCATTTTAAAACTTCTTCTGTTATGCCAAACATGTTTTTCCTTTAAATAAAATTACAGAAATCAAATTTTTTCGTTAATATTAAACATTTCTTCTATTTGTTTGCAAAATTTTCTTTATTAAACAGCGTACCTTTCATAGCATTTTAAAGGGTTTTATAGGTTAAAACCTTTTACGTACGAGTATTTCCAAGTGATATTGATTGCACTAGACGTAAATCAAAATTATTTATAATAAAAAAATATTACTTTTAAAATTTAAATCACTGTTATGATATCACAACAACAACAACAACAAATCATCACGCCGTTTCCCCGCAGGGGTAGGCAGAGAGAATGGACCGCCACACGACTCTATCCTGGCACACCTCTCGAGCTTCCTCCACATTCATACATCTAGTCATACACGCACGTCGATTCTTCCGGCTTCTGACATGACCAACTTTTAATATTTGATTAATTTGGTCATGCCATGTTTTCCTCGATCTACCTCGACTCCTTACTCCATTGCATTTACATTGTTCACGTATACTTTTTTAACCATTCTTTCTTCACCCATGCGCTCCATATGTCCGAACCAACGAAGCGAACCTTTCATAATTTTGTTCATAATACCTTCTTTCGCTCTACACTCTTTCCTAATATCAGCATTTGAGATTCTGTCGTACATCGTTCTACCGCACATACGTCTTAGGGACCTCATCTCTACCGCATTTATTCTGCTCTCATCTTTCTTCTGCCAGTTCCATGCTTCGCTTCCATACATAAGGGTTGGAACCAGCACTCCATTGTGAACGGCTATTTTCGCTTTCATTGATAAATTCTTGTTTCCGATAACTCCTTTTAAAGCTCCATTCACTTTGTTACCCGCACCAACCCTTCTTTCAACGTCACTATCCGTTCGGCCATCCGCTGTGAACATGCTGCCTAAATACACAAATTCCCTCACCTGTTCCAAGTTCTCTTCATTTACACTTATATTACAAACTGTCATTTGCTCTTCCCTTTCAAAAGCTAACACCTTTTACTTTCCGACATTCATCATAAAATCGTTCGACTTGCATACCTCATACATTTTCGACACCAAGACTTGTAATTCGTCCGCACTATCCGCAACGAGAACGGCATCGTCCGCGTAAAGCAGACAGTTTACAGACAGATCACTCATCTTAGCACCAGCATTTATACCTTTAAGTTCTTTCATACACTTGTCCATATACAAATTGAACAACCATGGAGACATCACGCAGCCCTGCTTAACACCCTTCATAATATCAAACCAGGGCGTGATGTCCCCATTTACCCTAACACTGGCAGTGCTCCCTTTGTAGAGGGAAGCAACCGCCCGTATTAGTTTTGTGCTCACTCCGTATTCGGACAAGATTGACCACAGTTTTTCTCTGTTCACTCGATCATAGGCTTTTTGCAAATCGACAAACGCACAGAAAAGCTAACGGTTTTTGGCCATAAACTTCTCCGCAAGCGTTCGAAGTGCAAAAATCTGATCCATGCATCCTCTTCCGGTCATAAAAGCGCCTTGAACATCCCATACTCTTTCAGTCGTCGTCTTTTTTACTCTTTCTATTAAAATTCGACCGTAGAGTTTACCAACGGCACTTAATAGACTTACTGCCCGGTGATTTCCACAGTCCATACGAGACCCTTTTCCCTTATATAGAGGCATGATAACAGCCCTCCTCCAGTTTAGCGGCGTACATCCCTCCTCTAAACACTGGTTAAAGAGTCTATATAACCATGCTGAAACCACCGGCCCACCGTTTTTGATAAACTCCAAGGCTACACAGTCATATCCGACAGCTTTTCCACCTTTCATACATTTTACAGCACTTACTATCTCGTTCAAATTTATTTCAGTAATTTCACTTCCGCTGTTCGTGCAACTCTCATTTGTAAACCTCATTCTTATTGAATCTTCAGTCATTTCACTGCCATACGTATCTTTAAAGTACTCCATCCATCTTCCTTGTATACTTTTGAAATCAGTAATAATTCTTCCCTCACTACTTAAAATTGCTTTCGCACAACCACTTTCGGGAGGATTTCGGGCTTTTTTGACTTCCTTCCCGAACATTTTTATGTTGCTCTGAAAGTGATTCGTCATCTTAAGCCCGTCATCCTCCTTCAGTTTATACTTTTTCGCTCTCACTTTCAACTTGACGTTCATCTTGAAAACTTTGTACGCTTCTTTTGCTCTTTGATATTTCACACAATCACTTTTATCCACAGATAATATTTAACAATGCATCTTTCTTATCTTTCACAAGATTTTTTACACAGTCATCCCACCAAGCATCTCCATTTCTCATCCCTTGCACACATGTACCACATACCTCTTTCGCTACTTCACATAGACTTTCTTTCAGTTTCTTCCAGGTCTCATCTATGCTTATACATTCCGATTCTCGATCACTAAGCCTATCATTCGCTTTCATCATAAAACTCTCTTTTACGCCATCATTTTGTAGTTTTTCGACTTTTACTCTAGACGGGGCGGTTATTGTCTTGTTTCTCTTGGTGCGCCAGCCTCGGAACAAATTTACCTTTGTTACCACCAAAAAGTGGTCTGTTCCGAGTTCGGCCCCTCTGAACACTCTGGTATCTACAGTGTCCGCCCGTAATCTAGAGTCCACGATGACGTAATCGATCGTCGTCCTTTCATTTCCTCTCTCCCATGTATACTGGTGGATCCTCTAATGATCAAACATCGTGTTTGACACAAAGAGGCTCCACTCCAGGCAAATAATATCACAATTTCTTTTTATTCACTGAGAGTATCGCGACAGCTGTTTCGCCGTTTCAGTTTATAGTAGCACAGGATGATGCCACTTCAGTTGGCGAAACATCTGTAGCGACACTCTCGGTGAATAAAAAGGTGACATTATAACAGTGTTTGAAATTTTAACAGTAATAACGTTAAAATATCATAGTGTTTCGGCCAAAACAATGGACTAAAAAATAAATATCTTGCTTTTACCTTTTTTTTATTTGTCTAATTTTACACCGCACCATGTGTTGTGAAATCTTAACAACAACTTCGACAAACTGAACTTTACGCCACCTCCTTTCATTTGGTGAATAAAAATAATAATATTGTTATTTGAAATTTCATGGTAGAAGGTCTTTGTTAATAATGAAAATAATAAAAAGGGTTTTTATTTTTAAAGGTTTATTTAGTAATATTCCAAGTATGCATATGCAGTATAGCAGCTTATTGCCATCTTCTGGTTCTTGCACCAGAAGATGCCGAAACTGGTCGAAGCCATAAACATAAGTAGAATTTAACGAAATATACATTTTAAATTGAAAAACCTCTTTTATTTTTATTTGGTGATTTTTTTAGCATTCAACTATTAAAAATGTATAATAAATAAGATTGAATACTTTTCGAAAGCTATTCAAATGTGAATCTACAACACAAAATGATAAATTTAGCATTTCACATAAGTAATTAATACAAATGAAAACGTCTGTCTTGTTTTGCCTGTCCAAATCATTACATAAAGGCACGATTGATAATGCCTTAGACATCGGTTCGTACGTTTTCATTCATTATTTTATAGGTATTTCATTAATTATTTTGAAGGCATCTACATATCACAATAAATATTGATTTTCCCATTCTAAGACATTATCAAATGTCACGTGGACATGGAAACATGTCAATGTCATGTCAAAACAAACGTTTTCATTTGTTTTAATTACTTATATGAAATGCTAAATTTAATTTCAAACATATTTTCATTCTGAAGGGCTCCAATAAGATGAAAGAATGGTAAAATCACAGTTGGTCAAACTAACCTGTGGTGCATAATCTTTAGAAATGAGAAAAAATTGCGCCACCTGTACAGGATAATTGAATGAATGTATATGTCTTACCTTTCCATAGAGATGTCGATAATTTGTAATTATGTCCAATAAAACCCACATATTTAAAAACTATTACAAATTATTTATGCACAGTTTATTGTTAATGTCACATTTATTCACACATTATTTTAAATGATTTAAAAATTGGTCAACAACGATTGATTGTTATTTTTCGTGTATTCGTCAGTCCACTATATAAAGTCATATTGGTCCCGAATAAAATAGTCGTCTTTCACTGCGGTATTTTCACATTGCGTTTAATTTTGTTCGCGCATTATGATGGTGATGGTGATTAAATCGTCGTAGATATAATTACGACATTAACTTATTTAAAAAAAAACTTACATATCAAAAATAAGTGAGCAACTTTATTAGGTTTTCAAATGAGTAATTACCGATATTTCGATGCAAAGGTGTTAAATATTTCACTTTCAAACACTTTCAAATAAGTTGTATATGATATGCTATTTTAATGATATTTGTTTTCGGTGTATATGGTTTATAACTTGATTCCGAAACTTTTGAAATATGTTGACATTGATATGAATAGTTAAATTTATGCGCAAATTAAACAATAAGCTTTAAAAACTTTTGAAAGCTTGCATAAAATGACAAACACGAGAGCAGCAGCGGTGTTGCGGACACATCCGTGCGACGCTAGCGACGCTAGTCGTATGCTCTCGTTTCACCGTCGCGACGCCGAAAGTTCGGAAATGTTCGGGGACGTCCGCCCGACTTCGGGCAGACGTGAATGCTCCTTGGTAACACAGAGATAAACAAACATCGGATCCATCTGCACCGTCCATACGGTACAATTCCTCACCAGTGTTTGTGCAATTAATGTCGCGTTAAAGATTTACGTATTATCTTGTGAATTGAAACCGAGAAAAATGTTTCTCTTCACCGTGCTTTTCTACTTAAAACACATTATGTAAATGATTTTTTTATTCAAAAACATCATGGCAATAAACTCAAAATTTGATATTCTTTCCATCTATCAATGCATCGACAGCTTATTTTAACTATTATTTATATTAGGGGATTTTTAAATATTTACGTCTTTATGGAGATTATTTAGTTTTATGTTTGTGATGTTTTCATTTTATAGCATCATCATAGATTGTTTTTCTCACAGCTTTTCAAAACCGACTTAGTAATGCCGGTAGGGAAGAAAGTTAATCCGCTGTACTCATTACGTCGTTCGAAAATATTTAGAGTTTTGAGGTAATGTTCAAAAGGTTCTTGCGATAATTCATATGTAGTATACTATCTATTAAATAGCAAGCATATTTACAAAACAAAATTAGTTAATTACTAAAATAACTTCTTCTTCTTCCTCAACCTATTCCCGTCCACTCCTGGACAAAGGCCTCCTCCATTTGCTTCCATGTCATTCTGTCCTGTGCAGACTGCATCCAGCTTATTCCAACGTGTCTGTTTAGATCATCCTTCCACCGTAGTTGCGGTCGCCCTGCACTTCTCTTCGCCGTCCACGGCCTCCAAGTCAGCAGTCTTATTGTCCACTTTTCATCTGAGCTTCTGGCTACGTGACCTGCCCATTGCCATTTTAGAGTCGCCAACCGGTGGATGATGTCAGTGACCTCTGTTTGATCTCTCACCGTATCGTTTCTGACTCTGTCTCTTAGGCATATTCCTAACATGGCTCTTTCCATGGCTCTTTGGGTCACTCGTAGTTTCTCGGCACATTTTTTGGACAATGTAACGATTTCAAGACCGTAAGTACCATCTGGCAGAATGCAGGCTTCATAGACTTTTCGTTTCAGGTTGATCGGTATTTTCCTGGTACTTAAAATACAACAACTCGCTGGTATATTATTTTAGAATTTCTTTATTTATAGAGACCGATTGACACTATATATTTTTAAGGTACATATTTAAAACAAACAAACCATAACGCCGTTTCACCGCAGGGTAAGGGAGAGAGAATGGACCACACTACTCTACCCTGGCTCACCTCTCTAGATTCCTCCACATTCATACAGCGAATCATACACGCACGTCGATTCTTCCGACTAGTAACGTGACCAACATTTAAGTTGATTAAATATGTTACATAATTCAAACCATTTTATTTTAATTGCAGGCTATAAGCACATGTTTTAGTGAAAAAAAAAGCTACGATGGCACGTCGAAGAGTCAATCAGACACGTAGTTAGCCAGTAACGTCAAATTGGTCCAGTCATCGGGAGTGAAGCAGGGGATTGCGATGTTCATATAGCGAGTATTTAAAACCAAAATATCTAAAAAAATCATTGTACATACCCACCGGCAGGATATATACTTAGTTCTTTTTCTTAGAGTGCCATGTCAGGTTCGTCGGCTATCACACTGGTGTAGGCTTCTCTGTCGGACGCTTCATTGTGATGTCCTGGGGAGTTTGCCAAAGTGGTTTTCCCTTGCCTTCTCTGTAGGATTTTCTGTTGGGGTTTCCTTGCTTTAGCTGGGGGTGTCCAGTTTTATGGCGCTGGAAAGTTCGCCATTCGCGCGCTCTCTCTCTCTGCTATGACGACCTTCGTGGACGAGTCGTAAGTGCTTTGACTGCCACACCTAAGGCCCCAGGTTCAATATTCTTGATAATGGCAGTGTGATTGTCACACTATCTTTGGTCTGGTTTAGAATTCACGTGACAAAAAAATGGCAATAGATTAGCTACATGTCACGGGAATCAATATGATAACTATACCCTTTATATCGATTCGGCTCGCGCTGTTATGATGTTAAGAGCGATTCAACAAAATAATAATAATAATAATAATAATAATTACGAGTATAATAATAATTGCCCGGGGTTCGCGCGGCCTGAGAGGCTACTCAAGGACGCTAGAGAGTTGGACTTGGTAGAATTGTTGCTGGCGTTGTTGGCGCATTACGATATTTTTAGGTGCATACTTTTCAGCAAAGTTCACTCCATCGTACCCCAACTTACAGGCAGAGAATATTTGAAAAATATACTCTGCCTGTAAGAAATCAATCTAGCAATTTATAGCTCTTTGTTAATATATTGAAATAATATTAAATAATATAATAATAAAATAAAATAATGTTTTTTAACTACTTTAGGAGTAGTTTAGTTTTTAGGAGTGGCACCAGTCTATCGATGTCAGCGAGCCGGTCGCTGTTGGAATAAATACAAAGGTGGAAGTAATTAAAAAAGCATCGTTTTATTTGATTATTATTTAAAATGAACTTCCATCAAGAGATTTCAGTAAAATCATTTGATTATCTTAGAAATAATATTTTACAACGCCCTCTGTCAAATACGTTAGCACGCCGCTGGGTTGCTAAAGAAGTAAGCTACCAAGGCATCAGATAACTAAACAAATATACTCGCACAAACTCGACCACACGATTTACATGTGGGCATACTAACATTGGAATTTGTAATGCGAGGGCAACGCATTAATTATAGACGAAGACAGGAGAAGAGCACATACACATGCTTTTACGATTGTGAAAGACTACGGGAAATGAAAAAGTGAACAAAGTGATTGGTTATTCTTATTCTTCTTTCAAAATAATAAAGAAGTATTCATAGATATGCCATTCACAATAGAGTTCTGGTCCCAACCCTAATGTATGGAAGCGAAGCATGAAACTGGCAGAAGAAAGGATGAGAGAAGAAGAAAGGATGAGAGCAGAATAAATGCGGTAGGGGATGAGGTCCTTAAGACGTATGTGTGGTAGAACGATATACGACAGAATCTCAAGATATAAGAAAGGAATGTAGAGCGGAATAAGGTATTATGAACAAAATTATGAAAGGATCGCTGCGTTGGTTCGGACATACGGAGCGCATGGATGGAGTAAGAATGGTTAAGAAAGTATACGTTAATGATGTAAATGGGGAACGGAGTCGAGGCTAACCGAGGAAAAAATGGCATGACCAAAGTAATCAAATTTTAAAGATTGGTCATGTTAGAAGTCGGAGGAATCGACGTGCGTGTATGACTCGTTGTATGAATGTAGAGGAAGCTATAGAGGTTTGAGGAAGCTCACTAAAGAATGAAACCGTTTGGCGCCACTTACTCATAATAAAGTGATTTTTATACAAAGTATTAAAAAGTGTTTAACTAAATTTTTAAATAGGTCAAACCACCAAGTATTGGCTTCTTAACAAAGTTTAAAAATATTTGAACATGTAGTAGCAGTTCTCATGTATTTTAATGCGCACTGTAAACTTCTATTCTCAAAATTCTCACTGTATTTCAGAAGAAGCATCTTGGGCATTCAGACCCACATCTTGACGTGGAGACTATGGGAGGAAAATAGGAGTATCGGTCGACCCCAAAAAAGGAGGACCGATTACCTAATTCCAGTCGGCGGAAGAAGATGGACGAGAGTCGCATAGGTAAGAGAAAATGAAGAAGCCCTACATCCAGCCTTGGAGAGATAGATAAGGAAGAAAAAGAAAAAGATCTCGGCGCTCATATCACTCAATAACGCCTTACGCAAAGTTCACTTAAGTGATCTTCCCGACGAAGACACGAATGCTATTAAAACCCGTAAGTTGTTTTTATTTTATTTTTTATAAACGTTTTCGCAAATCGCTAGCAATGCCTGATCTGTATGCGTGTATGAAAAGAACAATTCGAATTTCGTAACCTTACAAAGTAATGTACAACTCAGTAAAACATTTAAATTTAAAACATTCGTATAAGCATATGTGGTGTATCTATCTCGTATATAAAACAAAGTCATGTTAGTTACGCCATTTATAACTCTAGAACGGCTGGACCGATTTTTAATTAGTTGGATTTGTCTCCATCCTAAATAGCAGAATATCTGTTAAAACGTCGGTAAAATCACGAAACAATAATTATGAAGAAAATTATTTTTCTAATACATTTTGTATGGAGCGGCTTTATTGATGATACTCGTATCTCGAGAACCAATTGACTGATTTCGATAAAAAAAAATGTTTGTCTCGGCCTCGAGAAATTTTCTCGTGCATTGGAAAAGTAAAATAATCACAAAAGATACAAATTCGTTTGAAACGCCATCTCATGACATCATATATGCCGAGATTCCTGATCCCGAAATCGATCCAGAACTTCATGATGTTGTAATTGAGTGCCGCTTTCAACAACCAATCACCTTACATGGTCCACGGCAAGTGTTCCAAGCGTTTTCCACCAAATTTGACGGCGGAGAGTATCACTGACAACGATGGTTATCCACTGTATCGGTGTCGACCACCCGATGATAACGGTAGAACTATCACAACGACTTGGATTGTTCCGTATTCGCCACTTCTTTCCAAAATATTCAAGGCTCGTTGCAACGTATTTAAATTTAGTGAAGTCCATCAAATATGTCACCAAAACCCCCCATACCGACGATGCAATCACGCACTATCAAGTTGGTCGTTATGTGAGCTGCAAGAGGCGATTTGGCATATATTCTCATTCCCATGAACGTCATCTCACTGTTGTGTATTTGGCGGTGCAGCTGGAGAATGGTTAACGAGTTTATTTCAACGCATTGAATGTTGCTCAACGTGCTGAAACACCTCCAGTGACAACATTGACCAATTTCTTTTCTATTTGCCAGAGCGATCCATTTGCACGAACGCTGCTCTTCTCTGAGATGCCACGTTATTACACTTAGAATGCTTCATACATGTAAGTAATTTCAGCGTCGGAAGCATTTCTATTCGGTTCAATAAAGTCAATTCCTTTGCTGCCACGTGAATGACATTCATATCAATGAAATTGAACTACTTTTAATTTAGATTTTTACACGTTTATTGAAGTTAATTCATTTTGAGTATTCATATTAACTTAATAAATAACTAAATTTAATTCAACTATACTCGTAAGTTAACACAATATTTATTGATTTTACTGAAATCTCTTGATGGAAGTTCGATTTTAATAATAATTAAATAAAACGATGTTTTTTTAACTATTTCCACTTTTGTCTTTATTTAGACAGCGATCGGTTTCGCCAGGCTCGCTGGCAGTCTGTCGATGGCGAAACCGGTCGCTGTCTAAATAAAGACAAAAGTGGAAGTAGTTAAAAAACATCGTTTTATTTAATTATTATTTACAATATTCATTGATTCTGAGGTGGTACGAAGTTCGCCGGGTCAGCTATTAAAAATAATTGTAAAACACTCGTATACTTTGTTTTTACGCCACTTTATTTGTTTTTCAAAATCAACCGCTTTCGTTACCACCGCGGCTTCTTCAGGGTTACAGAACAAACTGAACTTGTTTTGTAACCATGACGGAGCTCCGGCGGAAGCGGAACCAGTTGGTTCGAAAAAAACCAAAAAAAAAGTTTTTTTATTCATTTAATCATATATTGAAACGAGAATACAAATGTGGTTAGTGTTAATCAAGCAGAATGAAGATAATAACAATGCGGGAAAATGCTTTAAACAAATACGCCATTAAAAAAAAACTGCCTTTTTAAAAACAAAACTCTGTGTGTCAAAGGAAAATTCGTTTATAAGGATTAATTGTATCTCAATAGAGACGAAGATATAAATTGTTTTTCTGGGAACAGAATGTGGTGGCCGAGGCGCTTACAGGACTTATGAACTGTCATTGGTTGGATTGAGCGATCACTTTATGTTTAACAACATTCCCCATTGCGCCCTTCTTAAAATTGTAAATTGTTTTTCTGTTCCCAGAAAAAAAAAATTTATACGCAATGGGTAAAATCCAGTATTTGTCTACAAGAATTTGTAAACATTCAAAATGTTGTAAAATTCGTTTATATTGAAATTGAGCGAGTTCAGGATTATTTTAATCATAATTGTATTGATTTGATAAAGTCATTAACCATACAGCGTAGGCTTAAATTATTTATTGCGAGAACCATTTCCAGCCCCAGTTGGAGTTTTGTGGTTTTGTTCGGTTATTGTACACCATCTGAATACAAAATCTAATACACTGTGATTCGCCATTCAAACAGAAGGCGCTGCTGTATTAAATTAACGAAACATGGTATTGCTCTACGAGTTTCAAGGGAAACTCGAAACTTTTAAGGATTGTATAATACATATGTTAATATAAGAAGTTTTCTTCGTAGCGAGTTGGAATGAGTTTTGAAATTTCTTAAGGAAGATTATTTATTTCTTAAATATAGGTGAGGTACTATTGCTAAAAAAAATTTGGAATTACCATTTCACAACACAATTTTTATTAACTTTTATCTTTAAATAATATTTTCTCACAATGATCGATATATTACATACTATTTAATATGTGCACCATCTAAAAAGAACATTTTGTGTTAAATTATCTTTATTTTGTTTTTTTATTTTATATGATTATATTTTATATTATTTGTTTTAGATTTATTTTGTGGGTGTTGGACGATCGAAGTGTGCGCGGGAGATGCCTATTGGTGGTGATGAGGTTCGCAACCCATCACACCGCGTCTCCCGCGGAGCGAAAAGAGAAGGATGGAGTGCCGCATCAGTAAAAGTGTGACAGTCCATTCTTTCTGCCTGCCCTTTCGGGTAGACGGCGTGATGGTTAGTAAGTTTAGTTTTAGTCAGTTATTTTATATTCTACCCCTTCTTCTGCTTTATTTGGGACTGTGTCCTGTTATTTCTCGGAGCCTGTTCCTGGAATGTATGTGACCAAATATTTCGCTATCTTTTGGGTGGTCTTCTTGGTTGATATATTTTTGTCGCTTTGCTTATCATTATTTATATTCAGTAAAATAACTATAAGGTTTCCCAAAAACATTTATATTGTGTGGGGTTAACAAATCACGTAGGACTTTGAGACCACACGAGTGGAGGCAATGGACTCAAACTGCTGTACCAGCATATTGCAATGGTGAAATACGAGTACATTGTATGTACAACCAAAACTCCTGGAACGATAAATTTTCAGCCTAACTAAGCCAATGACTGGTGACGAAAAATAATTGATCAGACGAGTCTACGTTTTTAAGTCTACGTCACGAGGGATTTCGGACTCCCTCCCGCCGATCTACGAAGACACGTCATTCATTATCGCCACTTCTAATCGACATGAGTCTACGTTATCAATTCTACGTTACGAGGAACCTCCGACTTTCTCCCGCCAATCTACCCTACTATCTTTTCTGCTACGTCACGCAATTTCTGGCGAGTCTTCGCTTCAGCTGACATCGTAACATTATCCTCAGCTGCTCACCGCCCGGATTCCGCCTCACCGCTATCGACACCCTGCCCAGTAAACGCCGCCGAACGAACTATCCTGCGCAGTTCAACCATCACCACACCCTGCGCAGTTACACTGACGTTCAACCATTACTGCTGTCCATCCAAAAGTGATCTATTGGAAGGAAAATAGAAGCACAATGCAAGAGATATAAGGACAACCTGTACACTACAGTTAAAATTGTAGACAGACAAACGGACGGGGAGCAGATGGCAATCAATAGGGCGGAGTGTAGAAGAGTCGTTGCTATGTGCCAGGGGCCGGAGAGACGGAGATGACGGCCGGATAATGGGGTCCAGCCGTAGGGGCAGAATATTCCTGTCTGGAGTGTGACAAAGTCCGACATTCCAGGATAGGGCTATTTAGCTACATCAGGTGGCGCAGAAGACAGACCTAGATATGTATTGTGTTCCTCATGCTCATATCTATGGTCAATGAGCATTGATTGATTGATTTATTTACTGTTACGTATTTTCGGTCATCCCCATCGCACACCATTTTATGGTATATTCCATATTTGGGAATTCTCACTCTGTCTTATAGGGGTATCCATCTTCGAGAAAGAAGTATTAGTATTTTATATCGCTCTTTCTCGATGAAGATGGTATGATATCGTCAAAACGTTTAGAGAAAAATATACTCACGGGTAGAAAAAACAGTTAATTAATACGTAATGAGACAAACTGGCATTGTAAAATGACATTTGTATAATACACAAAAAATTTCATAATAATGTATTAACGCATTAACATTCAATAAAAAAAAATCCGTTATTGACAACATTCCAGAAAGACAACCCTGAAGGTAGTCAGTTACTTGCTGCATCTCATAGCAGTGAAATGTTTATTTGAACCAAGTTCTAACCGAGTTGAATTCTTATTCCAGAGAGGTGCAAACCATCATCGAATCAGATTGCATGTTTGAACCGATGAGAGCCAAACAAAACCAATCCATTTAAACCGTAATTATAAAATTCAATTTCCACGACCCAAGGCACCTTTATATGGAATTGAATATTACAGAATCCATTGTTTTGGTGGAAACGCTGTGATACTTCAACAACAATAACAACAACAACAACAACAACAAACTATCACGCCATTTGACCGAAGGGACCGTTTGAGAGAATGGACTGTCCGACTACTTTTTCCCGACATACCTCTTAAGCTTCCTCCACATTCATACAACGAGTCAAACACGCACGTCGATTCTTCCGACTTCTTACATGAACAAACTTAAAAATTTGATTCATTTGGTCTTGTCATGTTTTCCTCATTCTACTTCGACTCCGTGCTCCATTTACATCGTTAAAGTATACTTTCTTAACCATTATTTTTCCATCCATGCGCTCCTTATGTCCGAACCAACGCAGCGATTGTTTCATAATTTTGTTCATTATAACTTCTTCCACTCTATATTGATTCGTTATTTTCATGATTGTGATACTTCAGCATTAATACATTTATATATTAAATTAATTATTTCAATTTGTAACTTTAGTTATTTGTAACACCTGATGATGCCAACATAGGTGGACTTAACAGCTGTCTCGACAATTTTGTAGAATTTAAATAAATAATTTGTGATTTGATCATCATCAATATTGTCGTGTCAATTTTCCAGTAAATAAAGAGGACCATATCTTTTCTTTGTGTCGTTTCCATGAGCGCTGGGGGTTTTAGTAATTGTGAAATTATAACAGTCTAAATGAACAGTTAATACTGTGCAATTTAAAATATTATTGTTTCATCATATATTTATAAGAAATTGTCGCAAAAGCTGTTTTGCAACTGATGTTGGTATCATCGGGAATAAAATTTAACTATTATAAATACATAAATTACCAATTAATGTTATAAAACTAACTAACTAACTAACCATCACGCCGTCTCCTCGGAGGGGTAGGCAGAAAGAATGGACTGCCACACTTTTCTTTCCTGACATATTTCACTCGCTTCCTCAACATTAATACATCGTGTCATGCACGCGCGTCGATTTCTCTGATTTCATCGTGCCACGTTTTCCTCAGTCTTCCTCTATTTCAAATTCCATTTACATCGTTAACATATGCTTTTTTACCATTCTTTCCTTATTCGTTTTTTATGGAAAGAAGGGTTGGGGCAGGCAACAAAGTGAATAGTGCACTTAAAGTTGTCATCGCAAACAAAAACCTATCCAAAAATCTAGAATGGAATCCTTATGTATGGAAGCGAAGCATGGAACTGGCAAAATAAGGATAAAAGAAGATCTCCCAGACGAATATGTGGATACTCTGTATATGATAGAGTGTTGAATGAATATATAAGAAGTGAGTGTGGCGCGATAGTGTTATGAACTAAATAATGAAAGGATCATTAAGATGGTTTAGACATATGGAAAAAATGCATAAAGAAAGAATGGTAAAAAAATATTTGTTCAAGATGTTAATGGAACCAGCAATAGAGGAAGACCGAGGAAAACGTGGCACGATCAAATAAATCAAATATTGAATGTCGGCCATTTGAGGAGTCAGAGAAATTGACGCGCGTGCATGACACGATGTATGAATGTTGAGCAAGCGAGAGAAATATGTCAGGAAAGAAAAGTGGGGCAGCCCATTCTTTCTGCCTACCCCTTCAGGGAGACGGCGTGATAGTTAGTTAGTTAGCTAGTTAAAACACTTTTGAATTTTGTTTTTCCACCAGTTTTTTTATTTATTTTTAGAACCTACCGGTTTTGCTCCCGTTGAATAAGGCTCCGACAAGAGAGTATCTGGTTAGTTTGAATAAAAATAAAGTTATGTGAAAACAAAGAACACGAGTGTTTTCAATATTTTTAAACTATTATCACTCTTAGTTAATGATCTCAATCAATGCCTTATTTTATGAAATTTTACTTTATAATAAAATCAATAATGGAAGAGTTTAAAATTAATGAAAATATTCACATTTAATTGTATCTCAATAGATACGAAGACGCAAACTGGAAACTGGAAACTGAATATGGATGGTCAAGGTGTTTACAGGACTTATGACCACCTGTCATTGGCTGGGTTAAGCGCACGCTTTATGTAATTACAACATTCCCCATTCCACCTTTGTTTTTATGATCATGCATGATAAATTTTTAGAAGTTGTATATACTCGTATGCTCCAAATCTATACTTATCTTCACGTGTCAGTTACAATTGGCCATCTATGTAGATTTGATTACACATGTCAATCTTTTTAAGCTTAACCTATATAATCCCCCCACTAACGCCATCTATGGAGATTGATTTTTAGCATTTAGCAAATTACTTTATTAACACAATGCGAAGGCTATCGCTTATTAGTGTTTTGTTTTAGAAGCCGCCTGGAGTGTCATTCCTATCTATATGCCAAAGAATTGACCAGAATGATTACAAATATTTTTTGTGAATAATTTTTTGTGAATAATTTTACAAATATCTTTTATACAAGTATAAGTACACATTCACAAAAAATATTTGAAAATATTCACGTTTATAAGATTTCGGAATCAAATAAGTATAAAATAAACGATTTAACCGACGAACACCGAAAAACGAAAGCTATTGTAGTTTCCAATATCAAAGCGATCGATATGTAAATTTTTCAATTTCATCTTAATACAAGGGACATCTACTTTTGGAGTATGTATGTGCGTATAGGTAATGTAGGTTGTCAGAACAGCTGTGGATTGTACCCCCCCTCTCCATCAAAATGCATCATTATATATTTAGTCCAAATGGAAGCGACGTCATACCGCCACTAATATTCCTTTTCAAATAACAGCATCAACTGGTAGTTTAGGTTACCAAGATGATTTTAACTGAAGACAAATATTTTCAATAACTATAACTAATTCTAAGTATCAGTGGATCCTAGTTAACTACTTTGTAAGGTAAACAGGCCCTTCAAGACTCAACATCGACAATATGATGTTTTTAGGATCTTGGGTATATCCGTGAAACTTGTTTCCCTCTACCGACGTTTCGGAAATTTTTGCAGTCTCCATATTCAGGGTAGTTTGACTTCGATGGAGACGAATTTCACGGATATACCCAAGATACCTAAATCAAAAATGTGATAGTGATGTGTGTGGTTTTAATTTTCTAAAAGCCTTTTATAAATTACAATGTAAGCGCGATTGTTTTTTTTTCTCTCCTTGTATACAACAGGTCGTTTGAACCCAATTACTGAATACAATTTATTTTGGCTATTATATTGATTCTCATGACATGTGATAGGTAGCCAATCTATCGCCATTTTATTGTCACGTGAATTCTACACCAGACCAATGACGGTGTGATAATCACACTGCCATCACCGGGAATCGAACCCGGGACCTTGAGAATGGAAGTCGGAGCTCTTACCACTCAGCCACGAAGGTCGTCAGTTTTGTCAGTTTTAAAGATTTTTATTTATATGAAGATAAAAAACCAGGCCCAAATTTCTTCAGCCTTGAAAGGGCATCGCAAACCTTTCACTCAAAAAAGTTTGATAATGCTTTCGCAAGGTGAAACAAATTTGTCACTAGTATTTAAATTTTTAAGTAAAAAAAAATCTCCGTAAAACTGACGATACAATCACGTTTATTCGTCTAAGCAGTGTTCATCGAGCGTAGATTTGTTTTAGTTTCTAAGTCTGCAGGCTTATATTAGGTCCTTACATATGAAATTGGCGTTTTGTATGGGAGGAATATAAAGTTGATTCTTTTTTAATATATTATATTTATTTAATCAAAGTATGTACCATTGCTATCTATGCACTTTTGCCATCTCATAGGTAGTTCATCGATCCCTTTACTTAAAAAACCATTCGGACGGGAATCAATAAAATCTTTGAAGTCGGTTTGGACTGCCCCATCGGAGTTGAATTTGTTCCCTTGCAAGAAGTTATCCAAATTTCGAAAAAAAATAGTAATCTGTTGGGGCAAGGTCCGGAGAGTACGGTGGATGCCTTAGACATTCCAATTGAAGCTCTTCTAATTTGGTAGCCGTCTGTTGTGCAGTGTGTGGTCTGGCGTTATCATGAAGCAGCAGTGGCCTGCAGCAGTGAAGCAAGTGGCCAGCAGTGACCAGCCTCGGTTGTTTAGCAGCTAGTTTTTCCATCATGGTTTGCAGTTTCTGACAATAGACATCTGCCGTAATCGTCTGGCCAGATTTAAGAAAGCTGTAGTGAACGACACCAGCACTAGTCCACCAAACGCTCACAAGTAACTTTTTTGGAGTCAATTTTCGCTTGGGGCATGGATTGGCTGGTTCGGCAGGTTCAGCCATTGCGATTAGCGCTTTCGATTATCATACAGGATCCACTTTTTATCACAGGTAATGATACGATTCAAAATCCCTTCATTATTGTGCCGGTTGAGTAACGCAACGCAGCAGTCAACGCGCGTTTGTTGATTTGCTTCACTCAATTTGTGAGGTACCCACCTTTCAAGCTTTTTCACCTTCCCAATTTGCTTCAAGTGGATTAAAACAGTTTTATCACTAACACCGCAGCCTGCAGCTAACTCGGACGTGGTTTGCGATGGATCCGCTTCCACAATAGCCTTCAATTCTTCATTTTCAACTTTGGTCTCCGGCCGTCCACGGGGATTGTTCTGCAGGTCGAAATTTCCAGAACGAAAACGTTGGAACCAAAAACGCACTGTGTTTTCTTTTGCGGCACCGTCGCCAAACACATCATTAATCCTTCGAGCCGTTTCTGCAGCACTGGTGCCACGGCGGAACTCGTACTCGTAAATAACGCGATATTTCAAGTTTTCCATTTTGTAAACTGAGTGACGCAAAGAAAAAAAACAATTGAGGAAAAAACAAATGAATCATAATTTTCGAAACACAAATACTTGAGTAAATAGCTATATAAATTTGAATTTGGAATTCTTAACCAAAGAAAAGATATTTGAGATCAAAGTTGCCAGTACGGCAAAACGCCAAAGGACCTAATATCATTCCTGATGAACAATTAATTTACTTCAAACAAGTCGTGTAAAAAGATTTTGTGCGCATGTCGTTTACTCAATAAGGTAATGTTTGAAGCCTGTAAGCCTTTGCACGCCTAGATTATAAGACTCCGAAGGTTTGGAATTAAGCGCGATTTCAATGTTCAAACATTAAAAATTCAAAGGTCTCCCTGCCTCCTACAATTGGCGTGAACCTTATTGCGTAAGATTCCAAACGTATTTTTGTGTACATTCTATTTCCGTGGCTATAAAATATTCCGGCATTTCCTGAACAGCTAATGAAACCACTAAAAGCCTCAGCCGGTAAACTGTAAGTCTTTAACGAGACCATCTTTAATGTGATACATTTTATTGGCTATTATTCAATCATATTACGAAGGCTGTTTTTGATATCAAGGGCGAAACCAAATCTTTCTTGACTTCACTATGCTTAGTCTCGTATCTCTTAAGCAAATAATTCAAATATAAAATACATTTTCTGCTGTCTATTTAGTTTGAAGAGAACATACCTCATTGCCCTTGAGTTTTAACTTGTAGGTGTCATCAGGCAGTTTCATGCCCGCTAACATCAAATAATAATTCGTTGCGTCGATCCAAGCTGTCTAGTATTAACGCTTAGTGCTCTTCAAAATTCCTATTCCCATGATTTGTACAGTGTGGTTGAATTATATTAGTAGAGAAACAGTATGCAAGAGCTGAAAGGGTTGGATGTAGGTGCCAAAATGAGCGGAGTGTCAATAAGCTGCCTCTTGTATGCGGATGACTCTGTCCTACTTGCAGACAACGAGAATATAACTTCGAGCAAGTAGATGAGTTCGTATATTTGGATAGAATGTTTGCAAAAGATGGGCGAGTGGAAAGGAAAATTGAAATAAGGGTTGGGGCAGGCAACAAAGTGAATGGTGCACTTAAAGTTGTCATCGCAAACAAAAAACTATCCAAAAAAGCTAAAATGGCAGTGCACAATGGTGTTCTTGTACCGGACCCTTATGTATGGAAGCGAAACATGGAACTGGCAAAAGAAGGATGAGAGTAGAATAAATGCAGTAGAAATTGATATCTTAGAAGAATATGTAGATACTCTGTATAATATAGAGTGTCGAATGAAAATATAAGAAGTGAATGCGGTGCGAATGATGGTGTTTTGAACAAAATGATGAAAGGATCATTAAGATCGTTTGGACACATGGAAAGAATGAATGAAGAAAGAATGGTAAAAAAGCATATGTTAACGATGTGAATGGAACCAGAAATAAAGGAAGACCGAGAAAAACGTGGCACGATCAAATCAGAGAAATCGAAGCGCTTTCATGACACGATGTATAAATGTTGAGGAAGCGAGAGAAATATGTTAGGAAAGAAAAGTGTTGCAGTCCAATCTTTCTGCCTACCCCTTCGGGGAGACGGCATGATGGTTAGTTAGTTAGTTACAACACAGGCCAGTAAATTAATCACTACGAATTAGGTAGTTTGTTTTCAAAAAATTATTTTATTTTGTATGGTCACGACATGTTTCGCCTTGCTAAGGCATTATCATCTATAAATATGAAGTCTCATGAGATCAACGGATTAAAGATACTTGATCCAGTATGCTTTTCAATTAATCAACAGTTTTTACAAGTTCATGATAAGATTAAGTTTAAGCTGTTTTCATTATGCAATGTACTGTATGGTATATAAAATCACCTGTCGTAAGAGACATGTGGTTACGAAACTAGGATGCATTATTAACAGAGTACCTGAACATTGACAAATGTGCCTATTTGTACTTGTAACTCTATTCGGTCGGAATAATTAGGATGAAACTTTAATACCTCGTCAGTGCCATGTGTGAACTGTGTGCGGTAATGACGAAATGGCAAGGTTGCCAATTCCCTCAGTTATCAAGCCACATTAATTATTTAGGGTTCTGGCGGTTCACTTATAATTAACCCTTCCGCCAATAACCTAACTATAAAAAATAGTGTGACTTGTTTATAAAGAGGATTATGAGGATGCCAAAAAACTGAAAATGTATTTAACAACTAACTAACTAACTAACCATCACGCCGTCTCACCGAAGGGGTCAGCAGAAATAATGGACTGCCACACTTTTCTTCCTGACATATTTCTCTCGTCTCCTCAACATTCATACATCGTGTCATGCACGCGCGTCGATTTTTCTGACTACTCACATGGCCGACATTCAATATTTGATTTATTTGATCGTGCCACGTTTTCCTTGGTCTTCCTCTATTTCTGGTTCCATTTATATCATTAACATATACATTTTTTACCATTCTTTCTTCATTCATTCTTTCCATATGTCCAAACCATCTTAATGATCCTTTCATTATTTTGTTCTTGACACCATCATTCGCACCGCATTCACTTCTTATATTTTCATTCGACACTCTATCATACACAGAGTATCACACATTCGTCTAATAGATCTCATTTATTCTGCATTTATTCTACTTTCATCCTTCTTTTGTCAGTTCCATGCTTCGCTTCCATACATAAGAGTTGGTAAAAGAAAAACATTGTGCACTGCCATTTTAGTTTTTTTATGTATGTTGTTTTTCGCGATGACAACTTTAAGAGCACCATTCACTTTGTTGCCTGCCCCAACCCTTTTTTCAATATCCCTCTCCACTTGTTCAATATTATTCACTTTTTGAGTGTCGCGACAGCTGTTTCGCCAACCGATGTATCACTTGATGATGCTAAATAATAATTTTATATATCACATTTTTTCTTTATTCATGGAAAGAATAAATGAAGATAGAATGGGTAAAAAAAACTAATATGCTAAGGATGATAATGGAACTAGAAATAAAAGAATACCAAAAAAAAACATGACATGATCAAATAAATCAAATATTGAATGTTGGCCACGTTAGGAGTCGGAGAAATCGACATGCGTGCATGACACCATGTGATAATGTTAAGGAACCGAAAAAAGTATATCAGGAAACAGAAGTGTGACAGTTCATTTAATCTGCGTACCCTTTCGGAGAGACGGCGTGATGGTTGTTTAGTTAGTTACTATATATGTACAATATATACTTTCTATATTATCTGAGTTCATGTATGTATTGGACCCTTCTCAAGGAGTGATATGTTTAAATTTGCTGGGGCGTATTCAAATGCCTTAGCAAGTCATCAATATTCTTCCATTTGAAATAAAATCTTAAAATACCCTAGCATCGGAACACGTTTCTCCCATTAATGTATTATACGCAGTCAGGAGGCGGATAAAAGTTTTTTTTAATATTTATTTTCCTAGAAAGACCTATTGCTATATCAACGTAAAAATTTATATACATGTTATGGTTCTTTTAACTTCATGAATATTTTTTGAAGCTGCTGTAGCCGATATCCGGGAGCTCTTCTGAAAAAATGTGTTTGGCGGTGAGCACGTCTTTACATTGAATCATCCAAAATGAAAAAATCAAAAAACATTTCGGTTAGGTACTACCTATTAATCAAAGGAATAAGTAAATATTATTTTTTATGGGTGATTCTCAAATTAAAATAATAATGAAAACTGTAAATTTAATATTTAATTCTGAACTTCATATTAGGGGTATCCAAATATTTTATTTCAGTTAGCCATTTTGCAAAAGTTGTTTTAGACCACTCATAAAATAGAGGAGCCTTAAAATCGTTGATGATGTTTAGATAATCCATTGTTTTGGCGGTAACACTTTGATATTAGATAAAAATACATTAACATTATTCACTGTTAAATTAAAAACACCGTTTTAATATCAAAAATTGAGTTTATTTTGTATAAAATCATCGCGACAGCTGTTTCGGTAACCGATGTTACTATCGTCAGGTGTTACAATAAACTAAATTTTTATTTATTGTAACACCTGATGATGGTAACATTAGTTAGCGAAACAGCTGTCGCGACGATTTATAAAAAATAAATAAAAAATTTGATATTAAAACAGTGTTTTTCATTTACCAGTGAACAATTGATGATGTTTATCTAAACTTTTATCGTTAAATGATGGAAAATCATTGTATTCTAATTTTAAAACTCCGGATTGAATTAAATTAAAAATTATTGTAAATGAATTTCACTTTAAATTTAATTTATATACTGAAGAAGGATGACAACCCCCCGAAACATGCTTATGAAGTATTTTTTCAACCATGTTCTGAAAATACATTTTTTAAAGATAATCAAAGTTTGTTTTTATTTTGTACACAATGTGAAGGCGTATAAAGAAGAAACATTTCAATATTACATATTTATGAATTTTAAAATACAAAACTGTATTAAGTAAATGAAGAAAAAAGGAATCGTAAATTTTGTGAGATGTTTCAGTTTGTTTTATACTTAATTTGAATAGTAACAGTAAGTTCTCAAGGCGTTTGTTAAATTTTGTTTCTATTGTACCAAATATTTCAGTCTTGAAAATAGTTCCTTGTAAATATACGTCGTTACAAATAGCGACGACTTGAATAAGGCATGATTTTGAAGCGAGGGATATTTTTGTCAGAGAAGAAGTTTATATAGAAGTCTTATAAAGAAGAAAAATACGTTTAACGTATAGCGGAATGTTAGAACTTACTTTTCCCATGGGAGTCATTTTTAATAAATTAAATTGTATAAAAATATTAAAAATAAAACACTTTATACCTTCCTAGTAAAGGTGTATAAAATTGAGATTTTTTATTATATTATATTAGGTCGTTACATATGAAATTGGCGTTTTGTATGGGAGGAACATAAAGTTGATTTTTTTTATATATAATATATTTATTTAATCAAAATATGTACCATTGCTATCTATGCACTTTTGCCATCTCATAGGTAGTTCATCGATCCCTTTACTAAAAAAAACATTTGGACGGGAATCAATAAAATCTTTGAAGTCGGTTTGGACTGCCCCATCGGAGTTGAATTTTTTCCCTTGCAAGAAGTTATCCAAATTTCAAAAAAAAAGTAATATGTTGGGGCAAGATCCAGAGAGTACGGTGGATGTCTTAGACATTCCAATTGAAGCTCTTCTAATTGGTAGCCGTCTGTTGTGCAGTGTGTGGTCTAGCGTTATCATGAAGCAGCAGTGGCCTAGAGCGATTAACCAGCCTCGGTTGTTTAGCAGCTAGCTTTTCCACCATGGTTTGCAGTTGCTGACAATAGACATCTGCCGTAATCGTCTGGCCAGATTTAAGAAAGCTGTAGTGAACGACACCAGCACTAGTCCACCAAACGCTCACAAGTAACTTTTTTGGAGTCAATTTTCGCTTGGGGCATGGTTTGGCTGGTTCAGCAGGGTTCAGCCATTGCGATGAGCGCTTCCGATTATCATACAGGATCCACTTTTCATCACAGGTAATGATTCGATTTAAAATTCCTTCATTATTGTGCCGGTTGAGTAATGCAACGCAGCAGTCAACGCGCGTTTGTTGATTTGCTTCACTCAATTCGTGAGGTACCCACCTTTCAAGCTTTTTCACCTTCCCAATTTGCTTCAAGTGGATTAAAACAGTTTTATCACTAACACCGCAGCCTGCAGCTAACTCGGACGTGGTTTGCGATGGATCCGCTTCACAATAGCCTTCAATTCTTCATTATCAACTTTGGTCTCCGGCCGTCCACGGGGCTTGTTCTGCAGGTCGAAATTTCCAGAACGAAAACTTTGGAACCGAAAACGCACTGTGTTTTCTTTTGCGGCACCGTCGCCATACACATCATTAATCCTTCGAGCCGTTTCTGCAGCACTGGTGCCACGGTGGAACTCGTACTCGTAACTAACGCGATATTTCAAGTTTTCCATTTTGTAAACTGAGTGACGCAAAGAAAAAAAACAATTGAGGAAAAAACAAATGAATTATAATTTTCAAAACACAAATACTTGAGTAAATAGCTGTATAAATTTGAATTTGGAATTCCTAACCTAAGATATTTGAGATCAAAGTTGCCAGTACGGTAAAACGCCAATTTCATATGTAAGGACCTAATATTTGAATAAAGTCAAACTCTTTTTATTTGGGATGACGCACATTCCCAAAAACTTTTATTATTATTGCAATTTTACAGGATTTTTTTATTATCCTACAGTCATATGTTGATTATTTTATTTTGTGAAGTATTTAGCTCACAAATCGGGTTTTTAATTTTTTTTCTGATATCTCAGTAAAAAGGGAATGTGTATTTACAATCAATGCCATACCACCTAATGTAATCAATGTATGCATGTAATCAATACAAGAAAATCATGTATGCATGCATGTTATCAATGCAATGCATGTAAAATCAATGCAAAAAATCGGGTGGTGGTCTAGGGGATAGAACGCTTGGCTCCTGATCCATGGGACATGGGTTCAAGCGTGGACACGACCAGATTCCTAACTAACTAACTTACCATCACGCCGTCTCCCCGGAGGGGTAGGCAGAAAGAATGGAACGCCACACTGTTCTGTCCTGACATACGTCTCTCGCTTCCTCTACATTCATACATCTTGTCATGCACGCACGTCGATTTTTCCGACTCCTCACGTGACCGACATTCACCATATTCCTTCTTTATAATAACGAGCTATTTTCTGTTCACATTGAAGATTGTAAAATAAATTCTAATATCATTGATTTAGATCCTTGGTATTAGTCATTAAAAAAAACGTATATATATATATATATATATATATATATATATATATATATATATATATATATATATATATATATATATATATATATATATATATATATATATATATATATATATATATATATATATGTATATATATATATGTATATATATATATATATATATATATATATATATATATATATATATATATATATATATATATATATATATATATATATATATATATATATATATATATATATATATATATATATATATATATATATATATATATATATATATAACTAACTAACTAATCCAACCATCACGCCGTCTCCCCGAAGGGGTAGGCAGAAAGAATGGACTGCCACACCTTTCTTTCCTGACATATTTCTCTCGCTTCCTCAACATTCATACATCGTGTCATGCACGCGCGTCGATTTCTCTGACTCCTCACATGGCCGACATTCACTATTTGATTTATTTGATCGTGCCACGTTTTCCTCGGTCTTCCTCTATTTCTGGTTCCATTTACATCATTAACATATAATTTTTTTACCATTCTTTCTTCATTCATTCTTTCCATATGTCCAAACCATCTTAATGATCCTTTCATTATTTTGTTCATGACACCATCATTCGCACCGCATTCACTTCTTATATTTTCATTCGACACTCTATCATACACAGAATATCCACACATTCGTCTAAGAGATCTCATTTCTACTGCATTTATTCTACTTTCATCCTTCCTTTGCCAGTTCCATGCTTCGCTTCCATACATAAGGGTCGGTAGAAGAACAATTGTGCACTGCCATTCTAGCTTTTTTGGATAGGTTTATGTTTGCGATGACAACTTTAAGTGCACCATTCACTTTGTTGCCTGCCCCAACCCTTCTTTCAATATCCCTCTCCACTCTCCCATCTCTTGTAAACATACTACCTAAATACACAAACTCAACTACTTGCTCCAAGTTTTCACCATTATATATATATATATATATAAATAATATGGAATAAGTACAAAACTGATCACGGCCATTAAGTCGCTATACACGGAAAGCACTGCTAAAGCACTGCTAGTGTCAGAGTAAATGGAGATCTTACAGCCTGGTTTGATATCAATAAAGGTGTCAAACAAGGTTGCGTAATGTCCCCGTGGTTATTAATCTGTATATGGACAATTGTATGAGAGAGCTGAAAGGGTTGGATGTAGGTGCCAAAATGAGCGGAGTGTCAGTAAGCTGTCTCTTGTATGCGGATGACGCTGTCCTACTTGCTGACAACGAGCATGAACTACAAGTCCTGGTGAATTGTGGCGTGCTGAGGTAGCGTATGCGAACATCTTGATGATGAACACAAGTCCAAGGTAATGATTTTGAAAGGAAGAACCACGACAGTCTGCAACATTAGCGTGAATGGCAGGAAACCTGAGCAAGTAGTTGAGTTCGTGTATTTAGGTAGTTTGTTTACAAGAAATGGGCGAGTGGAGAGGGATATTGAAAGAAGGGTTGGGGCAGGCAACAAAGTGAATGGTGCACTTAAAGTTGTCATCGCAAACAAAAACCTATCCAAAAAGTTAGAATGGCAGTGCACAATGGTGTTCTTCTACCGACCCTTATGTATGGAAGCGAAGCATGGAACTGGCAAAGGAAGGATGAAAGTAGAATAAATGCAGTAGAAATGAGATCTCTTAGATGAATGTGTGGATATTCTGTGTACGATAGAGTGTCGAATGAAAATATAAGAAGTGAATGCGGTGCGAATGAAGGTGTCATGAACAAAATAATGAAAGGATCATTAAGATGGTTTGGACATATGGAAAGAATGAATGAAGAAAGAATGGTAAAAAAATTATAAGTTAATGATGTAAATGGAACCAGAAATAGAGGAAGACCGAGGAAAACGTGGCACGATCAAATAAATCAAATATTGAATGTCGGCCATGTGAGGAGTCAGAGAAATCGACGCGCGTACATGACACGATGTATGAATGTTGAGGAAGCGAGAGAAATATGTCAGGAAAGAAAGGTGTGGCAGTCCATTCTTTCTGCCTACCCCTTCGGGGAGACGGCGTGATGGTTAGTTAGTTAGTTAGTTAGTATTACTACCAGATTTTTATTAGTTTGATCATCGTCGCTTTTCTTGTATTAGTGATGTATGAATCTTTTATGCTTTAATGATCCTATTTTATCAAGGTTTCTTAACAGTACGAAGCTTTTATAGGTGTCCAGCAAAGTTAGTTGCATTTCACAGTAACTGGTATACAAAAAAAACGTTTTTATATTATTTATTACGCAATTTACCATCCTTGCATACTGAAGCTTCTTTATAAATTTACTAGCTGACCCGACGAACTTCGTACCGCCTCAGAATCAATAAATGTTGTGTTAACTTATAAGCTAAATTTAATTCACCTTTTTATTGAATTACAATTAATACTTAAAATGAATTAAGTTCATGAAATGTGCAAAAGTCAAAATTAAAAATATGAATTACAATGGAATATAATTCACGTGGAAGCCTGCATTAATACCTACTTAAAATGAATTATAAATTGTTAATTAAAAACTTTGTTTTATGTATCACAATTGTGTTTTTATTTTTTCGCGACAATATATTCAACCAAAGTGGAATCTACCAGATTAATTGTGAGGATTGTGATGCCGTGTATATTGGAAAGACGGGTCGATCATTTTGAAGAGGTTATATGAACACAACATTTAATACAAAAACAGAATCATTGTGTGAATTTTGACCATCATTTCAATTCCAAAAACACATTTTTTTTGCATATAACAAACAATTTAAAAAAAAATTGATAAATTAGAAAATTTAGAAATTTTTAAAGCAAAGGCACGTGAATTGAATGTTATAAATAACCAAATTCCAGCTTATTCCCCCTTAGTATATATATGTAGTACATTAAAAACTTTTCCTTTATACAATCTACCAAAAAAATATTAATACTACCTTCCATTTTTGTCCCTTTCTTACTAATATAATCTGCTTCCTTATAATGTTTATCGTCTTTAATATATTAGGATTTATCGTTTTTGACTCTATATTATGTATGATTGTTCCTTCTAATAATTGTTTGAATTATTATTATGATTATTATCATTCTTATTATTTTATTATAATAAATAAATGAATTTCATACAACAACACAACAACAACAACAAACCATCACGCCGTTCCTCCGCAGGGGTAGGCAGAGAGAATGGACCGCCACACGACTCTATCCTGGAACACCTCTCTAGCTTCCTCCACATTCATACATCGAGTCATACACGCACGTCGATTCTTCCGGCTTCTGACATGACCAACCTTTAATATTTGATTAATTTGGACATGCCATGTTTTTCTCGGTCTACCTCGACTCCTTACTCCATTTACATCGTTAACGTATACTTTTTTAACCATTCTTTCTTCACCCATGCGCTCCACATGTCCGAACCAACACAACGAACCATTCATAATTTTGTTCATAATACCTTCTTTCGCTCTACATTCCTTCCTAATATCAGCATTTGAGATTCTGTCATACATCGTTCTACCACACATACGTCTTAGGGACCTCATCTCTACCGCATTTATTCTGCTCTCATCTTTCTCCTGTCAGTTCCATGCTTCGCTTCCATACATAGGAGTTGGGACCAGAACTCCATTGTGAACGGCCATTTTCGCTTTCATTGATAAATTCTTGTTTCCAATAACTACTTACTCCATTCACTTTGTTACCCGCACCAACCCTTTTTTCAACATCACTGTCCGTTCGGCCATCCGCTGTGAACATGCTACCTAAATACACAAATTCCCTCACCTGTTCCAAGTTCTCTTCATTTACACTTATATTACAAACTGTCATTTGCTCTTCCCTTTCAAAAACTAACACCTTTGACTTTCCGACATTCATCAAAACACGTTAAAACAATTAAATAGCAGACAACATAATTTTGAATAAGTGTGATCCATCAATGAACTCCGTTTTCATCATTAGCATCATCATATTCATCATCTGAAGAGTTTGATGATTCAGTGTCCGTATCAATTGAAAAAAGAAATTCCTCGTCTTCATCTAGCCAAATATTTCGTTTATTAAGTACTCGCGGCTGAATTTCCTATGGTAACAATTCTCTGGACCGAATGTACACAGATACACCTATAAAATCAATACAAAATATACAATACGTATTTTTATTATTATTCACTAATCATAAATCGGTTTTTAATCTCTACGGAACACTCATCTGTCATATTTTTCGAATGGTAGGTATTAATGGCGCAAATATTCTCTGCTCTCCTTCACAAAAGGGGTTTAACTTTTAGAATAGTCTCTCTTATACTGATTTTTATAACTTTGGGCATTGTTAATCTAAAATTAATAAAGAAAACCAAAAATCCCGGTGACGATTAAAAAATAACCTCAAATCTTTCACATTGAGTATTGACATCTGGCATCAACAATACACCACCTACGGGCGTTTTTGAAACTAAAATGGAAGCCATGATGTTTTTTGTACTTTGTCTCAGAAGTCAAATATAGTCAAATTTACGACAAATATAATTAATTTTAAATCATTTAAGTGATTTTTTCAAATGTTTTAATGATTATTCTGTTATCCGGAACGGAGACAAATCCAGCTAATATAAGATCTTCAAAATTGGTCCAGCCGTTCTCGAGTTATAAATGGTGTAACTAACACGATTTTTGACTTTGTTTTATATATAGAGATATATATATATATATATATATATATATATATATATATATATATATATATATATATATATATATATATATATATATATATATATATATATATATATATATATATATATATATATATATATATATATATATATTGTATATATATATATTATATATATATACCGGGTGTCCATGCTGCGAGAGCAAAGCTTCAAGGGGGTGGTTGGGGATGATAAAATAAGCAAAAAATCGTTCTACAGGGGGGGGTCTAAAATGTACCGTTATCGAGTTACAGGGTGTTTAATTTTTTTTTTTTCGATTTTTAATACTATTACTAATAATTTTTTTTCTCGAAAACCATCAATTTTAAAAACTTAAATTAAATGAGATTCAATAGACAATTATTGTACCTTAATTTTGGTATATCATTTGTTGATCAACGCCATACCAAACTGAAGCTATTCAGCTTCAAAGTTGAATTTTTTTTTTTTTTCTAAATTTTGAACTTAAAGTTAAAATATCTCGAAAAAATCATTTCATAATTTTTATTTTTTTTATTTTTAAATTATTTCTTATTTAATTTCGCATCAAAATGTTGAAAGTTTGAAATCAATCCCACTTCAGACAAAAAAGTTACAGGATTAAACACGTGCGCATGTGCGCCTCTTCAGTACATTAAAATATTAAACTCCTATAATTCATTTACTTTTAAATCTCAAATTTATTAATAGTATTTACAATAACTTAAAACTAATAGAATTTTATAAAAAAAATTCAAAATGGTCACCGTTTTTATCTTTACAAATTTGTAATCTTTTACTTATTTCTAGGTTAATATCTATTGATTCTAAATTTTCCTGCAATTTTTCTGCGCCCAATGTGATCCTTTGTAGTAGATGTTCTCTGCTCAGAATTTTCTCCTGGTATACATTATCCTTGATAAAACCCCACGCATAAAAGTCGAGTGGTGTTAGGTCTGGTGACCTAGGTGGCCATGATGTTGGTCCGCCGCGTCCAATCCATCGCTCTCCAAATGTTTCCTCCAAGTAAGCTCTGACAGACAAGCGAAAATGAGGAGGGGCACCATCTTGCTGAAATGTCAGCCTGCTTCAAAAGTTCAGGGGAACTGCTTCCAATAACCCTGGTAAAATATTAGCTAAAAAATTTAAGTAAAGATTTTTGAAGACCAGTTTGATTGCCTTCAATGATGTAAGGGCCTATTAGTTGCTTACCTATTATGCCCATCCAAACATTAACACTAAACCTGTGTTGGGATTTGACCTCCTTCTTGCAATGTGGATTTGTTGTGCACCAGTAATGTAAATTATGAAAGTTGGTTACTCCATCTCTTGTAAATTGGGCCTCGTCTGTCCATAGGATGGTTCCTAAATATGATTGATCTCTGATATTCCTCAACAGCATGGCTTCACAATATGCCTTACGGTGTACTTTGTCTTCTGCGTTGATGGTTTGGACCGGAGTAAAGTGATAAGGGTGTTGGTTGTCACTATGAAGCACATTCCACACAGTGCTTTTTGGTAATCCGATCCTCTTTTCCACCATTCTTGTGCTGGATGTTGGATTATTTCTTATTTCTCGCAAAACCCTTTCTTCGATTGCTGCTCCTCCTGCACTGCTTCCTCGTTCTCTCCTTGTTACAAATGTTCCTGTTTCACATAGCCTACGGTTAATTCCAGTAAAAGTCCTCGCAATGGGCTGTCTTCTGTTCGGGTACCGCGCTGCGTATGTTCGTACCGATTCCAATGCATTTCCATTGCATAACCCATAAATAAAATGCATTTCGGCCAATTCTTGGTTACTGTATTCCACCATTTTTTTAGAAAGAATTAAATTTATAATTGTTCACTGAGAATGTACACACACGATTGATTGTTTTTAAATTTTTGCAAAGTTATTTATTCAAAAAATCAATATTAATCACACCTAAAAATGAGATTTAGAAACAAGTTTTGCAACACCACCTGCTAATGTAAAGACAAATTTTTATGCGAATGAATTATTGTTGCAAAAATAATTATTTCATGTTCTTAGAGCTACGGATTAACTGTTTACTTAGCGTTTTGACAGAAAAATTTACCTAAGCCAAACACCGGATTAATAAGTACATGGATTTAATATTTTAATGTACTGAAGAGGCGCACATGCGCACGTGTTTAATCCTGTAACTTTTTTGTCTGAAGTGGGATTGATTTCAAACTTTCAACATTTTGATGCGAAATTAAATAAGAAATAATTTTAAAAAAAAATAAAAAATTATGTAATGATTTTTTCGAGATATTTTAACTTTAAGTTCAAAATTTTAGAAAAAGAAAAAAAATTTCAACTTTGAAGCTGAATAGCTTCAGTTTGGTATGGCGTTGATCAACAAATGATATACCAAAATTAAGGTACAATAATTGTCTATTGAATCTCATTTAATTTAAGTTTTTAAAATTGATGGTTTTCGAGAAAAAAAATTATTAGTAATAGTATTAAAAATCGAAAAAAAAAATTAAACACCCTGTAACTCGATAACGGTACATTTTAGACCCCCCCCTGTAGAACGATTTTTTGCTTATTTTATCATCCCCAACCACCCCCTTGAAGCTTTGCTCTCGCAGCATGGACACCCTGTATATATATATATATATATATATATATATATATATATATATATATATATATATATATATATATATATATATATATATATATATATATATATATATATATATATATATATATATATATATATATATATATATATATATATATATATATATATATATATATATATATATATATATATATATATATATATATATATATATATATATATATATATATATATATATATATATATATATATATATATATATATATATATATATATATATATATATATATATATATATATACATATATATGAATTTAAATAGTGTCAGTTTTGTCTTTATATCGATCGATATAAAGACAAAATTGAGAGTGGTTCTAAAAAACGTCGTTTTATTTCATTAATAAACTTCCATCAAAAGATTCCAGTTATATCATTAAATTAAATTTATACGAAATGATGTATTGTATTCAAAAAGTTAATGTATTAAAAAAGTATGATTTTTTTAAACATATTTTTAAATACATTGCATTTTCACAACACTTTATTGCACTTTTCAGAAATATGTTTCCGACCACAGACGCCCCTTTTCAGTGTACTTGTACTTGGATCTTCTGGCTTACAGAGAGTAATTTTATCTTTTTATAAGAAATTCATTGTTATTTCCATTGTATACGTATTACAAAAAGTTTATGAATATATATGCGAAACTAATTAATTAAGAATTTTTTAAAACTCTAATACATGGAATATCATGTTTATATTATATTTAATATTTACATCGCTTGTATTTTAAGGACGATGGCAGTATGTTAATCTAAACTATGTCAATGATATGCCTATATAAATTTTTTACAATGAAATGGTAAAACATACTAAGAAATTTCTTTATTAAATGTAGACTATTTATAATAAAACAATTCGTTAGAATAGCGAAGCATATACAATGCATTTTATAAATGTTTGAAGTTGATAATCTCGTTTATCTGGATAAACCCGTGTACAAGCGACCACGGGCAGCGGCTGTGCCCCGGGCTCGGAGACACTCGGCAGTGGTACAGATCTAAAGAAGCTGGGATCTGCGGTTAACTGCTGATAGTACAAAGTGCTTATGCACTGACTGCTTCGACACGGTAAACTCCACGCAACGGAATCAACACGGGAACTAAATATATTGTGGTTTCAAAATGATACCAAGAACCGTAAGTAAGCATAATACATGTATAAATTGAATAGAAATGTCTCGTTAGATCAGTATAACTCTGAAGGACCAGATTTTTTTCTTAATTAATTTACAAGTATGTTTAAATGTTTTTGAAACACTGTTATTATACTTATATAATTTATTTTTAATACAATAATTTTTTTTAAGAAGGCCTAGACAGCGCCTAATGGATAATGTTCTGGCTGATCTGGCTAGATTCGATGAAACGGGCTGCTGGGAGTAAAAACCGCAAGATCGAGGAGCTTAGAAGAAAATCATCAAGGAGACCAAAACTCTTCAAGAGTCGTGTGGCCATAGGAAGTAAGTAAGTTATTATATGTACTACAATTTATCTGTGCATGATTTTTGTGAAAGCTGTTTCGCCAAACTGTGTTGGCCATATCAACTGATAATGCCAACATAGATTGGATAAACAGCTGTTGCGACAATCTCATAAAAATTAATTGATAAACTTTTAATAACAGAGTTTAAAAATTAAAACATTTAATCATTTTATTATGTTATTAATATTAGGAAAAACGTATATTATCTAGAAGTTTAATTTAGTTTGAAGAGAGAGAGAGACGAGTTTTGGCTTGCCAAGGCATTATCAAATCTTCTTCTTCTTCTTATTTTAATAGATCTGACGATCTGTGACACAGGATTCGTTTCTCGTGGGTTAATGAGGTCCAGCTATCCCCCCATCTCTTAGGCGGTCTTCCAGGTGGGCGCGCGGTGTCCGGAGGGGATTTCATAAGCGGCTGTATATTCAAGTCTATCACCATCCATTCGGGTTACATGGTCCCTCCAGTATCTTCTTCTGGATCTACTCCACTGATCGATATCCTCTATTTCGCAAGTTTTTCTTAAGTCTACGTTGCGGACACGATCTCGGAGAGTTTTTCCAGTAATTGATCTTAGGACTGATCTTCCCCTCGGGAACATACTTTTTTTATAAATACAATCCCAACCCTAACTGGTTTTCCATTCCTTGACAATAATGTAAGACTTTATCATAAACCCTGAATCCCCCCTCGCCCTCTTTCGGACCAAATCGCATTCCAACAATGTTTCCTACAGACGTAAGAGGAATAGCCATTAGAGCTGAACCTCTGTAAGCCAGAAGATCCAAGTCCAGATCCTTCATCTCCGATGTTCTTAGTAGTCCCTTGGTTCGCACAGTACCGGCCCGCGTCTCTACAGCGTACGTCATGATAGGTCGCACGTATGTTTTATCAAATGTTGGTAAAAATAACTTCAAGACTATTTGATTTCGAAGATGATTTTTTGATTATACTATTTTATTTCGATGTGTGCAGTGGGAGGATAGAAATCTCTGCAGCGCTAGAGCGCTCTCCTTTTTAACTGGCAGCGGTATGAAATTACCGCGTCGAACTAGTCACGAACCCAGTTCATTTATTGTACTCTACATTCAAGATCAGGTTCCGTGTTATTTCCCATTGCTCCTATTGGCGACGAGTCAACGCCCATACAAGAAGAGTTGAACTGATTTAACGAGAGGTACGAAATTACTGCTCCGATTTGTTTATAACTCATGTTATTACATGCCAAAAGTCGTAAATTGGAAAGAAAAAAAACGGTTATAAATCAAAAATGATCTCTTAAATCTAACAGCAAGAAAGCTGTATATTAAAAAACTTTCCGTCGCACTTTAACAGTTTTTTAATGTGTATTTTTTTACGTAATTTTGTATGCCTGTAAAACGTATTAACGTTATTAATTTATGTTATTTACGCCTAGTTACGGGCTTTCACGAAGTTATAATATCATACAAACTATTATAGAAGTGACACATGCTCTACTAACATAAAAATTCAATAAATAATTTGTATTATAAAATATGAAAGAGCTGAAAGGGTTGGATGTAGGTGCCAAAATAAGCGGAGTGTCAGTAAGCTGTCTCTTGTATGCGGATGACGCTGTCCTACTTGCAGACAACGAGCATGAACTACAAGTCCTGGTGAATAGTATGAATGAGGTATGCATGCGAAATGATCTGATGATGAATGTGAATAAGTCCAAGGTAATGATTTTTGAAAAAGAAGAAATCGTGACCCTTATGTATGGAAGCGAAGCATGGCCTGGCAAAAGAAGTATAAAAATGTATAATAATTGCTTTCATTGTTCCTTGAACAATGATGCAAAACTCCATAAATAATTTATATGTATGAAAATGTCTGTTTTGAAAAAGTTTTATTTTATTATACTCGTACATTATATTTTATGATATTGGGATGTTTCATCTTAAGGCATTACAGCCATATTTATGTATCCTTTAGCAAGGCGTTACAAGTCATTCCCATAATTTTTTATAAAACTTTAAAGTACAGATATTATTATTCATATAAATTATTTTATTTGAAGTTTTACATCATTGTCCAAGAAACATTTAATAACACAAAGATATGTGAAAATACCCTAACAAGGCAACACATCACTCAGGTAAAATATAATAAAGCATCTAGAAAATTAATATCTTCTGTATTATTTTATACTGATGACAGATATAGTATTTAAATTTTACAGAATATAAATAAAACATAAAATATTCATTTCTACGATTTATTGTTTCTTGAACAATGATCTAAAACTCCATATTAAATAATTAATACGGATGAAAACGTTGTCTAGAAGTTATATTATATTTTATGGGAATAACAGGTTTCACATGACATGATACATGTCATTCCCATAAAATAAAACAAAACATCTACAAAATAATATGTTTTTATCCGAATTAATTATTTGTATGATATTATTACATTTGAATAAACTGCGAATATACTGTATCGGTACCTAACGTAACAATTATACATTTTGGATTCACATATCCGATTGGCAATCCTAACCATTTTCAATGAGCAAAGTAAATTCAATAGAAATCCTAGGGTTCTATTGAAAAAGCAATAGAAAAACTGCTGAATAAGTATGAATTTGTATGTTTAACACAAGAAAGAAAATTGCGCATTTCTATTGTGAATGAACGCAAGAAAGCAAGAAGAAAGTATGGGGGCATCTCGGGTTCACAGACAAAAGAACCGCACAGTTCGGTATACTTTTGACACGGCCAGTAAAGATATGACGAACTGCAAGTCATTCAGATTAGAAATGTGAGATGGATAGAGAGAAGAATGGAAAATTTGATCGTCTGCTAGCAGGGCCATATCAAATTCTGTGTTTTGGGAAATAAATAGACCTACTGTTTTATCTACCGGAATTATTGGAAGATCACTAATACGCGTTTTATACCAAAAATATGTAATAGAATACTATAAGTGTTACTAGTATTTATATAGATAAAATGATCATCATATTTATTATTTTATGAAAGCGACATGTTTCACTATGCTAAGCCATTATCAAATTTATCAAATCAAATCAAATCAGTTTATTTCATCAACAGACATTACAAAAATTATTTTTAAGGCATCTATTGAGAACAGGTAAAATAATATATTATGTATAGTATACTACCAGAAACGCATAAGAGATGGTTGAACATTAGGAAGACAGGATACTCTCCAGAATTAAGAGTATTTGCCTTCTGAACGTACTTTCACTAACATGAAAGACGTCGATCTCCGAGGAGACCGCGTTCAGCAGACTAGTTGCTCTTCCCACCGGCGTAAAACAATTTGTGCTGTCGCTGTCGGAGATATCTACCGGGGACAAAAAGCCGAACACCCTCAAGTACGGCCGAGTTCTCGAAGTATCCCCTAATTAATATAAAGAAATGGGTAATTAGATGTCCATCTCTTCGAAGCTGTAGAGAATTGGTTCCGAGCATTCCCAAAAGAAATGCCGTGGGATAGAGCCACGGATAGCTACCATACTCCCTCATGTAGAGATACCTCAGAATTTTTTTCTGAACCCTCTCCAGCATAACGGAATATCTCGCCTCGTGAAGACTCCATATCACAGAACCACTTTCGAGTCTGCTCCGAACCAATGCATTGTATAGGACTCTGAGCACATTGGGATCCCTGAAAACTCTGCCGGTCCGGACGATGAAGCCCAACATCTTCAGTGCAGTGCCACAAATCCTCTCAACATGTGCACAAAAAGTCAGCCTACTCTCATAGATGATCCCGAGATCTCTCATCGTAGATTAATATATGAAAATATAGATTTCATCAATATTTAAAAGGAGTATTAAACTTGGAGTTTTTAATCATTGTTTAAGGAACAATAAATAGATTAATACTGATTCATTTTAAAAATAAAATAATGCATACGAGTAAATACTCGTATTTAGATGAATTACTTCACATTAGACAACAATGTGAAGTCTAGAAAGATGGCATATTTGGGTCACATTCTCCGCAACGAGAAATACGATCTGCTGCACCTCATCATAAAAGGGAAGATCGAGGATAGGCGCGGTGTGGGATAGTCGTATCCACCAGGCTAAACTTGCCTTCAATAGGAAAGTTAAATAATTCGAGTCCAATAACATAAACCCTAAACCTCCGAAAACAACTAATTAAAACATTGGTGTGGAGTATTTTACTCTACGGCTGCGAGACTTGGTGCCTGGGCGAAAGAGAGCGCAAAAGGCTGGAGGCGTTTGAAATGTGAACCTACCGACGAATTGCCCATGTTTCATGGAGTGACCACGGTACAAATGAGGAGATTCTCAGCAGAGTTGAAGAGAATAGGCACATGTTGAACACTATAACAGAGGGGCGCGCGAAATGGATTAGTCATGTGTTGCGACACGAATGTTTCCTGCATGATGTATTGGAGGGAATGGGTCGAGGGATCGATTGGTAGAGGACGACCTCGCCAGGAGTACCTAGACCAGATTTGCCGAGATATGGGCTGCACCTCTTATGCGGAGTTGAAGAGAGTTGCTGGGGACTGGGTGGAGTGGAAGAGGAGATGCATCGCCTTGCTGCAGACCAATTTTTAGACAGAGACCGGAGAAGATGTTTCATTTGTGTATAAGAAAATATATAAGCAGTGTGGTCATCCATTATTTATGCCTAATCACTTTTGGGAGACGGGGTGATGTTTAGTTAGTTAGTAAGCTAGTTTTTTTTACTATGGTAAAGTGTGGCAATAACGTTAGGCTAGTTTCGAAGTCCATGTAACGTTAAAACCGTAGGTAAATCGCCTAGAATTAATTTCCAACAGTTCTGATATAAATCTGTTGCCCGGTTCTAAAAGTTTACCACTAATTGCAGTTTGAGATGGCCATGGTGAATGTTATCACCGGCCCGCGGTTGGCTCGTGTTGTACCGGAGAAATGGAAGTTTCAGGCCACGATGAGCGAGCGATGCTGTTAATTCCCTAGATTGCCGAGGTAGTATTTATAAGAGCCACTCAAACAAAAGTTGCACCACGCAAAGGCCTACCGTATGCCGCGTATTTGTACTTGTAGCTACCGTTCTTACACATCTACACGGTGTTTTAAAATATGTTATACTAAATATTCATAATTTGTTATATATTTGTTTATTTAAGAAGTATGTTTACAAAGGGAAGGATATTGAAAGAAGGGTTGGAGCAGGCAACAGAGTAAATGGTGCACTTAAAGTTGTCATCGCAAACAAAAGCTTATCCAAAAAAGCTAAGGTGGCAGTGCATAATGGTGTTCTTGTGCCGACCCTTATGTATGGAAGTGAAGCATGGAACTGACAAAAGAAGGATGAACGATCTCCAAGACGAATGTGTGGTAAATCTGTATATGATAGAGTGTCAAATGCAAATAAGAAGCGAATGCGGTGCGAATGAAAGTGTTATGAAAAAAATAATGAAAGGGTCGTTAAGATGGTTTGGACACATGGAAAGAATGAGTGAAGAGAGAATGGTGAAGAAGGTACATGTAAACGACGTGAACGGAGCTAGAAATAGAGGAAGGCCGAGGAAAACGTGGCACGATCAAATCAATCAAATATTGAATTTTGGTCATGTGCTTAGGGGAGAAAAATACCACCTCCTTCGACTGATATAAATGGGTAAAGTGGAGGGACGTCGGGGAGTTGGTAGAAGGCAGCTGTCCTGGCTGCGGAACATTAAAGAGTGGACAGAAATTACAAGAGTTCAGAACCTGTTCCATGTGGCGCAGGACAGAGATGCCTTTGCAGCAGTGATTGCTAACATTGAGGGGACTTTACACGGCACCGAAAGAAGAAGGATGCCGAGCGTAAAGATACCATGAGCCAGACCAAGAAAAATATGGGCAGACTGCGTAGAAGAGCTTTGGTAGAAACTAGAAAGACCTTGGAGAGGGATGGCCAGGGACAATAGCCAGTGGTGGACTGTTGAGGAGGACGCCAAATCGCACACAGGGCGAGCGGCGAGACGAAGAAGAAAAATAAATTGAAAATAAATCAACAATAAAAAATCATTAGTAAAATACCATGAGAATTATAAATATTAGAGAATGATCAAATGCTATGTGTGGTTTGTTTTATTGTACGGGTGTGAAACTTGGACCCTGAAAGTTAACTCAATGAACAGAATGGAAGCATTTGAAATGTGGCTCCATCGCCGAATGCTCAGAGTTCCCTGGACACACATGGTTACCAATACCGAAGTCCTGAGGCGAGCTAGAGTTGACAGGAAATTGTTATCAACTATCAAGGTTCGATCTGGGTCATATACTGCGTGGGGAAAAGTACCACCTTCTTCAACTGATATCGGAGGGAAAAATTGAAGGACGCCGAGGGCCCGGAAGGAGACAAATGTCCTGGCTGCGAAACGTGAGGGAGTGGACCGGCATCCGAAGTGTGGAGAAGCTGTTCCGAGCGGCGCAGGACAGGTTCGCCGAGGTGATCGCCAACGTTGGGGGGACCCGACAGGGCACTTGAAGAAGAAAAAGAAGTAAATACCATACATATGTAGGTGTATTTGGAAATACCAATAGGTAATATGGGATAACCGTGTTTAAGTTAATATCATATTGTGATATATCTCTTAAGATATTTGTTATTGTAATCGTTTTGGTTGCTATTGTGGGTCAAATTTCAAATATTATTCATAAAATTTCACGGTACAAAATACCCGCTTACCTGAACTAACTTAAGCAGAACAAATAACAGGTATTAGTATTAAAAATATTAGAGCCTACCGCATAACATTCACGTAATAATAATAATATTTATCATAGAGGCCGAAACACCATAACTCACTTTTTAAACCTAGAACTAAATTATGTGTTATGAGTTCATTCATCTCGACGTGTTTCAAAGGATTTATAAAAACGTTTCAATTTCATTGGAATTTGAAATATAATTATTATCACTGTTTAATCAACTTTTATTTATTAAATGCTTTTACATAATAAAAATATTATATACATGATTTTTTTTGGGAATGTATACTTATACTTGTATACGAATACTGGATTTCACCCACCGTGGGTTATTAATTCATGATTTTAATTGTATCTCAATACAGACGAAGCTAAAAATTAAAATTAATCTCCATAGATGGCGTTAGTATGTGGATTATATAGAGTAATCTTAAAAAGATTAACATATGTAATCAAAATCTTCATAGATGGCACGTTGAAACTGACATGTGAAATTAGGCATAGATTTGTAACATAGTATATACAACTTCCAAAAAATTGTCAGACATTGTCATAAGAAAGGTGGAATGGGGAATGTTGTAATTACATAAAGTATGCACTTAACCCAACCAATAACAGGTCATAAGTCCTGTAAACACCTTGATCAACCATATTCAGTTTCCAATTTGCATCTTCGTCTTTATTGAGATACAATTAAAAAAATATATTACTCGTATATAGTTTTTACACCTGAGAATGAAGGCCATACGGACTAGATACGACAACTCTTACAACAAAAAGTGCGCACAGGCTCAAGTGTACATAGAGGTCCATGGAAAGACAGATACTTGGTGTGAGCTTACGTGACCGCATAAGGAATGAAGAAATCAGACGCCGCACCAGGGTTGCTGACGTCATGGACCGAGTGGCAAAATTGAAATGGCAATGGGCAGGACACTTAGCTAGACAGGGTGGCAACAGATGGACACCCAGGATACTCAGTTGGAGACCATTGCCAAATAGGCGAAGTGTCGGCCGATGAGATGGACCGATGATCAAAAGGATTGGAAAATCTTAGATACAAAGGGGGCAGGATAGAGACGAATGGAGGAAATTGGAAGAGGCCTATATCCAGCAGTGGAGGGAAGAAGGCTAACAAAGAAGAAGAAGAAAGACCTAGCTAAGAAAAATAAACGCACTAGTTAATAAAAAAAACTGTCTTTTCATTCATTGTGATGTGACCACGATGTTACGTGATATTATAATACTCGTATATTACTTTTTTTATTTATTATATCTTAATTTTATTTTTTAATTCCAGTACTATAAGTATTTTAACTCTTAAATATTATGTATACCTTTTTTTTTTACTTAGTTTAACTTCAATCTTGTTACACCCTATCATTTGTTAATTGTTAACTATTATTTTATATTTGTGGTAGCATGTAAATGACCTTATTTTAATTATTCTAAATGTTTTTTTTATATATGTTATTGATATCGCTGTATGTTACCCTTAATGAATAAATAAATAAATGAATTAAAAACTCACATTACTTCTCTAATTTTAACTCTAAAACTCATATTATGCGAATATTTAAAAAATTTGAGTTACGATCTTTCCGTATATAGGTCCCGATTTGTTAGAGTAAACACCGTAACAGTCGTCGCGGTCTCTAGCCATTGCAGTAATTTATAATTACTTTAATATTCACTATATGCCTCGACCGGCTCCAGATTACATCTCCCCATCATAATCACCAGGAAGGAATTACAGCAAGCCGACTACTTGGCGCAGTCTCTCGCGGTATGCTCTATTGTAGGACTTATGCTACACCTAACTGGAAATTATAACCTCAACGCATTACACATGCCGTTACTGGATGCTAGCGTCTTGATTATCATAGTGGAAAAGTGTTGTGGAAAACTACCTACGAGGCTTGACCTACAAGTCTTGATGTATATGTACAAATTATTGATGTTGTTGATTGAAATTTCTTGGTAGAAGTTCATTGTAAATAATGAAAATAAAAAAATAAAATTTTAAGAATTTTTCTATGTTTATTTTTAGTGTAAAATCTACTTATTAATTTACTTATTAATTTACTACCAAAAGATGGCAGCGAGCTGCCGAAACTGGTCGAAGACGAAAATTAATAAGTAGATTTTACACTAAAAATAAACATAGAAAAATTCTTCAATTTTTATTTTTCATTTTCATTATTGTATATGTACAACATATGAAAAGCTAAGATGGCAGTGCATAATGGTGTTCTTGTGCCGACCCTTATGTATGGAAGTGAAGCATGGAGCTGGCAAAAGAAGGATGAAAGTAGAATAAATGCAGTAGAAATAAGATCTCTAAGACGAATGTGTGGCAAATCTGAATATGATAGAGTGACAAATGCAAGTATAAGAAGTGAATGTGGTGCGAATGAAAGTGTTATGAACAAAATAAGGAAAGGGTCATTAAAATGGTTTAGACATATGGAAAGAATGAGTGAAGACAGAATGCTAAAGAAGGTATATGTAAATGGCGTGAACGGAGCTAGAAATAGAGGAAGGCCGAGGAAAACGTGGCACGATCAAACAATAAAACATTGAATGTCGGTCACGTGAGGAGTCGGAGAAATCGACTCCCCGGAGGGATATGCAGATAGAATGGAACGCCACACTCTTCTGTCCTAACATACTTCTCTCGATTCCTCTACATTCATACATCTTGTCATGCACGCACATCGATATCTCCGACTCCTCACGTGACCGACATTTAATATTTGATTGATTTGATCGTGCCACGTTTTCCTCGACCTTCGTCTATTTCGAGCTCCGTTCACGCCGTTTACATATACTAATAAATTAATATTAATGAATTAAAATACTAATTAGTATTCATGAAAACTCCCGTTCACTAGAATTTTTCTTATATTATAATTTATGGGAATGTCATGTTTCGTCCTGTTAAGGCTGTATGAAATATTTATTCTGATAAATTATAATAAATATTTCATACCTATTTCTTAAATTATTGAAATTTATTATACACGTATATAAATCAAAACCATCACACCGTTTCCCCGCAGGGGTAGGCAGAGAGAATTGACCGCCACACTACTCTATCCTGGCAAAGCTCTCTAGCTTCCTCCACATTCATACAACGGGTCATACACGCACGTCGATTCCTCTGACTTCTAATATGACCAACCTTTAAAATTTGATTAATTTGGTCATACCATGTTTTCCTCGGTCTGCCTCAAACCCCATTTACATCATTAACGTATACTTTTTTTAACAATTTATTCTCCATCCATGCGTTCCGTATGTCCGAACCAATGCAGCGATCCTTTCATAATTTTGTTCATAATACGAGGTCTGTTCAAAAAGTATCGCGAATTTTGAATTTCCGCTGGCTACGTATATTTGATTTTTGATTTTTTTGTAGCGTTATGTTGGTACTCATGTCCCTTACTTATGCTGACAAGGTCGGCCATTTTGAATGTTTAGTTAATTTTTGACAGCTGTTTTGCTTGGATGTGTTTTGGCTCGTCTTCGATTTTTGCCTATTCCAAAAAATGGATCAAAGAATCTGTATCAAATTTTGTGTGAAAAACAAAATAAAGTGCGCGGACGCATTTCGAATGTTGACTGTGGCATATGGTGAAGCTACCTTGGACCAAAGCAACGTTTATCAATGGTACAAAATGTTCTCAGAGGGCCGAGAAGATATGAACGACGAAGAGCGTGCCGGACGCCCGAGCACGTCAACAACAGACGAAAACATTGATAAAGTGAAGAAAATAGTATTAGCCAATCGTCGAATCACCGTTAGAGAAGTTGCTGAGGACCTAAACATATCGATTAGCTCGTGCCATTCGATTTTAACCAATGATTTGGGCATGAGTCGGGTCGCCGCGAAATTCGTGCCAAAATTGCTCAATTTCGACCAAAAACAGCATCGCGTTAACATTGCTCAGGAGATGTTGGACTCGGTCCGTGACGACCCAAATGTGCTCCAGAGGGTCATAACTGGTGACGAATCATGGGTTTATGGTTATGACGTGGAAACCAAAGCTCAATCATCCTAATGGAAGCTGCCGCATGAGCCAAGACCAAAAAAAGCGCGCCAAGTTCGGTCGAACGTGAAGGTTTTGCTCACAGTTTTCTTCGATTGCAGGGGCGTGGTGCATCATGAGTTCTTGCCACAGGGTAGTACGGTCAATCTATATATATAAAACAAAGTCAAAAATCGTGTTAGTTACACCATTTATAACTCGAGAACGGCTGGACCAATTTTGAAGATCTTATATTTGCTGGATTTGTCTCCGTTCCGGATAACATAATAATTATTAAAACATTTGAAAAAATCACTTAAATGATTTAAAATTAATTATATTTGTCATAAATTTGACTATATTTGACTTCTGAGACAAAGTACAAAAAACATCATGGCTTCCATTTTAGTTTCGAAAACGCCCGTAGGTGGTGTATTGTTGATGCCAGATGTCAATACTCAATGTGAAAGATTTGAGGTTAGTTTTTTAATCGTCACCGGGATTTTTGGTTTTCTTTATTAATTTTAGATTAACAATGCCCAAAGTTATAAAAATCAGTATAAGAGAGACTATTCTAAAAGTTAAACCCCTTTTGTGAAGGAGAGCAGAGAATAATAATAAAAATACGTATTGTATATTTTGTATTGATTTTATAGGTGTATCTGTGTACATTCGGTCCAGAGAATTGTTACCATAGGAAATTCAGCCGCGAGTACTTAATAAACGAAATATTTGGCTAGATGAAGACGAGGAATTTCTTTTTTCAATTGATAGGGACACTGAATCATCAAACTCTTCAGATGATGAATATGATGATGCTAATGATGAAAACGGAGTTCATTGATGGATCACACTTATTCAAAATTATGTTGTCTGCTATTCAATTGTTTTAACGTGTTTTGATGAATGTCGGAAAGTCAAAGGTGTTAGTTTTTGAAAGGGAAGAGCAAATGACAGTTTGTAATATAAGTGTAAATGAAGAGAACTTGGAACAGGTGAGGGAATTTGTGTATTGAGGTAGCATGTTCACAGCGGATGGCCGAACGGACAGTGATGTTGAAAAAAGGGTTGGTGCGGGTAACAAAGTGAATGGAGCTTTAAAAGTAGTTATTGGAAACAAGAATTTATCAATGAAAGCGAAAATGGCCGTTCACAATGGAGTTCTGGTCCCAACTCCTATGTATGGAAGCGAAGCATGGAACTGACAGAACAAAGATGAGAGCAGAATAAATGCGGTAGAGATGAGGTCCCTTAGACGTATGTGTGGTAGAACGATGTATGACAGAATCTCAAATGCTGATATTAGGAAGGAATGTAGAGCGAAAGAAGGTATTATGAACAAAATTATGAATGGTTCGTTGCGTTGGTTCGGACATATGGAGCGCATGGGTAAAGAAAGAATGGTTAAAAAAGTATACGTTAACGATGTAAATGGAGTAAGGAGTCGAGGTAGACCGAGAAAAACATAGCATGTCCAAATTAATCAAATATTAAAGGTTGGTCATGTCAGAAGCTGGAAGAATCGACGTGCGTGTATGACTCGATGTATGAATGTGGAGGAAGCTAGAGAGGTGTGCCAGGATAGAGTAGTGTGGCGGTCCATTCTCTCTGCCTACCCCTGCGGAGAAACGGCGTGATGGTTTGTTGTTGTTGTTGTATTAAATTCATGTATTTATAATAATAAAATAATAAGAATGATAATAATCATAATAATAATTCAAACAGTAATTAGAAGGAACAATCATACATAATATAGAGTCAAAAACGATGAATCCTAATATATTAAAGACGATAAACATTATAAGGAAGCAGATTACATTAGTAAGAAAGGGACAAAAATGGAAGGTAGTATTAATATTTTTTGGTAGATTGTATAAAGGAAAAGTTTTTAATGTACTACATATATACTAAGGGGGAATAAGCTGGAATTTGGTTATTTATAACATTCAATTCACGTGCCTTTGCTTTAAAAATTTCAAAATTTTCTAATTTATCAAATTTTTTTTAAATTGTTTGCTATATGCAAAAAAAAATGTGTTTTTGGAATTGAAATGATGGTCAAAATTCACACAATGATTCTGTTTTTGTATTAAATGTTGTGTTCATATAACCTCTTCAAAATGATCGACCCGTCTTTCCAATATACACGGCATCACAATCCTCACAATTAATCTGGTAGATTCCACTATGGTTGAATATATTGTCGCGAAAAAATAAAAAACACAATTGTGATGCATAAAACAAAGTTTTTAATTAACAATTTATAATTCATTTTAAGTATTAATGCAGGCTTCCACGTGAATTATATTCCATTGTAATTAATATTTTTAATTTTGACATTTGCACATTTCATGAACTTAATTCATTTTTAGTATTAATTGTAATTCAATAAAAAGGTGAATTAAATTTAGCTAATAAGTTAACACAACATTTATTGATTCTGAGGCGGTACGAAGTTCGTCGGGTCAGCTAGTAAGGAATATTACCTGCAAGTTATGCGCAATTTGCGCGAAGCAATCCGCCAGAAACGCCCGGATTTGTGGAAGAACAAAAACTGGCTTTTGCACCATGATAACGCCCTGCTCACACATCGTTGCTTGTGCGCGAATATTTGGCCAAAAACAACACAGTAATGGTGCCGCAGCCACCGTATTCCCCAGACCTGGCCCCCTGTGACTTTTTCCTGTTTCCAAAACTGAAGAGGCCCATGAAAGGACGACGTTACGCCACGATTGAGGAGATAAAGACGGCATCGAAGGAGGAGCTGAACAAGATCACAAAAAATGATTTTTTTAAGTGCTTCGAGGATTGGAAAAAACGTTGGCATAAATGTATTATATCCGAGGGGAATTACTTTGAAGGGGACAAAATAGATATTCATGAATAAATAAATACTTTTTGAAAAAATATAAAATTCGCGATACTTTTTGAACAGACCTCGTATCTTCTTCCGCTCTACATTCCTTTCTTATATCAGCATTTGAGATTCTGTCGTATATCGTTCTACCACACATACGTCTTAGGGACCTAATCTCTACCGCATTTATTCTGCTCTCATCCTTCTTCTGCCAGTTCCATGCTTCGCTTCCATACATTAGGGTTGGGACCAAAACTCCATTGTGAATGGCACTTTATTACCCCCAACAACCCTTCTTTCGATGTCACTATCCGTCAATGCTATATAAATACACGTAAATGACTTTACATGCGGATTTGACTTCGTGAAGCGATTTTTATTATTATTAAAATATACGATTATTACCCACGTCACTTTATGGGCTGTTAAAGGAATCCAACAAATTTCTAAATATGTGAAAAAAGAGGCATAAGTGGCCGTTTATTACCGAAGGAACCGCTATGGGAAGGAGCAGCCCGGGTAATGGTACCCGGGTACTTAGGCGGGTCTCGAAGGTCATCATTATTTCACCGAAACTCCGAGGGCTTCGGAGCCCTCGAGACACGTTTCGGAAATGCTTTCAAGTTATTCCAAGCGTCGGACGCCACGACTAATGTGCACGAAAATCTAAACAGAAAAAATACCGAATTCCTAAAGTATTTTTGTCCTTATCTCTCTTGCAGATACGCAGTAACTCCAATCTCTAACAAATAAGAGTAAATACATTCTGAATGACAAAAGAAAATCAAGGGTATTTCTAATATTAGAAGGTACTAAAAACATTTATTTTTAAAATTGAAAATGAATTATCCGAAGAAGGCATAGAAACTTAAAAAAAATGGGATAAAAAAAATCTGTTTTAATTGTTTGTTTCTTAAACAATGATATAAAACTCCATATTCAAACTTGGACTTGGATCTTCTGGCGTACAGATGTTCAGCTCATATGGCTATTCCTCTTACGTCTGATGGGAACATTGTTGGAAGTAACCATCAGGTTAATTAATATAAATGAAAATATGTTCTCAATAGATGCCTTAAACTATAAAAAATGTTTGTAATGTCTTTTGAGAAAATAAACTGATTTGATTTGATGATATGAAATACTTATTGTAATTTATCGGAATTAATATTTGATAATGCCTTAGCAGGATGAAACATGTCATTCCCATAAATTATAATACAACTTCTAGAAAACGGATGTTTTCATTAATAATAATTAGCGTTTTAATTCGTTAAAAAAGCAGTAATACAAGTTTATTGTCATACAGAATTACGTACATTGAGAATAAATACATATTATGAATGAAAACGGTTTTCTAGAAGTTTTACGATATTTTATGGGAATGAAAGGTAAGACAAGAAGACAGGACATTTGATAATGCCTTAACATGACGAAACATGTCATTTCCATAAAATATAATAAAAATTCTAGATAACAAACGTTTTAAAATGATTGATTATGGAATTTTACATCATTGTTCAAAACTAACTAACTAACTAACCATCACGCCGTCTCCCCGAAGGGGTAGGCAGAAAGAATGGACTGCCACACCTTTCTTTCCTGACATATTTCTCTCGCTTCCTCAACATTCATACATCGTGTCATGCACGCGCGTCGATTTCTCTGACTCCTCACATGGCCGACATTCAATATTTGATTTATTTGATCGTGCCACGTTTTCCTCGGTCTTCCTCTATTTTGGTTCCATTTACATCATTAACATATAATTTTTTTACCATTCTTTCTTCATTCATTCTTTCCATATGTCCAAACCATCTTAATGATCCTTTCATTATTTTGTTCATGACACCATCATTCGCACCGCATTCACTTCTTATATTTTCATTCGACACTCTATCATACACAGAGTATCCACACATTCGTCTAAGAGATCTCATTTCTACTGCATTTATTCTACTTTCATCCTTCTTTTGCCAGTTCCATGCTTCGCTTCCATACATAAGGGTCGGTAGAAGAACACCATTGTGCACTGCCATTCTAGCTTTTTTGGATAGGTTTTTGTTTGCGATGACAACTTTAAGTGCACCATTCACTTTGTTGCCTGCCCCAACCCTTCTTTCAATATCCCTCTCCACTCTCCCATCTCTTGTAAACATACTACCTAAATACACAAACTCAACTACTTGCTCCAAGTTTTCACCATTCACGCTAATGTTGCAGACTGTCGTGGTTTCTTCCTTTTCAAAAATCATTACCTTGGACTTATTAACATTCATCATCAGATCATTTCGCATGCATACCTCATACATACAATTCACCAGGACTTGTAGTTCATGCTCGTTGTCAGCAAGTAGGACAGCGTCATCCGCATACAAGAGACAGCTTACTGACACTCCGCTCATTTTGGCACCTACATCCAACCCTTTCAGCTCTCTCATAATTGTCCATATACAGATTAAATAACCACGGGGACATTACGCAACCTTGTTTGACACCTTTATTGATATCAAACCAGGCTGTAAGATCTCCATTTACTCTGACACTAGCAGTGCTTTCCGTGTATAGCGACTTAATGGCCGTGATCAGTTTTGTACTTATTCCATATTCAGACAATATTTTCCACAACTTTTCTCTATTAACGTAATCATATGCTTTTTGTAAGTCGACAAATGCACAGAAAAGTTTGCGATTTTTGGCCAGAAACTTCTCTGTCAATGTACGAAGTCCAAAAATTTGATCCATACATCCTCTGCCATTCATAAAGGCACCTTGCACATCCCAAACTTTGTCACTCGTCAATTTTCTTACTCTTTCTATTAAAATTCTGCCATAGACTTTACCAACGACACTCAAAAGACTAATAGCTCTGTGGTTTCCACATTCCATACGCGATCCTTTTCCTTTGTACAGGGGCATAATTACTGCTCTCCTCCAGTCTAGCGGCGTATATCCCTCCTCCAAGCACTGGTTAAATAACTTACATAACCATGTAGAAACCACTTCGCCACCGCTTTTAATAAAGTCTATGGCAATACAATCAAACCCAACAGCTTTTCCACTTTTCATTGCACTCACGGATCTTTTCATCTCATTCGTACTTATTTTTTCAATATTATCATTCATAGGTCCCGCACTCGCACTAGCTGTTATATTTTCGATCACGCTTGTATCACCACCATACATCTCCTTAAAATATTCCATCCATCTTTCTTGTATGATCTTACTCTCCGTTAACATTCTTCCCTCGTTGTCTAAAATTGCTTTCACACATCCACTATCAGGAGGATTTCGGGCTTTTTTAACTTCTTTCCAAAACATTTTTAAATTTGCTTGGAAGTTGTTTGTCATTTTGAGCCCTTCTTCCTCCTTCAGCTTTTCTTTCCGCGCTTTCACTACCGACTTCACTCTCTTCTTGCATACCTTATACAAATCTTTTGCTCTTTCATACTTAACTCTGTCATTCTTATTTATCGACAACATATTCAACCAAGCATCTTTCTTCTCTTTAACAGCAATCTTTACGTCATCATTCCACCATGCATCCCCTTTCCTTCTTCCTTGTACACACACACACCACACGATTCTTTCGCTGATTCACACAAACTCTCCTTCAAGTATTTCCAGGTCTCGTCAATACTCAACTCACTTACATCCCGCTCACTCAATCTATCTTTCACTTTTCTTACGAAATTATTTCTTACGTCATTGTTTTGCAGTTTTTCAACTTTGACTCTAGTCGGTGCGGCTACTGTTTTGCTTCTTCTGGTTCGCCATCCCCGGAATAAGATCACTTTTGCCATTACTAAAAAATGATCCGTTTCCAGTTCGGCTCCCCTGAAGACCCTTGAATCAACAGTATCCGCCCGTAATCTAGAGTCTACAATGACGTAATCTATAATGGACCTTTCAAATCCTCTTTCCCAAGTATAGAGATGGATTCTCTTATGATCGAAGATGGTATTTGATACAAAGAGACCCCATTCTATACACAACTCAAGCAGTCTCCTTCCATTATCATTTATTCGTCTATCACCAAACGTACCCAGACATTCCTCGTACCCACTCCTACGGATTCCCACCCAACCGTTCATATCACCTGCTATTATCAATCTTTCGTTTTCACTCTTACACACCAATGTCTCTCTCACTTTGTCCCAAAACTCATCTTTACTCGCCTCATTTTCGTTGTTACCAGGGGCGTATCCAATTAAAAGGAAAACTCTTGTTAACCCGATCTTGAAGCGAATCCACATGAGTCTTGGGCTAACACATTTATAACCTTTCATACATTCTACCATCCTTGGAGCTAGCACTGCCGCCACGCCTTGGCATGCTCTGTGGTCATTCGGCACACCCGACCACAGAACAAGCTTATCCGCATGCTCCAAGGAACCACACTCTTTCATCATACATTCAGTCACACATAAAACATCTAAACACTTTTTATCCATTTCTGCACACATCTCATTCAACTTTCCTTCCATACCTCCCCTTATATTCCATGTACCGATGCGGCACTCCACCCTTCTCTGTTCGCCCCTGCGGGAGATGCGGTGTGATGGGTTGCGGACCTCATCGCCACCAGTAGGCATCACCCGCACACACTTAAATGCTAAATCATTTACAAACTATATCTTAAATAAAATTCAATTGTATAAAATAAATAAATAAAATAAAATAAATCATAAAATAAAAATTACAAAATATAACACATAAAAAAAAAAAAAAAAAAAAAAAGTTATAACACATAAGCTATTTTCTAAGATAATATCCTTTCATTAAAAGTTTGTTTCTTCCGCTACCACCGTTATATTAATAAAATTTTAGTTAGTTAGGCACTTTAAATAGTTTAATTTCCAGCAAGCACTTCAATATGAATCAAAAGAATTTTTCAAATAGACATCGGAACAAATGTACATAAACGTTCGAAAAATAAAATTATGAAAACCAATTTGGCACCTGTCAAAACACTTCACATAAACAATGTAATTATATTTTTCACCACCAAAACAGCACAAAGGTATAAATTTTCACAATCAAATATTATTTTGGGATGGCAAGATGCGTATTGGCCAGGATTATTCACACATGGATCATTTATATATAAATTTTGTCCACTAGTTGACGATGTTTTAAACAAAGGTCAATATTATAATTTGCTCATCCAACAGGACACACCCAACACGTATACGAGGTAACGAACCACAAAGTACTGTTTTAAACATATAAACATTTTTAAAAAATCACTTATACGCCTAAAAACTCCAGTTTTATTGGAGAAGCCCGCGACCAAACCACACTCAACCAACTGTCAACTGTCAAGAAACAATAAATAAAGTAAAATAAGATTTTATTTTAAGTTAACTATGAGTTTCTAGAAGTTTATGTAATATTTTTCAAAACAAAGTTATTTCCCAATCCCAGTTCAATTCACCGTCACAAACAGATCATTCGACTTAAACCACGAGGAAGAGGAAGAAGAAGACTTATATTGTAAATTAATTTTGATGTTAACGCATCACATATATATAAAATATCGTTTAAGAGTAAACATTGATATTAAGTTATCTGAAAAGATTTATGTTGGTAGCGAGATGCAACAGATAAGAGAGGACATTCGTGAAGTCATTGTATTTGTGTTATGGGGGTCAAAATCGTATTACCCCTGGGTTAGTCTACCTGTGTGGTCCAGAGCCGAGTCCATTAATAATTATTACATCTGACAGATACAGATGTGAATGCGCCTCTAAGATGGCCCTATAGAATAAAATTTGATTGACGCAAGTTGAATTAAAGTCGTTCGTATATGAAAAATAGTACATAGTGTATTTTAGTTAAGTACTTGTTTATAATTTATCATATTCCGAGTACATGGACTTAATACCTCCATTGGATAAGCATTTATACATGTATTTCTCACTCGGTAGTTACAATTGAAGGGATTGGTTTGCAGCAAAGTTTAACATTTTTGTTGGTTAATGTGGTAGTTTCCCGTTGCTATCCATTTAATATTGTATAATATCATAATAATCATTTGATCATAATATACATTATAGCACTCTGAAGCACAGCGCAGAGACGACGCCGCTGAGAGGAGGAGAAGGAGAAAGGAGAGACCACTGGGAGACGGTGACGGCTCCACTACAGGCGCCTTCCCCTGCCCCAGATGCCCCAAAATATGTGGGTCCAGGATCGGGCTCTTCAGTCACATGCGGACCCACAACCGTGAAGGACAGTCTTCCTCGGACACGAGGGATAGCCGATGATGATGATGACATTATATCACATTTTAATAATGCTTACACGGTTAAAAAAATTAAGCGAAGACTTATATAAATCATAAAATATACAAAAATAGAAATACTTTAATAAGTCAAATATATCCACTAAAATGTGTAAAAAATATTTATATTTTCTTCTATATTCGCTATAACTTTGTGTTGCGGATTAATTGGACAACGTTTATTTTAACTCTTTGAGTGCTAAGGCTTTAACACTGTGGAATTCCATAGTAATATACTTAGTAAATTGAAACAACTTTGTTTAATTCACAAAATATTTTTTTTAAATATTAAAAAACACGACATGTTTCGGAGGATACCTCCATCATCAGATGTTTCATTTTTTAACTTTGTACACAACACCAACTTTATCAAATAATAAAAATTAAAAAAGCAAACATGTTTCGGACACAGAAGCCCTTTTTTTTAATATCTGACAAAACTGACCGCATTCATGACATTTAAAAAAAAAAATTTATAATATTTATAGCACTGATGAAGGGATTTTTATATAAATAAAAACCTCTGTAAAACCGACAAAACAATCGCGTTTACATTATAATGATAACAAAAAAAAAATCAAACGAATCCGGTCATGATAAGCTAAATTAAAAGTTATATTCGCAGTCAACAAATTGCAATTATATATTATATACGATATTATTTACGAAATACTTTCGTTATCTATAAAAAACTAAATAATCATAAGTTTTTACGAAATGTAAATATACACGAACACAAAGACAATGAGAATATTATTCACATGAAATAAAAGTTGAACGGGGAAAATTTGATTAATATTTCATCGATTGCGCCAGGCTTCATACCATATGTACGTAAGTAAAGTCTTAATTGAATGGAAAGTGAGGCCTATAATCTTCAAGAGTTTCTGCTTAGAATTCACACATTCATAAATTTAGTAAATTGAGAACGGCCATAGAGAAAGTGTCTGCACCTGCATTGCATATTTATTATAAATATTGACAGAAATACATGTTCGTTTTCTAGCTACATGTGTCTTGAAACATAAGCTTGAAATGTCGTAACCCGGTGTATTATAATTTCCTATTTGCAATTAAAAAAGTGTTCTAAATTCGAAATTATATCATAACATATTAACTAACTAGCTAACTAACTAACCATCACGCCGTCTCCCCGGAGGGGTAGGCAGAAAGAATGGAACGCCACACTGTTCTGTCCTGACATACTTCTCTCGCTTCCTCTGCATTCATACATCTTGTCATGCACGCACGTCGATTTCTCCGACTCCTCACGTGACCGACATTCAATATTTGATTGATTTGATCGTGCCACGTTTTCCTCGGCCTTCCTCTGTTTCTAGCTCCGTTCACGCCGTTTACATACCTTCTTTACCATTCTGTCTTCACTCATTCTTTCCATGTGTCCAAACCATCTTAATGACCCTTTCCTTATTTTGTTCATAACACTTTCATTCGCACCACATTCACTTCTTATACTTGCATTTGTCACTCTATCATATACAGATTTGCGACACATTCGTCTTAGAGATCTCATTTCTACTGCATTTATTCTACTTTCATCCTTCTTTTGCCAGTTCCATGCTTCACTTCCATACATAAGGGTCGGCATAAGAACACCATTGTGCACTGCCATCTTGGCTTTTTTGGATAGGCTTTTGTTTGCGATGACAACTTTAAGTGCACCATTTATTCTGTTGCCTGCCCCAACCCTTCTTTCAATATCCTTCTCCACCCTCCCATCCTTTGCAAACATACTTCCTAAATAAACAAATTCATCCACTTGTTCCAGATTTTCACCGTTTACACTAATGTTGCAGACTGTCATGCTTCCTTCTTTTTCGAAAATCATTACCTTGGACTTATTCACATTCATCATCAAATCGTATCGCTTGCATACCTCATACATACTAGACACCAGGGCTTTTTTCATAACATATTTGTTAACCTAATTCAAATATGTATTAAAACTAAAATGTATTTTTTTTTTAATTTTAGATAAACTTAAGGCGTTAACACTGTGGAATTCCATAATGGACCTTTTTATGTATTGACGTGTGTAATAGTCGACCTTCGTGGCAGAGTGGCAAGAGCTCTGATTTCCATACCGAAGGTCCCCGGTTCGATTCCCGGCAATGGCAGTGTGATTGTCACACTGTCTTTGGTCTGGTGTAGAATTCACGTGACAATAAAATTGCGATAGATTGGCTACCATGTCATGAGAATCAATATAATAACTAAAAATAAATTGTATACAGTAATTGGGTTCAAACAACCTGTTGTATACAAGGAAAAAAACACTTTTTTCCACTTTAAGTTTATTTTTCACAGGATTCATAAAATACTGTGTTTTTATTCATAAACTTTCACCGTATAAATGCATTTTTATTATAAATAAATTACACACATTTTCGTTTTTTCATTAGAAACGTGTTTAAATAGAAGCAACCAAAAGGCGAGAAGGAAGATACCTCAACGTGTGGTGTTATAACTATACCACCGGCGCCACTGGAAACAATGCAAGTCGGCCAAACCTTCCACCACAATGGAAAGAGAAAAGGAGAGATGTGGTCATTTTTAGGATCCTCCATGCAGAATTAGTATTAAAACTGATGTCTTCAAGAACCCTAATGTTATTTTCACTGTTCTTATTTAAGAAAAATGGTCATATGAGAGTGGTGGATAGTGATAACTTAGTCCAATATTTGCAGATTTTGAATAACTATTAATAATTAATTACACACAATTTTGAAATAAATTATGCGTTTTAAATAAAAATGATTAAATACATGTTTTAAAAAAATAATGTTCATATTAAAAAGGACATTTTCGGAGATGATAAAAATTATAAAATGTGTTAATATGAATGGAATCGTCAGTTTTCTAGAAGTTTTATTATATTTTATGGGAATGACATGTTTCGCCCTTCTAAGGCATTATCAAATGTGACGAAACTTCAACTCGTTGCAGTTTATATACACTAGTAAATGGAGCAGAATATAAATAAAATATAATAAAACTTCTAGAAAACTGACGTTTTCATTCGTATTAATTATTAAATATGGAGTTTTAGATAATTGTTTAAGAAACAATAAATATAAAATGTGTCATTATCCTTCCAAATGAACAATGGAATTCCACATTTTTAAAGCCTTAAGCTTAAAAAAACCGGTATTATTATATTACTTACTCGTATTATACAAAGAGTTAATTTATACTATAATATAATTAATAAAAATTTAATTAAGTAGACTTTAAAAGAAGCGTTTATGCGGGTATTAGAAGGGTAGAACGTACATATAATACGATACATGTGTTTAACGAGGGTGGAACATCTTATTGTTGTCACTTCCGGTCTTCCTTGGGGTTGGAGAACAGTAATAAATTATGCGGGACGCGTTACAGGTGCAGGAAATTGAGGGGATGAAGTCAGGACACTTGTTTTGTAACTTAATACTCTTGACTGACTCGAAGAATTCAATAGGTCTTGGTATTTATTTATTATTGTATAATACTATAAACAAACAAACCACCACTACAGCGAGCATACAGGCACATTTTGATTGGTCTTTCTCGACTTTCTTCATCTATGCGTTCTATGTGTCCAGACCAACACAGTGATCCTTTCACAATTTTGTTCATAATATTTTCTTCCTCTCTAAATTCCTTCCTGATATCAGCATTTGAAACTCTGTGATACATCGTTTTACCACACATACGTCTAAGCGATCTACTGCATTTATTCGGCTCTCATCCTTCTTCTGCCTCGCCATCCATAAGGGTAAGAACTAGAATTCCAATGTGAATATTGTACTATTTACATAATAAATAAATATTACATTATTCAATATGGCAATTGTTTCTGCATAGTTATACTAAAATATAAAATACCAAAATAACCTAAATTATCGTTATCAATTAAAAAGTTCATTGTATTATTATATACAAACTGGGACTGGACAAGTCTGTCGATATTAGCTAGCCTGGCTAAACTGGCTGGTCGAAATAATGTAAAAGAGTGGAAATTGTTTTTAAAAAAAACATCGTCTTATTGTATTATTATTTAAAATGAACTTCCATAAATAGATTTCACTAAAATTATCGCAAACAAAAGCCTATCCAAAAAAGATAAGATGGCACTGCACAATGGTGTTCTTGTGCTGACCCTCGTGTATGGGAGGTAAGCATGGAACTGGCAAAAGAAGAATGAAAGTAGAATAAATGCAGTAGAAATGAGATCTCTAAGACGAATGTGTGATAAATCTGTATATGATAGAGTGTCAAATGCAAATATAATGGAGAACAAATTAGAGAAAAAATCTATGGTTTTACAAAATGTGTAAAATTCGATTAAACTATAATAGGAAATTTTGGAAATAAATTTTGAGAGATTTTTCACAATAGTGTTTTAATAAATTTAAAGCTATATATAATTAATAATTCATTATTGTGTCTCGGTATTTAATATGTATTTATGCAGCGGAGATGATTGGTTTTACATGTAAAATTTGTAATTAACGATGCTTTATATAAATTGAAATTGCTCATAGAGAAACAAATTAGAATTAAAATCGTATCACACGAAAGTGTTTCATTCTGCTCATGAATATGCATTGATGAGATGAAGATACGAGATCTAACATAAAAAATGATTGAAAAAGCTGTTATTACGAGTCATTTAAAAATAAACATAAATTTGAATTATTCAATTTATATTATAATAAGATTGTTAACAACTCATATCATAAATTTAAGAATAATTCATCAAATTTTGATTGAAATTTTACGAGTGTTTGCAAATTAAAAAAAAAAACATTATTTCAGACAACAACCACAAACCATCAGGCCGTTTCTTTGGAGGGATAGGCAGAGAGAATGGACTGCCACACTTATTGATCCTGACAAACATCTTAAGATTCACATTTACATACACTTCCTTCACATTCATTTACGGTGTTTTTTTTAGAGGTTTGGTTTTTAAACTGGCAACATTGTTTCTACAGACTGCCAATTTTGACAGTTGACAGTTGATTTGTAGTCAATACATTTTGCCATTTTATTCAGTTTCTCGGTAAAGATGTCGAAAATTGGACTTCACGATTGCGCTTCATTCGAGCTAGTCGTGGCGCTCATAAGCCCGAAATCATATTTAAAAAATAATGGCATAAAATTATCTATTAAATAAAGCCAATATGATATTGGCTTTATTTAATAGATAATTTTATGCCATTATTGTTATGAGATTTCGGGCATATGAGCGCCACGGGTAGCTTGAATGAAGCGAAAACGCGAAGTTCGAATTTTCGACAACTTTCTCGAGCAACTGGGTAAAATGACAAAGCGTACTAACTACAAATCAACTGTCAACTATCAAATTGATAGTCTGTTGAAACAATGTTGCCAGTTTAAAAACCAAACCTATAAAAAAACACCCTATACAACTAGTCATACACGCACGTCGATTTTTTCGACTGCTAAGATAACTGAACTTCAAATGACATTAATTTGACTTTTTTATTCAATTTACATGGCAATTCAATTCAAATTACATGACATGTTTTCTTCAATCTTCTTTGACTCCTTACTCTCATCCACATTGTTAAAATATACTTTGTTGATAAGCACCTATGTCAATTTTAAACATTTTAACATGGCCGATTTTTTTTATTAATTGATTATGCCAAGTTTTAGTGTTTCATTCACTTTTGCCATTGATTCTTCATTGATTGTTTCCATGTTAGGGTAGGTAAATCATAAAACTGCGTACGTGACTCATGAAGAGAGTATTTTACTTATTAGGTTTGTTACTCTAAACTAAACATTCTGGAAATTCCTCGAAAACACCTGTCGCTACGTTTTTCGGACAATAATAATATTATCTGCGAAGAATGTTAAAACAGGTAAAAGTACCTATCATAAATAAATCAGCAGTGGTATGTACCCAACGCAATATTTATGATTCTACTCTGTCGCATTTCTCATCTTATTATCAATCTTTGCATTGTTCCACCGTGTTTAATATTGAATAACTGATATTATGGCAACACATAACATATCTAACTAATGCATCACATACAGATACGATGAAGTACATAAAAATGCCCTACTAAAAAATGTCGATAGTTTGGTGCTAAAAGAATTGAATTATTACACTATAATTAATACGAATGAAAACGTCAGTTTTCTAGGAAATTTAATATATTTTATGGGAATGTCATGTTCCGCCTTTCTAAGGCTGATTACGATCTATAATCTTCGAAACAACAATGTCTCATTTATTTATTTAACTCAAGACTTAGAAAACCATACACTCATTAACACTCACTATCATTAGCTATTGTCACTAGCGTTGCGGGTCTGTTGGCGTGGAATAGCCACCATGTTTGTATTAAGTATGAAGATGGCAAGGTTAAATTTAAGATATTGTTTCTTAAACAATGTTGTAAAACTCCATATTCAATAATGGATACGAAAGAAAACGTCTGTTTTCTAGAAGTTTTTTTAATATTTTATGTGAATCGTATAATTCGCCTGTCGAAGGCAATATCAAATGTCTTCATTCGTATTATTTATTGTGTCGGTGTTAAAGACTATTTTTGATAATACCTTAGACAGGCGAAATGTGTACATAAAATATTAATTGTTTCTTGAACAATTATGAAAAACTTCCTATTAAATAATTAATCCAAATTAAAACGTCTGTTTTCTAGAAGTTTTATTATATTTTATGTGTAGCTACATTTGATAACGCCTTAGACAGGCGAAACATGTCGTTCACATAAAATATAATAAAACTTCTAGAAAACAGATGTTTTCATTCGTATAATTATTTAATTTCAGAGAGGTATAATTATTAAATTTAATCACGAGGTACGCTGTAGAGACGCGGGCTGACACTGTGCGAACCAAGGGACTACTTAGAACATCGGAGATGAAGGTCCTAAGATCAATTACTGGAAAAACTCTCCGAGATCGTGTCCGCAACGTAGACATAAGAAAAACTTGCGAAATAGAGGATATCGTTCAGTGGAGTAGATCCAGAAGAAGATACTGGAGGGACTATGTAGCCCGAATGGATGGTGACAGACTGTCATAAACAGCCGCTTATGAAACCCCTCCGGACACCGCCCACCCGGAAGACCGCCTAAAAGATGGAAGGACAGCTAGATCTCATCATCCGACGAGACATGATTTCTGTGTCACAGATCGTACGATCTATTAAAAGAAGAAGAAGAAGAAAAATATGATGAAGAGACTACTAAAGTCTCATTTTTGTCGTGCGCATATAATAATGTTTTAGTTGTTTGTAACACCTAATGATGCCAACGTAGGTAATAATCATATCAAATTTAAACATTTAAAAATGTTGTACCATAGTGTTTCGGCAAAACAATGTATTATAATTATATAAGTATATTTAGACAAACTGACATTTCAAATATTCACAGCGGACGTCCGTATCCCTATTACTCACTAATCCCAAAATTCAGGTATAAAATAAGAATTAAATCATTGAATGCATCCTGCAGTCTGGACAGTTCAAAGAATTGGACAAGCGATGAGTGTATGAAAACTTAAGAAACTAAAATCATATAAATAAGTAATGAGAAGTGCATATATAAATGAAGATTCGAACTCTGGAATGTCTACCTCTTCTGAATAGCTCAATTTAAAAAAAATCATTGATAATATGCTTTCCGAATAAATATTATTGGTTATATTCCTTTGCTGGTTATATTAAACCAGTTTATAACTAACTAATCATTACGCCGTCTCGCTGAAGGGGTAGGCAAAAATAATAGACCGCCACACTGTTCTTTTCTGACATACTTCTCTTGCTTCTTCAACATTTATACATCGTGTCATGCGCACACGTCGATTTCTTCGACTCCTCACGCGGCTGACAATCAATATTCTATTTATTTTATCGTGCCACGTTTTCCTCGGTCTGTCCTATTTCTAATTCCAAACCTGTTTTTATCTATTCTTTATTATTATTATTCATGAATATGTACTCGTAAATAAAAATTTCGCTGTTTTAATATTACAATTTATTAATTTAAGTTCTACGAAATTGTCCGAACAGCTGTTTCGCCAAACAATGTTGACATCATCGGGCGTTATACAATAAACAGTTTATTGTAACATCTGATAATGCTAAAATTGGTTGGCGAAACAGTAATCGTGACAATTTCACTTAAATAAATAAATTGTGATATTATAACAGTGTTCCAAATTTAAAGGTTCATAATGTTGAAGTATCATAGGGTTTCCGCCAAAACAATTGATTATATCTACGTTTTCCTATATAAGTATTTACTAATAAATATGTACCTTTTGGAAGGTATAGAATTGAAATATAATAAAAGAAAACGGAATGAAACAGATATATTTTCTTATTTTTGAAATGATTTATATAGCAACATTGGAATCAAATAAAATTCGAATTATTTGAATAATAATCTTTTAAAATATAACAGTGATTTCAAATTTTTAATAAAAAATATTGGTATTAAATTTGAAGTAACTTCCGAAGATGTTTTAAAAACAATGTGTACTTTGAATCGAGTAATTTCCGTTGTTATTAATTTAGGATTAGAAATCATTGACCTACCAGGAAAACAGAAAAAATCACAATGATATCATTTATCATAATAAAAGGTTTCCATTTAAAATTAGAACGCTTTTTCTCACGCAAACATACAAGAGTCAGTAAACTGAATTCTTCCCACACTTTGTAATAACTTAACGCTTTTTGAATACAGAAATAACAAGCGAAACTTTAAAACAAATTTAAAATTTTGTTTTCAAAAACAAATGCAATTGTTTTGGAGTTTGATAGTTCAAAAACAAATTCACTGCTTTCACTATAACCTCAACTTGTCACTTGAAACAAATGGCGCGTTTTTCGAAAATCAAAAATAAATACACCGGCCGAGAGCACGGCAACACCCACGCGCGAACAGGTAGAATTGTAAATTCAAATACAGAAAAAAAATTACCAGCCAGGTATAAGTGCTGTCCCCAAAAACCCTCGCGAAAGGGTGAGTGCGAAATAAAATTGAACCACCTAGTACAAAGGCGAGACCGTTTTTATCTTGAATAATGTCTTGAGAGCGACACGCGAAAGAATTTTAAATAAAGTGCATGGCTGCTCGCTGAGTTATTTGTCTCAGTCACGTCACAAATATAGCCTTGCACTTGAGACGCGAGTGCGAAGGGGACAACGCGCCGCCTTCTCTTTCTGTCTTTCAGGTATGTGAAACGCATGCGTGTTTGAGAGATCTCGCCATACTACAGACGGTCTACAAGCGTGCAGGCGCGGGAAGGAATTCGCACATCTCAGTAAAAATGTATCCATTAAACATAAATTAAAATCTAGAGAATGTTGTAATGTTTTAATCTTTTTTGTAAAGTGGATTTGCTGACTTGGATGTAGTAGACAAAAAAATTCACCCCCTGTGAAAAATCACATTGGATGGAAGGTGAATTGTGAATTTGTATAAAGTACCATTTATGCGTAATGTCGCGATGGCTCGTTTTGCGTTGACAGAATGTACTTTCTACTAAGTGGGTGTAATGTAATGGTTTAGTAAACACTCTGAAGTGTCTGGGAGAAGTGAAGCGTGCGTTTGGAGACATTCAACCGAGAAGTTACCTACTACGAACCCGGGGAGCATTTTAAAGCAATACCCAAGGGATCCATCAATTTGAATGCAAAAAAACCTTCATTGGTTGAATGGTGTATACATAATACATCACTACATAATTCATTGTAGCCCTTAGATTTAGATAATAATAATAATAATAAATTGGATAATTTATAAAGCGCCATTTTTATGAATTGCTCATCTCAAGGGCGCTGTAGAAGATGCTCCGTTTTATCAGCTAGATAATAATAATAATAATGATAAAAAATATATATAAACATATTTAGTATGAGGGCTGCACCCGACAAAATCGATCAGCCCTTCCTGTCAGGAAATGATAATTTGAAAAGGTGCGTTTTGAGTCTCGATCTAAACTCTGATTGATTCTCAATGCACTTAAGGTCTGCTGGAAGACTGTTCCAGGCTGAAGGGCCGGCTACCGCGAAGGCTCGGTCGCCAAATTTTGTGCTTGGACAGCGTTTTGGCACAGTCAATCTACCGATCGCAGAAGACTTAGCTGATCGCAATGTAGACTGTCTAGCATTCAGGTTCTCGTTGATGCAGAGTTCAGATATATAAGCTGGTGCCATTCCATGCAACGCCTTATATACCGTCCAGCAGAGCTTGTATTCTTACAGATATTATTTATTCTCATAGCATTCGGACACAGATTCATATAAAATCAGACTATTAATGAACACAAAAATAAAATAACTCTTCTGGAAAATCTCGAGAGGTAGAGCATGATAAACTATATTACATTTCCTTACTCCTATACAAGAAAAAGCGTATAAAATTATACAATATCTAAGAGTATCTATTAACTAAACTATCTAACCTGACATACCTCTCTCGATTCCTTAACATTAATACATCTTGTCATGCATACACGTCGATTTTCCCGACTCGTCACGTGACTGACATTTAATATTTGATTGATTTGATCGAGCCACGTTTTCCATGGTCTTCCTCTATTTCCTATTCCATTTACATCGTTAACATAAACTTTCAGTTAATTGTAACACCTGATGATGTCAACATCGGTTGGCGAAACAGCTGCGCGACACTCTGATTGAATATAAAGAAATTGTGATATTATTACAGTGTTTTAAATTTTAACAGTAATAATGTTGAAGTATCATTGTGTTTCGGCCAAAACAATGGACTATTTAATAAACTTTCATTACAATTATTTCTTCATTTATTCTTTCCGTATGTCCAAACCATCTAAAAAGCCTTTTCATTATTTTATCCAACACACTTTCATTCGCACCGCATTCACTTCCTATATTTACATTTGACACTCTATCATATACAGATTTATCACGCATTTGTCTAAGAGATCTCATTTCTATAGCTTTTTAATTTCATCCTTCTTTCGTCAGATCCATGCTTCAATTCCATACACGTGTTCCACAAGAACACCATTGCGTACTACCATTCTAGCTATTTTGGATAGAGATTTTTATTTAGAAAATTAGAAACCCCAACTTGCGTCGCTTCACCAAGATGGTTTTATTATTTTTTTGTATAAGTCTCTTGCCAGGAATTGAACGGAACACACGATTCTATTATTGATAATATACCGGAAATAACACGTAGAAATTAAGAAATGGAAAAGCACTTTCCCAACGAGCAAAGAATATTATTTCATGTGTTATAAATGTATATTATGTATTATAAATTTAAGTATTCGTATACAAGTAAATGTATACATTCAAAAAATATTGTAAAAAACATATCTGGTTTAAGTTTGGCATATAGCTAGGAGTGACATCTCCAGGCGGCTTCTAATAATGCGCTAATGGCGGGGTAGCCTTTCACATTGTGTTAAAAAGATGTTCTGCTTAATGCTTAATAAACATAAATCTTCATAGATGGCGTTAGTATGTAGTTTGTATAGATTAATCTTAGAGATTAACATATATAATCAAAATCTTCATAGATGGCGCATTGAAACTGACATGTGAATTCTGTTGTTGGACTTTAACATATATACAACTTCCAAAAATTTGTCAGACATGGTCATAAGAAAGGTGGAATGGGGAATGTTGTAATTACATAAAGTGTGCACTTAACCCAACCAATGACAGGTCATAAGTCCTGTAAACACCTTGATCAACCATATTCAGTTTCCAATTTGCATCTTCGTCTCTATTGAGATACAATTAAATCATTAAATGAGTCTGATTCTGACACATAGTAGAGATTTGGACCTGAATGTTGATACTGTGAATCATATAAAATCATTCGCCGTATGAACATATTGAAGAATGGTTCGATTACTCTTGACAGACTGTTAACAACTTTGAAGTTCTATCATAGAAAAGTCACGAAGTGATTAAAGGACAGATCAAGGAATAACGTGGAGTCCGTACAATATTAATAAATTGGCTCTTAAACGCGTATAAATGGATTGATCTTAAAACTATAGCTAAGCTGTTGGACGCAGTTGATTAGACCTGATATGACGCGGAATGAACTTAACACAATGTTGTCGGGAAACGTAAAACTACGTTTTTTTCAGTTTGGTGCTCAAATGCGGGAAACGTAAAAATACGTTTTTTACTCTCTGGTGGTTGTCGTCGGGTAACGTAATAAAACGTGTTGTGTAATAAATGGATTTTGTTGCTAAATCGTATATCTGACTTCACAATATAATTTCACTTACAAATTTATATTTATTAGGCTTTACTTTTGATTTATTATTCAATTATAAAATGAAAAAAAGTCTAAATACAATAGTGTTTTGATGAGTGAGGCTTTGTTGGAGAAAAAAATAAGAGTATGTGGTACAATACGAGAAAATCGAGGCTTACCCGTATCTTTGAAAAAACCAAAATTAGAAAAAGGGGAGTCAATATTTCGAAGAAAAAATGATATTCTTATGCAGATTTGGCCATCTAAAAAATATGTAAGAATGATTTCCACCATACACTCTGCGGAAATGTTAGAAAGTCATAATATAGACTGGCACATAAGAGAAAATATAATTAAACCAAATTGAAAGGTGTTGATAGGGCCGATCAATACCTTTCATATTATTCAATTCTGTTGAAGACTACAAAATGGACTAAAAGGGTGTATCTCTTGAATTGTGCCTTATTTAATGCTTTTGTAATTTATAAAGCAAAATATCCAGACTCAGTAAGGTTTTATTGGAGACAGCACGTCATTGGATAACTAGCAGTATTGAAAGGAACCTGGAACATCGACAGTAAGTTTTACACGGCACACTCCAAATCGCGATCCTCCAGGCAGACTTTCTACGAATCTAAAAGTCCATAAATTAGAAAGGATAAAGGGGAAAGGGAAAAAAATACGCACAAAGAAAATGTCGAGTGTGTGCTGCTAAAGGAAAAAGGAGTGAAACTTGTTACATGTGTAAATTCTGTGGTGTGGCTCTTCACAGAGGTACATGTTTTGAACGGTACCATACAGTAAAAAAATACTAGACAGTAATTTTGACAATTTTAAATAGTGTTATCTAGTGTTAAATAGTTGTATTGATTTTAAATAGTATTATAATTTGATAAAATTTTTGTGTTTGTATAAAAATAAAACTTCCAAAGTGCTACTTTGAAGCCCAATATTTTTTTTGTGTTTGTTTTCCATCATTTCATCATTGAGACACAATTAGGTTAGATGCATTTAAAGTTTCAGTCAATTATCACGGATATTTCAAAAGTTATAGACTTTTAAAATAATGGTGAAAAAACTCGCGCGCGAACCCAAATATCGCCCGCGCCAGGCTGCAATCGGCATAAAACAATACCCGAAAACAATGTGTTGAATGAACTGTTTTAGAATTGGTTGTTATCTTTATTAATATCGATAGGTTTCGTAAAAATAGAACATCAGGATATAGATGCAATTAAAAATGGATTTAACAGATAACCTACTGACTTAGTTTATTTTTGGACTGAGATTAGTGTACTGATCTATTGAACTAAATTTTAGTTTTCACATAGGGTAAATATAACACTTAGCTAGCCCATATATTTATTATATTGCATAACGTGGGTAAAAACTGCATTATTTATTAAACTAGCGTGAGCCTATTGTGGTGTTCTTGTGCCGACCCTTATGTATGGAAATGAAGCATGGAACTGGCAAAAAAAAATATGAAAGTAGAATAAATGCAGTAGAAATGAGATCTCTAAGACGAATGTGTGTAAATCTGTATATGATAGTGTCAAATGCAAATTTAAGAAGTGAATGCGGTGCGAATGAAAGTGTTATGAACAAAATAATGAAAGGGTCGTTAAGATGGTTTGGACACATGAAAAGAATGAGTGAAGACAGAATGGTGAAGAAGATATATGTAAACGACATGATCCTAGTTCGAAATAGAGGAAGGCCGAGGAAATCGTGGCACGATCAAATCAATCTAATATTAAATGTCGGTCACGTGAGGAGTCTAAGAAATCGACGTGCGTGCATGACACGATATATGAGTGTAGAGGAATCGAGAGATGTATGTTAGGACAAAACATTGTGGCGGTCCATTATTTCTGTCTACCCCTTCGGAGAAACGGCGTGATGGTTAGTTCTTCTTCTCCATTCTCAATCTAAAGATTGGTCTGCAGCAAGGCGACGCATCTCCTCTTCTACTCCGCTCATCATCACCATTCATCATCAGCCGTCGGTCATTCACTGCTGAACGTAGGCCTCTCCCAAAGCACGCCACCGCCCCCAATCCATGCCGCTCCCATCCAACTCCTCGGCAACTCTCTTCAACTCCATATAGGAGGTGCAGCCCATATCTCGGCAAATCTGGTCTAGGTACTCCTGGCGAGGTCGTCCTCTGCCAATCGATCCCTCGACCATTTCCTCCAATACATGCAGGAAACATTCATTAGTTAGTTAGAAATCTATACTTTCAACGAAGCAGTATCTTACTTCTGATGAGCATATTTTATGTAATAACTATTAAATAACATATTTCATCTTCCTTAGTGATACCATTCTCTGTTTCACGATCACGCCATATGCTCCGATCTCAGCCTGTCACATTGTTCATGAAACAATTGCGAAGCGATATTTTCACTTGTTATTTTTTATCAATCGTTTGTACCAGAAATGAATTAAGGTGAATGACATACAGAACGGCCTGTCAAAACCGTTTCTAACCGAATGGAAGACACTGTCAACTGCATACATCCACGTATTATTCTCACCGTAAACAATTACATAAGCTAATCTTAAATAATTCCACTAACATATACAAAGGATTACAATCCAAGTTCTCAAGTACAATGCCGCCACGGGACGAGATAGAATCTCACAATTAAACCTGACATTGAGATGTACGATGTACGTACTCTTATATTATTATTTCCATACAATGGGTGTAGGAAACGTAGGACCAATTGTTACACACACTCTGTACGAGCGAGAAAACGAAGTACGCAACCCATTTATTCCATTAACAATTTGTGTCTCTTTTTCCATAAAATGTTGTAGGTAATACTAATTTTTGTCTACATCAAGGAACGGATGGAACCTGGACAAAGTGATTTCATTTTCCCATTCTTCTCTATTTTACCATCCCGCATTTGCCTCATCTGCCTCTCCTGTGCTTTCCGCTATATATACCTGTGGTTTTTTATGATGTATTAAAATGTTTATGTATGTTTATTCAATAAAGTACGGCGGTACATAGAAAGATAATAGAGTAGATTAAATGTGGTCTGGTACCCCCTTGCTGTTACCGTTTGTCTTTAAATGTAAGCCCCGGATGGACCGGGATAGGCTCAGGGAGTGTTCGAGCGAGGCTGACGAAAGGGCGCTGCTACGCCCTATAACAGCCTCGGGTATGTGGCGGGAACTTCTATGTTTCTCTTTTAAATTAGCTTAGTACACTTTTTTTAAAGTAAATACATAAATTAGTTTAGTAATACCATTGATCTATTGTTTCTTGAACAATGATGTATAACTCCATATTAAATAATTAAAACGGATGAAAACGTTTATCATTCAGTATCCTAACCATGTAATCATTGTCATAAAATTTCTTAACGAGTTCCAAAAAACACTTTCCAATATTTCTGGACCCACACAAATAATTATTTGTATAAATGTATAAAGTCACACCAATTTTCGTTAATTATCATATTATGCTCCATTTACTAGTGTATTTAAACTGCAACGAGATGAAGTTTCGTCGCATTTGATAATGCCTTAGAAGGGCGAAACATTTCATTCCCATAAAATATAATAAAACTTCTAGAAAACTGACGTTTTCATTCGTATTAATTATTAAATACCATTGAGTTAAACAATAATATAGAAACCAATAAAGGAAAAAATAGGAACATGGACAATATCAATCAAGTGGGAATTACTTTTCTAGGTCCCGATAACGGATTAAGAAATGTGTTTGTTTTAAACATTCCTATAATTATACGTATCATTGTAATCTACAGTAATATATTTAAAAATAAAACTTTTTTTATGTCAGCCGGCCTATAATTTGAGGCAGTCTAGAATTAAATTATAAAATTTATTCGTTATCTTCATCATTATTCGACGATGCCATATCCTTGGTGAATGCGATACACACTTCAGGGAACTACAGGAATTATGGCTCCAAGACCCGAAGCTCCAAGCACTACGAGACGAGACAGGAATACACAATGAACCCGTCTACGTCAGACGATCGCACAACCCGAGGTGGGCATGTATCGCGAGCTGTGTCAGCAATTTGTCGACGTATGGGAATTCTTAGACATGTTTATGGATATTTGATTGCATGAATCCACATATGTAAGTTATGTGATAATAAGCAACTGAAAGACAGAATAAGGAAGACATGTAAGGCAGATGATTGCATCAGAAGTAAAATTAAAAAAGGATCCCTGTGATGAGTAAGAATAGTTAAAATGTTTTATACAAGCAGTGTGAGTGGAAAGAGAAGTTAATTAAGAGTTTGAGAATGCCCTCGCAAGGCGAAACAAATTTATCACAATTAATATAATGTATATAAATTAAATCCAAGTAAAACCACTAAAAAATCGTGTTTACAACAACATTTTGAATGTATACAAATTCTTGTAGACAAATACTGGATTTCACCCATTGCGGATAAATTATTTTTATTTTATAAGGATTAATTGTATCTCAATAGAGACGAAGATGTAAATTGTTTTCTGGGAACAGAAGGTGGTGGCCGAGGCGCTTACAGGACTTATGACCTGTCATTGGTTGGGTTGAGCGATCGCTTTATGTTTAATAACATTCCCCATTCCGCCTTCCTTATGAGCGCCTCGGCCACCACCTTCTGTTCCCAGAAAACAATTTACATCTTCGTCTCTATTGAGATACAAATAATCGTGTTTACTATTATTAATTAATATGGAGTTTTACGAAACTAATACCTCAACCATCAATAACGGTAAGGTAAGTCGTGGAGGACCAAGGAAAACATGGCATGACAAAATTAATCAAATACTGAAAGACAGCCACATTCGAAGTCGGAAGAATGTACGAGCGCGGATGTTACGATGTATGAATGTGGAGCAAGCTAGAGAGGTATGTCAGAACAGAACGGTGTAGCGGTCCGTGGGATCTGATTATAAGTTCATACAATAAATACGTTTTAAAATAAAAATTGGGTATTACTACAGGTAATTATTACGAATGAAAACGTGTGTTTTCTAGAAGTTTTATTATGACGAATTTTTATCTATATAAAAAACAAAGTTATTTAATTTAACAGTTTAAAATGTTAAGGTATCATAGTGTTTCGGCCAAAAAAATGGACTATTTGAATATTTCTTAATAAGGCGAAACATACCATTCCCATGAAATATAATAAAACTTTTAGAAACCAGGTGTTTTCATGTATTAACTATTTAATATGGAGTTTTACATTATTGGTCAAGAAACAATAAATGAGCTACATAATATGTCAGGACACTAAAGGATGCGGATTAATCCTTTCACCCTACTTTTTCAATGAAATGGCGTGATAACTAGTATAACTAACTAACTAACTAACCATCACGCCGTTTCGCCGGAGGGGTAGGCATGGAGGATGGATCGTCACATTGTTCTATCCTGACATAACTCTCGCGCCTCTTCTGCATTCACACGTCGTGACATGCACCCTCGTCGATTGTTCCTACTTCGAACATGGCCGCCTTTCAGTAATTGATTAATTTGGTTATGCCATGTCTTCCTTGGCCTTCCTCGACTATTTTTTCCATTCACACTACTTGTATATATATTTTTAACCATTCTTCCCTCATCCAATCGTTCCATTTGTCCAAACCATTTTAGTGACCCTTTCTTGATTTCATTTATCACACATTCGTCCGCCTTACATTCCTTTCATACTTCATCATTAGATATTCTATTATACATTATTTTTCTGCACATCCTTCTTAATGACCTCATTTCTACGGCATTTATCCTACTTTCATCCTTCTTCTGCCAACTCCAAGCTTCACTTCCATATATGAGGGTCGGCACTAGAACTCCATTATGCACTGCCATCTTTGCTTCAACTATTATATGATTTAGTAAATAGGAAGAAATGCTATCTGTTGTCATAAAAATATCAAAACAACATCTCACTTTCAAAATATGATACCTCTTAACATTAAATCTTTTTTTATACATATTATATTTAATACTAATGGCTAGGCCAGACGACATGCATAATATAATAATATAAGGTATAGTATAGTATATAATAATATAGGTCCCCGAATTCGATAGCAGTAACAAGATCTACTCGTATTCGGCTCTTTGACATTTTGAAACACATTTGAAAGGTTTCATTTGGAATATTAAATGGGTTTGGTTACTCACTTCAATGTGGAATATCGCCATTTGTGCCACCACCACTAGCCAGAGCCGGCAATATGACATTTATTGCCAAATGCATGAAATAGCACGTTGAATTAATATACAAGTATGTATTACTATTCAGTTAGTTTGACACATGCCATGGAAACCAGCGCCAGCGCCTCAAAAACTCTTGCCCGGCGCCGCGTATTTCGCGTGAGACGTGTTTCACTTTGCTAGGGCATTATCAAATGTCTGTTTTTATAGTTTTAATTTTCGTTCACGTGAACTATTTTATATACTTTTTAATGTTATTAAAGTTGGATATGATAAAATATATTGGATATGATAAAGCAGTTGGATATGATTGCGTTGCATTAGAGTTTGTCAAGAGTGGTGGCCAGGTGGTTCTTGCATGGCTTTGTGGACTCCTTAACCAATGTTTGGAGGAGGGGTTTACTCCGCTGGACTGGAGGACAGCAGTTATCATGCCTCTTTACAAGGATAAGGGAGCCCGTGTAGACTGTGGGAGCCACAGGGCCATCAGTCTGCTGAGCTCCGTTGGCAAACTATACGGCAGGATACTGATAGAAAGAGTGAGGAAAGTAACATCTGGAAAGATTTGGGATGTACAAGGAGCCTTCATGAGTGGACGTGGATGCATGGACCAGGTTTTCGCACTCCGCAGTCTAACAGAGAAGGTTTTGGCCAAGGTCCGAAAACTTTTCTGTGCGTTTGTGGATCTGCAGAAAGCGTATGACCGAGTTGATAGGAAAAAACTTTGGAAGGTCTTGGCCGAGTATGGAGTGGGCACAAAACTGATTCGCGCGGTCGCATCCCTCTATGAGGGAAGCACCGCTTGTGTCAGGGTAAATGGGGCTGTCACATCTTGGTTTGACATCACCAAAGGTGTCAAACAGGGCTGTGTGATGTCCCCGTGGTTGTTCAATCTATACTTGGACAAGTGTATGAAAGAACTTGAAGGCATAGACGCTGGTGAATTGTTTGTCAGTCAGCTGTTTGTTATATGCAGACGATGCTGTGTTAATCGCTGACAGTAAAGAAAATTTGCAAGCCTTAGTGTCAAGAATGTATGAGGCATGCAAAAAGAGTGACTTGGTGATGAATGTGTCTAAATCTAAAGTGATGGTTTTCGAGAAAGAAGAATGTATGACGATTTGTGATATAAGTGCGATGGGCGAGAAATTGGAGCAAGTTACTGAATTTACGTATCTGGGAAGCATGTTAACAAGGGACGGAAAAATGGAGAAAGACATCGAAAGGAGGGTTGGTGCTGGGAATAAAATAAATGGCGCACTCAAAGTCATTACTGCAAATAGAAATATATCCACAGAAGCAAAAATGGCAGTACACAATGGAGTTCTAGTGCCAACCCTCATGTATGGAAGTGAAGCTTGGAGCTGGCAAAAGAAGGATGAAAGCAGGATAAACGCCGTAGAAATGAGATCACTGAGAAGAATGTGCGGGAAAACGTTGTATGATAGAATATCTAACGATGAAATAAGAAAGACATGTAAGGCAGATGACTGCATCATGAATAAAATTTAAAAAGGATCCCTGAGATGGTTCGGACATATGGAACGAATGGATGAGAGTAGAATGGTGAAAAAGTTGTACACAAGCAGCGTGAGTGGGAAAAGAAGCCGAGGACGACCGAGGAAAACATGGCATGACCAAATTAATCAATTACTAAAAGGCGGCCACATTCGAAGTCGGAACAATCGTCGTGCGTGCATGGTAAGATGTATGGATGTAAAGGAAGCTCGAGAGGTATGCCAGGACAGGCCAGTGTGGCGATCCATCTTCTCTGCCTACCCCTCCGGGGAAATGGCGTGATGGTTAGTTAGTTATGTTATTAAAGTCATGTGTCGCCTGTCTTTTGTTTTGTTGTTTACTATACCTATTTGATAATGCCGTAGACAGGCGAAAACTTCTAGAAAACAAGCGCTTTCATTCGTATTAATTAAAATATATATGAACTGTTTATATTTATAACACTATTTTATGATATCACAATTTGTAATGTTTATTGTTAATACGAGTAGGTATTTAAGTATCATCGTGTTTCGGCCAAAACAATGGACTATTTAAAAAATATATGTTGAAATTATCAATGCATATTTTTTTTGTTTGTAACATCGAACCTACTTTAGAAAATTAGCTAACTAACTAACCATCAAGCCATTTCTCGCAGGGCTAGGCAGAGAGGATGGATCGCCACATTGTTTTAGCCTAGCTTAACTCTCGCGCCTGTTCCTACTTCGAACATGGCCGCCTTTCAGTAACTAATTAATTTCCTCGACTTCTTTTCCCATACACAAAGACTTAATATTTGAAAAAAACGTTAAAATTTGAGGCATAAAAAATCTGCATATTAATTTTAAAAGTGTAGTTAAAATGTACGCCAGGTTAAAATGAGTCCAAATGATTTAAACCAACGGTGGATCCTGCTCTGTGTCCACCCAACCTCATCTAAAGTGGAAGCTAAACGGATGGCGGGGGATAATGGCCTATTCGGGGACACTACAGAGAGGTGTGGTTTGCAATTAAGATGAGGAACAGATAAAAAAATAAACCCGACAATTGACAATAACAGATTCAATTATCAGACACTCTGGAGGCTGGAGGTATGTTATTACTTGAATTATGCAGGAAAAATAAATTAGACCTGTTATTGGAGTGTACTTCCGGTGAAAACGGTGCATTTAGTAATTTCCTCATATTAAAAACACAAAAGCTTTTTTTCTATGGTTCAATATTTGTTGACAAAATATCAAACTGTGATTTAGGAAGAAAATTAAATTAAACGTAAACTTCTACTGGTAAAAGTAATAATTTACTTGCATTTTGTATACGCCATACTTTGTGTTGTTTTGATGGTTTATTTTTCTTTTTCTTTTTTTATATATTTTGTAAATGCCACACTTATATTAAAAAAATAAAATTACATTGACATGTTTCGGACAAACAGTCCTTCTTCAGTAAAGATATATTTTTAAAAATATTATAAAATTTGTTTACATGATCTGACGGATGTTATAAAGATTTTATTTTTTTAAATATAAGTGTTGTACGAGTAATATAAGTGTTGTACAAAGTATATAAAAAAAGAAAAAGAGAAAGAATAATTTACTTTTAAAAAAAACTTAAGGGGTTAACACTAATATTAAATAATTAATACGAATGAAAACGTTTGTTTTATACAAGTTTTATTACATTCAATTGTTTTGGCCGAAACACTGTGATACTTTAGCATTAAAAACTGTTAAATTAAAAAATACTTTGTTTTATGTATCACAATTGTATTTTTATTTTTCGCGAAAGCTGATTCGTCAACCTATGTTGACATCATTAGGTGTTATAACTGATGATGTCAACATAGGTGGACGAAACAGCTGTCGCGAAAAATAAAAATACGATTGTGATACATAAAAAAGGTGTTTTTTATTTAACAGTTTATAAGTTTTATTATATTTTATGTGAATGACATGTTTAGCTTTTCTAAGGCAGTATCAAATGTAGAGACAATCAAATGCGTTGTTCTTTATATACACGAGTTAAAGGAGCAAAATATTGTAAGTAAGGTAATTGACGTGGCCCAATACTCGTACATTGTTGAAAACAATAAAGGGATAAATCTCAGAATACAGAAAAGTATTGCTTAGAACTATTATAGTTAAATATATGAATACATTGTTTACATATGTAATGACAGTATATAAATCATAAAAGTATTCCTGTATTCAACATGTATTTGGGTCATGTGCTAAGGGGAGAAAAATACTACCTCCTTCGACTGATATTAATGGGTAAAGTGGAGGGACGTCGGGGAGTTGGTAGAACGTTTTTTCCCATTTTATTTAAAACTATATGGGTTAGGGTCTTCTTTAGTGATAAACCTTGTTTGTTTGGTGAATGTCTTTAGAATAGTATTTTGAAATATTGGGAAATATAAAGTTTAAGGATATTTTTTGATGGTTACTTATAATAGACCACATTTGACTCCATATATTTAGATTTTTTGTCAGAGCAAAAGAAGTATTTATGGCGATATCTATGTTTCCACTTGGAAATGGTGGTTAGATTAATTTTTCTTTTATAGTAGGTCACAAATAGGTGTGGGTTAGACCAGTAACTCAATTTTTCAAAAAATGTTGGTTACACCACTCTTGTCCTAGTGGCCTCATATTTAGTTAAAATCCACTATTATTTATTTCCTCGACCGGTTTCGGCAGCTCACTACCATCTTCTGTAAAATTAATGTTTCTTAATGATGAATATTAAAAAAATATTTTTGTGGACTAATTTCAACTTTTTTTCTTTTTTACGAATTAAATTTGATTTATGATTATATGCTATTACATGTATATATAATTTCTGTTAAAAACAATCGATTTCGGAATATGAAAAGGGGGCATTCGATTTTTAAATATGACAAAGCATACATAGCATTTGAGTGGTGAACCTAGCGGTGACATGGGAAGTCGTACATTAGTGCAGGCGCCGTGACAAGCCTGCTGATGAAATGGCCGGCGTTCTCTTGTTTCGTCTTATTTTGTTATTTTGTCCATTGTCTCGTGTCCCGGTAGGTACTCGGCAGCCGGTGTGGCGCGATTTTCGATTTCGAACGCATCGCGCCGTTAGAATTTTTGAACTCGGAACGGAAACTGTTCCACGCGTCACGTGGCGCTGGCGACGGTTGGTTTTAAACGATTTCGTTTTCTTTATTCAAATGACTGTCAAACAAACTGCTTGTTTAAATATTAAATTTAATTCAAATTTATGTTTTTAAATTATTAAACAATTTAATAGTGTATCTTAATGTATAAATAGAGGGTAGAACACCACAAATTATATCCAGATGGGTGCCCCGCGAAAAGAGACCACGAGGCAGACCGAGGACAAGATGGGCGGATTGCGTGGAAGAAGACTGTGAGAAAATGGAAGGAGCTGGGGAATGGAGAGAGATGGCCAGAGACAGAAGTCAGTGGAGGACCGTTGTGGAGGAGGCCAAGATGTAGCGCCGAGAAATGAATGAATAAATGAATGATGATTTTAATGTATAAATCTTATACATATAATTTGAAATTGAGTTACACGCACGCTTATCTATTTTATAGACTTTGCACACGACCGCCATTTAGAAATTGTGTAATTTGATTATGCCACGTTTTTCTCGCCTTCTTCTCTTCAACTTATTTCTTTATTTACATGTACATCTTTTTAACCATATTTAATTATCCATTCTTTCCATACGTTCAAACCATTTGAGTGTTCCTTAAACTGACGCTTTCATAAATTTAATGAAGATGCATTCATATGCCTTACATTCCTTTCTTATCATACATTGTATTTTCGTATTTGCTCTAGTGATATATACAATCTTACTTCGATATGTACTGTTTTATATAAGTATAAACATATTAATCATAATGTTAATAATATTCCATTCAAGTCTTAACTTCAACTTGAGGCTGAGGACGGATAATCAGTCTAGGTGCATTCAGCGCCCACGCCGCCCCTCCCGCATATATTATGCAGATTAACACTCGACAGCATTGTTCCTAGGTACGACATTAAAATAATGGGACTGATCACGGCTTTCTCCGAGGCGTAATGTCACATATCACATTTCACAATGCCCGCATTTAGGACTCCATAATTCATAACTGTACTTCATATTAGTTAATAACAACAATGGAACACTATTCAACTATGTGTACCTATAGTGATTTAACTTATTTTTCGCAGTGTTAAAATATCTAAAAACAATGATATAAGATAAAAAATGCTTTCCTATTGAAAACAATGGAATTAGGTAACTGAGAATTCTTCTTCTTATTCTTATTTTCCTTTTAGACCCTTGGTCTGTGCTCACCCTTATGTATGGAAGTGAAACTTGGAGTTGGCAGAAGAAGGATAAAAGTATAATAAATGCCGTAGAAATACGATCACTTAGAAGAATTTGCGGAAAAACAATGTATGATAGAATACCTAATGAAAAAGTTAGAAAGAAATGTAAGCCGGATAAATGCGTCCTAAATAAAACTAACAAAGGGTCACTGAGATGGTTTTGACACATGGATCGAATGGATGAGGGAAGAATGGTTAAAAAGATATATATAAAAGTAGTGTGAAATTAACCAAATACTGAAAGGTGGCCATGTTTGAAGTAGGAACAATCGAGCGTGCACGTCACGGTGTGTGTATGTAGAAGAGGCGCGAGATTTATGTCAGGATAGAACAGTTTGGCGATCTATCCTCGTTGCGTACCCCTCTGGGAAACGGCGTGATGGTTAGTTAGTTAGTTAGTTATAAACTTGACAACTTTGACGTCCAGGCATAGGTCGTCCTCGGTTTCTTTTACCACTCACGCTGCTTGTGTACAACTTTTTAACCATTCTACTCTCATCCATTCGTTCCATATGTCCAAACCATTTCAGGGATCATTTTTTTTATTTTATCCATGATGCAGTCATCTGCCTTACATTTCTTTCTTATTTCATCGTTCATTTTTAAATTACGGAAATATTTTATATTGAAAGTTTTGCTATTTGAATAATTCCATACCAAAATAATAATTCGTAATATTTTTATTCATATTTCCGATAATGTCAAACTCTAGGGTGTAATATTATATATAGAATTACACATGACAGCCACGGAGCATTCGCTTAATACCGTGCTCAGCGCCGCCTGGCGGTAAAAGATAAAAGTATTTCCCTCCAATATTAATAACCGCCATCTATGGGTGGTTGGTCGCAATCTTACTCAGCTGCAATACAGAAGTTAGCATGTACGTATACGTATTTAACAGGTAAAGAAGAGAAGAATAAGGATTCCAGAAATTATTTGTAAATGTGTTATTATCATGTATAAATTTAGAACCTACAATATACATAATGTTTTCATTAAGAATGTGTTGTTCAAATGAAATAATCTGAAACGGCGAATATTTATTATATTGGTCAATGTCTATCCGATGCGCTTTAAAATAATATTATTCACTAAATATGTGTTTAAAAAGGATTTGAAATCATAATTTTATTTGTGTTATATTATTCATAAGAAGAAACGAATTACTTCATATTTCAAGTGTTTCATAATTGTTTCTTTATGAATACATGTATGAGTCGTTTCGACCCAATTCAAAGATTAAATAAATATTTAATTAATTACTTTTATGTATTTATATAACTAAAAACAAAGTCAAATATGAATCACTGCGCATTTATTAGGGTAATTATTTATGATATAGTGATAAAAAATATTATAATAATATAAGCTGGTGATAAAATGGTAATTAAGGTTGTTTTTATTCAAATATAAATTTAATAATAAAAAGTAGCATATATACATCTTCCAAAAACTTGTCAGACGTGGCGGTCGTAAGAAGGGTGGAGTGGGGAATGTTGTATTACATAAAGCGTGCGCTTAACCCAACCAATGACAGGTCATAAGTCCTGTAAACGCCTCGACAACCATATTCTGTTTCAAATTTGCATCTTCGTCTCTATTGAGATACAATTAATTCTTAATAAGTGAATTCAATTCACACGATATCATTTCGTCTTAACATTAGAAACCATAAATTTGACCGCGGGTCTGACATCAGTGGGAAGTGTAATGACGTTATCTCAGTGTAATCAGAGTGTCGCAGCATCTTGGAAAGAGACATTAAGGAAACGAAAAATTCCGCGCATCCAGGGTTGGTATAAATAAAAATACGTGGCACCCCTCCCATTTTCCTCCTTCAACAATACGTACATAGTTACATAATGTGAACAAAAGTAACCGAAATATGACAATTACATTGTAAAGTCTATTACTCTTCAAATCTTCCTAGATTATCATTATTCAAAAAATAGGAATGTTATTATTTCAAAACGAATAAACAATTATCTTCTGTCTTAAAACATGTAGGTACGAAAGTGAGGGACGAAACTGGCAAAAGAAGGATGAAAGTATAATAAATCTCTCAGACGAATGTGTGGAAAATCTGTGTATGATAGAGTATCGAAAGAAAATATAAGAAGTGAATGCGGTGCGAATGAATGTTTTAAGAACAAAATAATGAAATGATCATTATGATGGTATGGACACATGGAATGAATAAATATAGAAAGAATGGCAAAAAAGTATATACTAACGATGTAAACGGGAATAGAACAAACGTGGTACGATCAAATAAATCAAATATTGAATATCCGCCACCTGAGGAGTCGGATAAATCGACGTGCGTGCATGACACGATGTATGAATGTTAAGAAAGAGAGAAAAGTGTGTTAGGAAAGAACAGTGTGATCGTTCATATTTTCTGTCTACCCCTTCGGAGAGAAGGCGTTATGGTTAGTTAGTTAGTATAATAATGCATTTTATCACAATAAATATGATGAGGACATAAGAAACAGAGGGAGACCACCAAAACGATGGTCCGTTAGCATTCGAAAAATTAACTGACGATTGGATGCGAAAGGCACAAGACAGGAATACGTGGAGAAATATGGGGGAGATGTATGTCCAGCAGTGGACGACAACGGCATTTTACGTAAATAAGTAGGTATAAATTAAGGGAAAATACTTTATAATCTAAAGGAGGGCCAAATTCGAATCTACAAGACATGCGTACGTCCTATAATGACATATGGAATAGAAACGAGAGCTGACACCATCAGAACAAAAAGTCTCCTAAGAACCACAGAAATGAGGACTCTCCGATCCGTTGTGGGAATGACACTCCGAGACAGAATATGAAATTCTGAAATAAGAAAGATCTGCAATGTAGAAGATGTCGTGCGATGGGGAAGACTGAGAAGACGCTACTGGAGAGATCATGTGAAAAGAGCATGTTCTAAAAGAGTGATAAATATAGCCGCAAATAAAGTACCAACAGGAAATCCACCTGCATGTAGACCTCCTAAAACCTAGGTTCTCAAAGTGGGCGATAACGCCCCCTTTTGGGCGTTTGAGACTTTCAGGGGGACAGTAGAAGATCTAGAAAAATAGAGAGCGTGGGCAGATAAAAAAATATAGTCTAAAAAGACAAAAAAAAACACGCTAATCACGTAGGTACTAATAATATAATATTTTGTTATTGCATGTATTGTAAGCATTTTCCCATATTTCGAATATTTGGAATAACTTTTATGGGAGGGGGGCGTTGAACGTTTATTTTTTTTGTAAAGGGAGCGGTGGCCCAGAAAAGATTGGAAACCTATGACCTAAAAGATTGCGAGACAGTTGGACATCTGCATCCCAGGAACAGGCTCCGAGAAATAACAGGGCACAGTCCTAAATAAAGCAGAAGAAGAAGAAGACTTTATAATCATAAAACAATCACGGCAGCAGCAAGTAGGATAAGAATACGGGAAACTTCTTTGAGTATAATCATACTTGAAGATGTATGGAATAAAAGTTTTATTTTACTACTTCGTTCCGGTGCAACACTGTATTTAATGTAAAAGTTTATTTCGCGTCGTAAAACAGCGCCCTGGTTCGATGAGCCATTTAACCTCGAATAAGACCGCCCCTGGCGCGACGTTAGCAAATAATTGGATGGTTCTGTAGAATACTTAAAACCTCGTCTATTCTCATTACCATTTTCCGAGGCAATTTATTCTCCATCCTGATCTATCCTCGCAGCTGGGGAGCGATTCTGGAGGGTTTGGGAGATCGGAGCGGAAAATTAGGAGCAAACGTTTCATAGGACAGAGCCGCCGCGGCTGGCTATACGAGTACACCTATTCAGCAGTGTCATGCCTAGTGTCAACCAGCAAGGCAAGCCCTTTCTACTTTTTGTGTTATAATATTAGAAGAGGTTCACGATAATGTATTTTTCCGGATTAAAAAAGTTTGGTCTTTCTAAATTAATATCGTGAATTAATTGATTTTAAATCACATTTTAGGCGCATTTTAAATCTATACTAAAAAATATTTTCTGCGTCATCAAACTCATGTTCTTGTATAATATAATAATGTATTTGCAAATACAAGAAGAAATAAATTGAGAAGAAATAAGCTGTAAATAGACAATTATATTGTAATAAATTTGTTAACACTGAAACGCAATTTTTAAATAAGTAACTAACTAATTAACTAGCCATCACGCCGTCTCACCGAAGGGGTAGGCAGAAAGAATGGACTCCCACATTTTTCTTTCCTGACATATTTCTCTCGCTTCCTCAACATTCATACATCGTGTCATGCACGCGCGTCGATTTCTGTGACTCCTCACATGGCCGACATTCAACATTTGATTTATATGATAAGTAAGTATTCGTAAAGAAATCACATAATCTATCTTTTCATGACATTTCTGCACGTAACGTAAATGACAGATAACATTCTGACAATATAAATGAAGTTCGTTATATCGAATAGTAACATACTCATACTTCAGAGTGATAAAGCCCGGCTTCAAATCCATGCAAACAATTGTAGATATCTTCTGGTATATATGCACCTAGCTAGCATGATTACAAGCCAAAAATACATAAGTGCGACAAAGACCCTTTTACATTTGGCAAGCCCAATATGAAGCCCATCGAAAACATGAAACAAAACATGTGGACGTAGGCGATTTCGCGGGCATCTCACCTACGCTACGTATGAGTGAAATAAAATACGGCGCGTATGAGTGGAACAGAACATGAACGTAAGTAATTTCTGCGCATGTCAGCGGAGTCATTTGCAACGCAACGAATTAAATCGCTATACTCGCACGAAAATTCAAAATATCATTTTATTCGTAGACGGCTCAAACGCGTAAAAAACATCGTTTTAAATTAGATTTTTTAAGGCAAGCCCGGCTTTTCAGCTTGTATGAAAGTAACGCCACTGCTATTCAGCCCCTGATTGATGGCTGTCTCGGCTTCTCTGAAAACTTCGGCGTGTCCCTGACACACTTCCCAAACGCAATGATAATACGTATGCAAACTTATGTGCATAAATTTTGACGACTTCATACCAAGTTTCATTGCGTCCAAAGCAACTTGGAAATAACTAGATATTATTATCGGCATATGAATTGTTTGATGTACTATATTATATATAAATGTTGCAAATCACACTTAAGGCATTTTAAAAATAAATATGAATGAAAACGTTTGTTTCCTAGAAGATTAATAAAATGTATAATTTATGGGAATCAAATCAAATCAAATTTTCTCAAAAGACATTACAAACCAAATTAAGATGATCAAATGATTTTTCTGAAATCTTTTGATGGTATTTCATTTTAAATAATAATTAAATAAAACAATGTTTTTTTAACTACTTGCACATTTGTCTTTATTTCGACAGCGACCGGTTTCGCCAGGCTCGCTGGCATCGACAGACTGGTCCGTCTGTCGATGCCAGCGAGCCAGATGAAACCGGTCGCTGTCGAAATAAAGACAAAAGTAAAAGTGGTTAAAAACATCGTTTTATTTAATTATTAATTTAAAAAAATAAGGTTTAAGATTTAAGGTTTATTTAAAATTGAGAACACGAAAAATACATGATCTTGTGCGTTCCTGATATATATTATTATTTTATTATTATTTCGTTGAATCGCTCTTTACACCTAATGGTGTAAAGAGCGAAAGCCAAATTGATATAAATGATATAGCTATCATATTTATTCTCGTGACATGCAATAGGTCGCTTATCTATCGCCATTTTATTGTCATGTGATTTTTTCACCAAACAAAAGACAGTGTGACAAACCACTGCCATCGCCAGGAATCGAACCCTGGACCTTCGGTGTGGTAGCCATTAATTGCAATACGTGAAATCTTCAAGGAAGTAAAGATTTTCTACCCTTTGAAAACTTGGATCACTGTACAGTCGTAATCAGTACGAGTAGTAAGTTGAAACTTTTAATGTAAATATGTATTTTACACACGTTAAAATTTCACAATCAACAATACTAAATTATTCTCCTTTTGTTTTCTACACTGTCATACAACAATAATCAGAACAGAATTCAAAATTAGGTTCAAAATCAAAACAAATTTCAAAGAAGTCCCTCGCTATTTGTATTCAAAATATTTTCGTACTCTTTCCTGATGACATCCGAGTTTTGGCCTATTAATATTATGATTATACCAGGAACGCATGAGAGATGGTTCGACTTTCAGAAGACGAGATGCTCTCTAAAGTCAAGACTAGCTATGTAATAATATCATAAATTTAAACATTTTATAGTGTTGAAGTATCATAGTATTCGGCCAAAACAATGGATTAAAAAATGTGTAACCAAAGCCACCAGCAGAATAACAACCCGAAACCTTTCATTTGCCGTGAGTTTTCAACCTTTCATTCTATTCGATACGTAACCGTTGATTTGCGTTGAGATTATGATAAAAATGAATGATGATAAATAATGTTCTTCCGTTATCTTGAGAGGTTCAACTCAAAGGGGGCTCATCACCACTAGCCCTGTGGATAAATGGCGTTATGTTTAGTAAGTTATAATTTCTCATATCTGTTAATTTATTTGATTAACTGTCTGTATAGTCATGTTTATCGTCTGTATATTTCCGCTTGTCATACGTTTCTAAGAACTTTGCAGATTCCGTAATCGGGATTCTGAAGAAATAAAACAACTATTTTTTTATTATCCGAAAGGTCAGATGGAACAAAGGATAAAGCGGTAGAAATTGTATACAAATTTTAAACAGATTTGAAAAATTCGTTTTGATTATGAATGAAGTTATTTTAAGTATAAGAAAAATAAAATAATGAAAGGGTCATTAACATGGTTTGATCATTTAGAAGTAATGAATGGAGATAGAATGGTGAAAAAAGAGTATATACTCGTATACGACGAGATAACGATAGAAATAGAGGAAACCCGAATATCAAATGTCATGAGAATCAATATAATAGCTCAAACGACTGCATAAATTTTTTTTAAGATAATTTTTTATTACAAATAAATTGGTTATTGAATTATCTAACTCATTTTAATGTGCAGTAATTGATGAAATAGTCGTTAAAAATGTTTCAAGAAACTAATTTATTTTATGTAGCCTATGAATGGTTTTACATAATACACATTAAAAAAAATTAATATAAAAAAAACATCTTTAATTAGGAAAAACTTTACTCAACTCCAGCAAGAACTTCAAAATTATATCAAATAAATAAATCCAATTGACATAGGAACAAATACACACAAAATTTCGAAAAATCACGAATATTTACAAGTTGATATATTATTGTTACACCTGATGATGTCAACGTAGGTTGACGAAACAGCTATCGCGATAAATAAAATGTGATACATAAAAACAAAGGTTTATAATTTAACAGTTTATAATATAATTAGGAAATTGAAAACCACTTTGTTTAATCCACTGATTATTAAAAATATATTAAAAAAACACGACATGTTTCGGAGGATACGTCCATCTTCATAATTTTATTATATTTTTACACCTGAAGATGGAGGTATCTCCCGAAACATGTTTATAAATATTTTTTTAATGATTAGTGGATTAAACAAAGTTTTTTTTTAAATTTTCTAAGTATATTACTATGGAATTCCATGGTGTTGATGCCTTAGCGTTCAACAGTTTATAATAATGTTGTAGGATCATTGTGTTTCGGTCAAAACAATGGAGTATTACATTTTTTTTAGTTATTTTCAAATCAGTAACAATATAAAAAAAATGCTTAATTCTAAGGAGAACAGTATTACATTATAAATACACCGATTCATACAAAGATATGACAAAAATAATATCTGTGTCTGTACGCATAAAAAAAATTGGTAAACTTCGCGCGAGTACGTAATACTCGTAACAATGTCTATTTGTCCATTCATATCCGTAATGGCGAGCTTTCTTAGTTTAGTTTTCCGAACGACTTCGGGTTCACAGACCCGAACGAAGATGACTTGGACCGCGGCCAACCGAGGCGAGGATAAGATATAAGGCAACATCATAATCTTATCAATTTAAACCCCAGATCAACTGGCTCCTCTTGTGGAAAAATTACGAGTGGAGATTTGTAATAGAACCATTTTTCTTGGAAGATAAACAATATTGTTACATTCAAGTGTCATCATCAAGCCAAAAGTTACAATAATATAATATCTGAAATAATATAGGGTGATTTTTTAGAGGTATACAATACATATTCAAAATAAAATAAAAACACATTAAAATAATGTTAATGTCTATGATATTGACTTTATTAAATAATTTTATGCTAATTTATTTTATGATAATTTATTTATAGATAACTTTATTAAGATAACTTTATAACGATGTAAATGGAACCAGAAATAGAGGAAGACCGAGGAAAACGTGGCACGATCAAATAAATCAAATATTGAATGTCGGCCATGTGAGGAGTCAGAGTAATCGACGCGCGTGCATAAAGCGATGTATGAATGTTGAGGAATCGAGAGAAATATGTCAGGAAAGAAAAGTGTGGTAGTCCATTCTTTCTGCCTACCCCTTCGGGGAGACGGCGTGATGGTTAGTTAGTTAATTTTATGCCATTATTGTTTAAATATGATTTCGGGCATATGAGCGCTACGGCTAGCTCGAATGAAGCGCAATCGTCCAATTTTCGACAATTGTAGGCTTTGTGGATGCGTATTATTCACTAGAGTGTACGTGGTGCGAAAACGATCTATGGTCTTCTGAATAACTTGCTCGGATGGACGATTATGTGGACCGTAAAATGGCCGTATGCACGGATAAGTTTGGCGAACCAAACCATGATTTTCAAAATAAATATGCACAATTTTCAAGCGCTGTTCTGACGTCAGTCTTTTTATAGTTAAATGGCAAAACATATTGACTACAAATCAACTGTCAAATGTCAAATTGACAGTCTGTAGAATCAATGTTGACATTTTAAAAACCAAACTTCTAAAAAAAAATTCCTTCCTTCACATTGTTGTTATCGCGGTTTTGTTAAAAAAAAAAACATTCTTTTTTGCGGGAATTATGTGTATTATGTGGTCCACAATATTGATTAATTATGTATCCTGCCAGATCGATTGGAAAAGTTGTGAGAATTATATAGCTCTTGAATAATTCTCAAGTCCATTCTCTCTCTAATGTCTCGGAGGCAGAACATTCATATCTTTCCGACTCTCTAGATTCTTATTTTAGATACGTGTCAAAGTCAAAGCAATTAGTATTTTTTACTTAGTAAAACAAAGTTATTACCTAATCAAACTGCATGCGAATTTAATGAGGTAATTAATTAAAATCTGAAAAATCTATTTACTGTCTGGGAAAGATTTGTAGTCTAGAAGATCCTACGCTTAGTTATTAAGTAACATAATGTACAAAATTGCATAAAAAAATAACAAAGACAAGATACTCTCTAAAGTCGAGTCTATGTTTTCTGAACGTGCTTTGAAAGACGTCGATATTTGAGGAGACCGCATATTATTAATATTATTATTTTGTTGCATCGCTCTTCACATCATGACAGCATGAGCCAAATCGATTGAAAGGGTAATAGCTATCATAGTGATTCTCGTGACATGTGATAGGTAGCTAATTATCGCCATTTTATTGTCACGTGAATTCTACACCAGACCTAAGACAGTGTGACAATCACACTGCCCTCGCCGGGAATCGAACCCGGAACCTCCGGGATGGCATTCAATGAACTTATCACTCAGCCACGAATGTCGTTATTTATTACTAATTGCTCTTCCCACCGGTGTCAACAGAGTCATGTTGGGCGGCATGTTTATGTCTAATCAACTCAATCAAAATCGAAAACATTAATGTTAATAATAAAATTATACCAGGAGAACACAACATTTACGAAGATTTATTTAGATTATTCAAATTTACTTGTCCTATTTTGAATGCAAAACTTTATTAAAGCATTAAGAGATCAAAAATATGAGAAGTGTTCTCAGATCCCATCACAACATCGAATGCATCAATGTAATATATAAACGACTACCAGGAGTACATAACAATAAAGGGAAAAAATATTTTAGCTAATTCCCTTTAAGTGGATTTGAATACACATTTCACGAATGCACCAGGAGCACAGAAGAATAGAGAGACACATCTTATCTCAAAATAACGAAAACCATAGTTATGTTACTAGTGCAAATGCTTTATGTTTAACGTTTATAGCAAATTGAAAATACGCTTTCAGAAATACTATTATGGCTATCCGAATTCTGAACCGAAGGAAAGTGTTTGCCTGCATGGATTTTTTTTTACAATTTCGTACGTGCCTCTCATTGATTCCGCTATGTACGCAGAAAAATGCCGAAAACGTACGTGGAAACCGTTTACTCTTGCTTTAGGGTTATGAAATATGACAAAGGCACCAACTCTGCATGTCGAATAGTGAAATTGAAGAAATGTTATAAATTTGAAGAATTATTCGTGAATCACAATAATATTTAATTAATATGAATGAAAACGTGTGTTTTCTAGTAGTAACTATCAATTGCTTGACATTTCATAATGACGTGCCTCAAACAGGCGAAACATGTCATTCACATATAATATAATAATTATATAACCACAGATTTTTTAACCTACCGGCCCCCAGAACCAATCTGCCTCTGGTGACACCGGTGGGAAGAGCAATTAGTCTGCTGATCGCGGTCTCCCCAGAGATTGACGTCTTTCATATTAGTGAAGGTACGTCCAGAAGACAAATATTCTTAGCTTTAGAGATAATCTTGTCTCCCTAATGTCGAACCACCCTACATGTTGAACGTGTATAATATTTCCTGTACTCAATATATGTCTTTAACATGTATGTTGTTTGTAATGTCTGTTGAGTTAATAAACTGATTTAATTTAATAGACTTCTAGAAAACAGACGTTTTTCATTCGTATTAATTAAATACTAATCAACATCGTTAACATATAAATTCTTTACCATTCTTTATTCATATGCCACGTGAGGAGTCGGAGAAATCGACGTGTGTGCATGACACGATGTATGAATGTTGAGGAATCGAGAGAAGTATGTCAGGAAAGACTCTGCCTACTCTGAGATGGCGTGATGGTTAGTTCGATAGTTAGTTACGTATCAAAATTTGATAGATTTTATAAAATCAGGCTTGTTGGATTCTTCAATATCTGTTTGAAAATCTGAATATATCAGATGCGGAATTAATCTGCCTAGGATGATGTCAGTCGGGAGGGTGATTAAAATTCTTGGACATTATTAATTTGGAGGTTTAAATATATTTAAGATTAATGTTTAAGAGGTAATAGATCAATACAAATAACAATATTTAAGTGGCAATTATCGCATATATACGAGTATAAAATGCTTGGCTCCTTGACGTCGTAATGATCTAATGTGCCCTTGGTTCGATGTGTCTTCGAAATACTTTAATATGCGAAACAAGATCGAATGGTAAATTATTGATTAAATGAAAAGTGTGGAGTAAACGCATTCACAAGATAATAAAGTTAATATATCGTATTGAGTTGAGATTGATTAAATATCATCAATTGAAAATAAGCGAAGAATTCATGACTTCATGACATGCTGTTGCTTCACACACTTCAAAATAGACATCCCCGAATTACTAAGCAAATTGACTCATTACGGCCTTTTGATTCGTACAAGACCAGTATTCCATAATCCCGCACCAATTACACTCAAAGCGCGGAGATGTACCAGATACTCGTATATGAAAGTTACAACTAGTGCGTTGGTAACACAGATATATTATTTCATCTGAGAGTAGACTTGGAGGATAGTAAATTGTTGGAGGATTCTTTCTGAAGCGTTTTATCCTTAAAATAACAGCTTAAACATGACTTTAGGTTAAATTTTAACCACATTTTTTATATATTTTTTTGATTTATAATTATATTTAGTATTTATTTGTTTAAAAGCATGTATTTTATTGTTTCTTTATGTATATTTCTATGAAGAAAATAAGCACTATGTATTATCCTTAAATAAATAAATCTGTAATAATACTAAATGAGACGTTATGGGAACAGGAGAAGCAGAGGGAGACCCCCCACATGATAATCTGATGACATTTAAAATAATGGTAGTCACTGGATGCGGGAGGCACAATATAGGAATGTGTGGAGAAGTATGGGCGTGTCCTATGTGCAGCAGTGGACTACTATTGGCTGTATAAGAAAATTAAAGTAAAATGAAATATTATTGTAGTAAGAGGGAGAAATACCTCGGATCCGATCCAACGCAGAGATCCGCAGCGCTGGTCCTCCGGTTCTCGGGTTGCTCCCCGAGCAACTTCTCCGTCCGGCCGTTCGTCAACGGCGAGTGACACACTTCACTTACACTGTTCACCACTTCACTGATTGTCACTTCTTCACTTTCCTTCACTAAACTGTTGCTATTAACTACCGGTGCCTGCTTCACGGCGGCCACGTGCACGCTCGGGGTCGTCACCGTCACCCTGCTCTCGTTCTTGGGCTCAATGCTGATCGCGTCTATGTGGTTGGCCCGAATGTCCGCGGTGATCTTGGGGGATCTCTGCGTGGCTATGGCCACCGTCGTTACATCCTGCTGCGAGTGGCCGTTGGGGATGGGGAAGGCGGTGTGCGCTGGGGTGGACAGGGGGGCCGCGCCAGCCTCCCCGTTGTTGTTGAAGGACGTCACGTAGATGGGGGAGTTGGCTATGAAGCCCTGGAGCTCTTGCTGCTGGATCTCTGTCACGGCGGAGGAACACGGTCCAATGGCTTGGTTCAGCTGCAAAAAAAATAGAATAAGTAAGTTGAACTAAGCCTTTTTCTAATACAAATTGAATTGAAAATTGTGCAAAGAGCTATGGAAGTCGAGATTTATGTATCAATTGTGTATTTTGTTATTTATGTATCAATTATGTATTTTATTTTGCTATTGTATTACTATGTGTGTACGGTGGGATATCGAGGGAGAGTAGCGTAGCTTAAAGGTGGTCTGGGTCCCCCTTGGTTGCAAATATACATATATTTTTTTTTTAACGTAAGTCCCGCATGGACGGGGGACGGGCCTAGGGAGTGCACGAGTGAAGCTGACGAAAGGCGCCGCTGCGCCTATAACAGCTTCGGTTAAGTGGAGGGACCCCTCGTTGGCTCGGCCATTATAAAATATGGAAGTAGAGAATCAGTATAACGAACAGGGTGAGAAACACTACTATAAGAGCCAGAACAGGAGTATCAGACATCATCAGAAGAGTGGCAACGTTAAAATCGACGTGTCGCTCGCAGCTCTGACGATAGATGCCTCATTTGCAGGTGTCCAAGAACTGTTACTCGAAACCCAGAACATTCCCAACTTCAATGGAGGGATGACATTAAAAATACCGCCGGTACGATATGGGTGCGTATTGCCCAAGATCGACAGACATAGAAGCAAATAGAAGAGGCCTATGTCTAGGAGTGGATGGATACAGGCTAATGATAATGATGATCACGAATACATATTTGCTCAACGGTTTAAAAAATTCTAGAGAGAGCTCATTGCGGCAGGGTATTATTAAAATTGATAAAGGTCAGTAAATTTTCCTTGAGTCATATCTTGCTTGGAGACAGATGTGAGATTCTTCAAATCATGATAATATGCAAGATTGAAAGACGACGTGAACCTGACAGAAGGCAAAACTCTTGGTTTCTTTAAATTAGAGATTGAACTAGAATAAGGAGCTCGGATGAGTTATTCCGGAAGGCGCAAGACAGAGATCCCTTTGCAAAAGTGATCACCAACGTCATGGAAACCTGACCTATGTCAGGTTTTCATGAGTTAGAGGATGAAGAATACTCATTCAATTAACTATTGTCTGAAAGTTTTATATTATTACAAATAAAGAAATCAAAAGGCAAAAGGCAAAAGTCTTGGCTTCGTTAAAATAGAGATTGAACTGAAATAAGGAGCTCGCAGGAGTTATTCCGGAAGGCGTAAGACAGAAATGCCTTTGCAAAAGTGATCACCATCGTCAGGGAAACCTGACATAGCACAGGAATTAGAGGAATAAGAATACTGATTCAAATTACTATTGTTTTCTGAAAGTTTTATATTATTACAAATAAAGAAATCAACTTTCGACGGAGGATTATGTCATCAATTCATAAATGAATTTAATGGGCAGTAGGTTCTTCTATACTATTGTACAATAAAAATAATCTGTAAACGATCAATTGACATTTAAAGATTGGATATTTAATAGTATGTAGATATATCATTTAAGTTTTTAAATGGCACCCTTGCAAGCCTCTGAGATTTATGCACAAGAATGCCATCGCTCCATTTATGGTTCCTGGTGATTAACATAAGCAAATGATTCAGTCAAATTTTGCGCAACCAAATAGAGTTGAACGATCTTTACTTCTCTCTTGCATTGTCAGAGGAAGCGAGAGAGTAGATCTCCTTTCCTTTTCATGAATCTAATTACTATAATTATGTTTTTTTTGGTGGAATAATTGATGTTGTCAAGAGAAGAGTAACGGATATTAACCGCCATTAAAATATGCAAACATAAAAATAAAACTGCTTAAGAAATATATCACATTGTGTTTGGTAAATATTTTGGTTCAGAAAATTATAGATATCGAAATACCAAATAATACATTACACTCCTAACAACAACTGTAAAAATGTATTTTAAATGTATTTTTTTAATAGTCCATTGTTTTTGCCGAAACACTATGATACTTCAACATTATTAACTGTTAAAATATAAAACGCTGATTATGTTATCCCTTTTTTTTTAATTATTTTATTATTCGCGACAGCTGTTTCGTCAAACCATGTTGACATGATCAAGCGTTACAATTTTTTTTTCAACTGTTAACATCAATTTGAATAATTTCTTTAAAATTGAAACAAATACACACACAGGTTTGAAAAATCACGAAAATTCATTTGTTGACGAAACAGCTGTCGCGAAAAATTAAAATTAAAAATAAGGAGACGGCGTGATGGTTAGTTAGTTTTAAAAATATTTTTAACTGTTAAAATATAAAAAGCTTTTTATGGGTTCACATTTTTTTTATTTTTGTGGTGTTACAATAAAATCTGATGATGTCAACATAGGTTGACGAAACAGCTGTCGCGAAAAAAATGTGATACCATAAACAGCGTTTTATATTTTAACAGTAAAATCAAATTTATTAAATTACTTACAACATTCCGCACAACTTACAAATGGTCTAAAAGAGACAAACTTATGACCTATTTATTATATAATATAAATAGTATGCAAATCTGAATAGTAATATATTGTAATATGCAAGGTTGGTGTCAACATGCGAGTGTTTAACAAAAGTTGTTACGTCGGTTGCTGATTGGTTGCTGGAGAAATATTGTGTCAATTATGTCCGTGAATATAGAATGTTTTGCGTGTATTTTAATGTATGCAATTTAATGTTTGACTTAATGTATAGAACAAAAAAAAAACGTTTAAACACGTTTTACAATATAATGACGTCAACAGTATTAATGATGGATTGACATCATATAATTTTAAAATATTCATATTAAAATTCACAGTACAGAGAAGAAAGCCTCGGACAATTGACTACTCTGGAAACCGACCAAAGCACGAAAATGGACACGAATACCAAAACAATGAAACTAGTACTAAAATTATCCAAGGTAAAATTAACGGAAAAATAATTGTCTGGATAAGAAGAAAATCCTGGCATGAGAGAATGTTTCAGTGGCAGTACAACATCCCTGTTTAGAGCTGCTGAATCAAGGGTAGAAATAGGCATTATGCTGTCCAACTTCCGATAGGAGTGGAACAAGAATAAGAAGAAGAATTTAAAATGTTGCCTAAATAAAAAAAATCAGTGATAACTTCATTGAAGATTGTTTTTCATTATAAATTAAAACACTAGTTTTTTTTACACGTGAGTATATTTTTACCTACATATAGAAATAATGATATAACTAACTAACTGAATAACCATCACACCGTCTCCCCGAAGGGATAGGCAGAATGTATGGACTCCTCACACTTTTCTTTCCTGGCATACTTTTATCGCTTCCTCAACATTTACCTGTATATCATATTCTACCAGAAGATGGCAGCAAGCTGCCGTAACCGACCGACGTTAAACACAAGTGTAAGCCCACTTCATATTTAATCTATTAATAAAGTTCATCAAATTTTGAGGACTAATCACAAACAAAGATGCCAAGTTTCAAAAAATACTTTTTGAACCCAATTGGTGTTAAAAATAAAGGTCAATAACTGTGCTTAAGTGCAAAATGATTAAATAATAAAGTGTAGTCATTGAATAATATATAGTGTCAAGCTTAACCCTAAAAATACCACTCGTGCTCACGTTAAAATCACTTAGCACATTCATAGTAATCACACTTAAATAACTATCGATCTAACCAGCACGCCATCTCCCGGAAGGGGTAGGCAGAGAGAATACACAGTCACACTGTTATTTACTGACATTCTTCTCTCGTTTCCTCAACCATCATAAATCGTGTCATGCACGCACGTCGATTTCTCTGACTTCTCACGTGGCCGACATACAATATTTGATTTATTTGTTTTTCTGTATTTCTCGTTCCATTTAGATCGTTAGCACATATAACTTTTTTATCATTCTTTCTCAGCTAATGATATACTCGTAAACTTAGCATAATCATCATCCTTAGCGATAAAACCCTTGATTAGGGACATTAAAAAAAAAAATATATATGTATGTGTATATATATATATATATATATATATATATATATATATATATATATATATATATATATATCTCTTCTCGCCTCTATATATACTATATATATATATATATGTATATATATATATATATATATATGTATATGTATATATATAGCATATATATATATATATATATATATATATGTATATATATATATATATATATATATATATATATATATATATATATATATATATATGTATGTATATATATGTATATATAATATCATGTATGTATGTATGTATATATATTTATAAGTATATATAATATATATATATATTCCACATAGTTTTAAGCTACAGTAAGTGCACTTATTTGTTCTTATATAATAAACAAATTCGAACATCTTTTTATTCTCCCCATAGTCATACCCCAAATGTTCCGGTTGAGGTTTTCCATGTTTTCCTCAGCTGTAAGACGAATATTGGATCATACATAGATAGCAAAAACAAAAATTCCAATTGATGAATGGGAAAGGTACTTCAAACAACTCTATTCTATGGACCCGGGGCACGGATACCCGACAATTGAAGCTACTGTAGAAGAAACATTCAGTGAAATAGAGACACTGACACATATTAAGAAGCTGAAAAATAGGAAGGCTCCCGGAATCGATAACATCCCCAATGAATTAATTAAGTACTCTGGCGTAGAATGTATAAAAGAGACCCAAACCTTTTTAACAGGATATTGGCCGCTGGAACTATACCACAGGAATGGAGAATAAGTATAACAACACCTGTATTTAAGAAAGGGCAAAAGAAAAACCTAGAGAACTACAGAGGTATCTCCTTATTATGCACAATGCTTAAGCTATTCACAAGTATTCTGAAAACGAAACTTGACCAAAAGATAACGAATAGGGAAGAACAGCAGGGTTTTCGACGAAATCGCTCCACAACAGATGCAATCTTCATTCTGAGGCAACTGAAAGAGAAAGCAATTGAATATAATAAAGTAGCCTATATATGTTTTGTCGATCTGACTAAGGCATTTGACAGGGTGTTGTTAAGAGATATTGTAAGAAAATTACAGGAAGGAGGAATATCCAATACATTGATAAAGACTGTCCAAGATCTATATACCAATTGCAAAACGAAAATTAAGGTTGACAATGAACTGTCTAGGGAAATTCCTACAAGCAATGGTATAAGACAGGGAGATAGTTTGAGCCCCTTTCTGTTCAATCTTATTATGGACGAAATTATAGAAGAGGTAGCTGGCCTGGGACTAGGTTATAAAATGGGCAGTAAAACTGTGAATGTCATTTGCTATGCGGACGATGCCGCATTAATAGCAGAGTCTGAAGATGACCTGCAAAGAATGTTGTACAAATTCCACACAGTATCCCAAAGGCTAAATATGGCTATATCAGTCAACAAAACAAAAAGTCTCACTATATCTAGGCAACCTGCAAGATGTAAACTGACTGTTGATGATATACCTGTGGAGCAGGTGATGAGTTTCAGGTATTTGGGAGTGGAGATCTGCAGCCAAAGTGACCTTTATACCGAAGTACGTGAACAAGTCATTAAAGCCTCTGCCGTGTCAGGATGCCTGAAGAATCTAGTCTGGAAAAACAAGCACATGCGTATCGACAGCAAGATCAGAATATACAAAACATGCGTGCGACCCATCATGACGTACGCTGTAGAGACGCGGGCTGACACTGTGCGAACCAAGGGACTACTTAGAACATCGGAGATGAAGGTCCTAAGATCAATTACTGGAAAAACCCTCCGAGATCGTGTCCGCAACGCAGACATAAGGAAAACCTGCGAAATAGAGGATATCGTTCAGTGGAGTAGATCCAGAAGAAGATACTGGAGGGACCATGTAGCCCGAATGAATGGTGACAGACTCGCGTATACAGCCGCCTATGAAATCCCTTCCGGACACCGCCCACCTGGAAGACCGCCTAAGAGATGGAGGGACAGCTGGATCTCATCATCCGACGAGATATGATCTCTGTGTCACAGATCGTCAGATCTATCAAAAGAAGAAGAAGAAGAAGAAGACATAGATAGCCCATGGACCCCAGAGCTTGACTGAGTCAGCTCTGTACAGCTTAAAAACATAATATATTATAGAAAGACATTTTATAATAACTAGTAATGTTGTAACAAGCTGCCCTACAGTATCCGCAATCAAGACGACGAAGGAGAGTTTAGAAGCTCTCTTAAAAAAAATATTTTATTTTTAAGAGAAGCTTTCCGGACGTTCGCCCTCGAAGTGAATCTCTCACAAAAATGCGCTATACAAATCATCATCGTCATCATCATCATCATAATATCTTTGAAATAAACACCTGCAAGGATCAAATATTGTATAATAATTGAAAAAAATAAAGTAAAAAAAAAAACGTTGATAAGTCTTAGCTTCTTTCGAGAAACTTTTCCATTCTGTCTCTGGTTGCCATCTTCTAGTTGTGTTGCCCCAGGGCTCGACAGTTTCAAAAACCAAAAATAAGTTCAAAACCTAAATTAAAGAATCTTGTTGGTAACTTTTTCAGTTTGTTTTTGTTCTACATACGAAAACGTTGTTATGATGTCTACCTCGAGACTTCATTCTAATGGTAATGTTTGTTTGAAAAAACTCAATTATCTAACTTTTGAATCAAATCACTAACCACAAATTTTCCTCACGCAAGTGTAAATCTGTTGTAGCAATGTCATATTGCTTTTTCAAAGTAGTTCTTTAAAAGTATTTTCCCTTTATCTCTGGATAGTCAGCTGTTTTTAGTTGATGGTGACTTGTTAATTTAATTTTCTCTGATATTATCAGTATTTTTTCACACGATATCCTTTATAAGGTAACAAATACACAGAAAACTGAAATGAATAAGTTTTAAGATAATCGAAAGTTTTTACTGAAATCTCTTGATGGAAGTTCGTTCTGCATAAATATAATTATACCTTGTAATACAACACTTTTTATGTTTACTGAACTCCGACATGTTTCGGTTACAAGTAACCTTTTTCAAAGTTAACTACTAGAACTAATAAATGAGTTGGAATACAGAGTTTAATTATATTTTTATTTATTCAAATATGAATCCACAACCTAAAGCGATGGCGAGTATAGAAGAAATAATAAGTTCATTTTAATTCACAATTAATTAAAACTATGTTTTTTAACTACTTCCACCAGTCTGTCGATGTCAGCGAGCGTGGCAAAATCGGTCGTTGTCAAAATAAATACAAAAGTGTAAGTAGTTAAAAATAACATAGTTTTATTATGCAACATTCCGATATTTTTACGTTAGTTATGCATAAAGCTGTATTTATAACATTTTTTGTATACGAGTACAACAGGTCGTTTAAACCCAATTACTGTACACAATTTGATTTTGCTATTATATTGATTCTCATGACATGTGATAGGTAGCTAATCTATCGCCATTTTTTGTCACATGAATTCAACACCAGACCAAGGACAGTGTGACAATCGAACTCAAATCGCCAGGAATCGAAACCGGGACATCGGTGTAGCAGTCATAGCTCTTGTCATTCTGTCACGAAGGTCGTCATTTTGTCGCACACTGTTATTTCCTGATATATTACTCTCGCTACTTTAACATTCATACATCATACACGTCCATCGATTTTCCGACTCCTTACGATAAATTTAATGTGTCACATTTTACTTGGGTTTCCTCTATTTCTTGTTTTTATACAATTTATTATAAATACGTCATTCTTGATAGAGGCTCACTTAAGTAGCGATGAGCAGAATTGCAGACCATGAGCAGAATTGCAGAGCAAACGAGTCACAGTTTGTGAATACTGGCACTAGAACTAGACAAAAGAGGCTGTAAAAAGGAGAGCAAAAATCTCAGTTTGCATTCTCAGCGTGCCCAGTAGGACATTAATTTGGCCGGAATTTGAGGTCACGTTGCAGAAAGCTATGCATAACTGTGTGGCGTATGAATGAACAGAAAGTTTCACAATAGACCTCATGGCTGTTTCGTTAGTGCCAATGTAAGAGTAACGGAGAGAGTCAGCTAAGCCGTTCGGTCCAACGAATAATTATGATCGGAAATACACAGCATTGTATTTTGACAATCTTAAGGCGTTAACGATGTGGAATTTCAGAATGATGATTATTTATAAATTAAAACAATTTTATTAAACACGTGAATAAAGGGAACACGGAAACATGGAACCCGCAAAAGAAAGATGAAAGTAGAATAATTGCTGTAGAAATGAGATCTCTTAGACGAATGTGTATATATACTATGTGTATGATAGAGTGTCGAATGAAAATATAAGAAGTGAATGCGGTGCGAATGATGGTGTTGTGAACAAAATAATGAAAGGATCATTAAGATGGTTTGGACATATGGAAAGAAGGACATATGGTTAAGTTAAAATGGCTTTTTATACCGGAATCCAGAAAAGTACAGTGGCCGTCAACGTGTTAAAACTATGTAATGTTAAATGATCAATAAATAAATAAATATATTCAAATCATGATTTTCTTAAATTCATTCAGTAATGCGAAGGCGAAACATGTCATTCCCATAAACTATAACAAAAGTTCTATAAAATAGATGTTTTCATTATTTAATACGGAGTTTTACATTATTAGTAAATTAGTAATACACTTCGGAATTGAAAAATAACGTTGTTTATTTTCCACTTAAATATTAAATATCACGACATGTTATAATTATTAGTATTATAACTGTTGTTTTTATTTTTATTTTTAAAAGACTTACACCAAGGATTTAAAAATCAATGACATTAGAATTTTTTTACAATCTTCAATATGAGCAGAAAATAGCTCATTTTTATGAAGAAGGAATCTGGTCGTGTTCAGGATTAAACCCATGTCATTTAGACCAGAAACCAAGCATTTTGTCTCCAAGACCACCACCCGGATAAAGTTACAGGCCTCACTTCCGCACATAAATATTTCCACAAAAAACATTATTAACTATAATGTTTAGATTATTATGAATAATGAGTGTGCCATTTCCGAATTGATACGAGTGACGCGTTGCTTCACTGCATATTAATTTGTTTATTATTCATTTTTTTGACTTGACTACCGTAATGCTTGACGTCAGACTGCCGTTCGAAGAGGTCAAGTCTCTTCACAATAAGAAAGAAAACAAGAAATAGCTAATTCGAATCTTTAATTGGGCACATGGAAACTGATAATGTTAAATAATATTACGGTTTTTTGAACAATGAAGTAAAACACCATATAAAATAATTAATATGAAAGAAAACGTCTGTTTATTAGACGCTTTATTATATTTTATATGAATGACATGTTTTATTTCACAGTGAACTCTTAGCTTCACTTCCTTACATAATATCTTTGCTTCAGTCGATACATTTCTGTTTGATGATTTTGAGGGCACCATTAATTTCGGTTCCAGTATCAACTCTTCATTCTTATTAAATTCTAATACTAGATGCAACCTGTGAAATATTCTCGGAAGTAAAGATTTTTTCACTTTAAAAACTTGGTCCACTGTATAATCGTAATCAGTAAAAAGTTTTAACCTTTAATGTAAATATATTTTTAAATAGTCCATAGTTTTGACCGAAACACTATGATACTTCAACATTACTGTTATAATATAACAATTTCTTTTTATTCAATGAGAGTGTCGCGACAGCTGTTTCGCCAACCCATGTTGGCATCATCAGGTGATACAATAAACAGTCGAACATAATCACAAGTGGAAGCACACTAAATACATAATAATGAAGAAATTTTTTATATTTTTTTTTTAGTTTTCATTATTTAAAACTAAGATGATTAAAAACCAAGAAATTTATATTAAAAACATTAATTTTATTATTTCTTAACGACTTCCGGGTTTTAGCCTAATGAAGTGACACATTTCGCATTGCTAAGGCAATATCATATCATCATGATCACGATCATCGTGTTTGATACGTAGTTAATAGTTCGTCTGTATGACATGATCGATGACGTATAATCGCATGTTCCGGTGTGTTCTGTATACCTCGTCCATTGACACGCGCCAATGTTTGCAAGAGCCTACATGAATAAAAGAGTAAATAATACGAAACACAGGGTATAAAAGAGTTGTAAATATTTGATTTTTGGTAAGTATAAAACAGTTGTTTTAAATTGGTATGATCCAGATTCTCCAAATCATAATCGGCAAACAAATGTGAGGTTAATTTTATAGTTACTACTTATTAGTGAAATAATTGCTTGCCTAGTATGTAAATTTTGAGTGTTTATTCTAATACTGTATAAAGAATTTATATGTACAATTATGTAATACTATGTATTCAAATCAAATCGAATCAGGTGGTGGTCTAGGGGATAGAACGCTTGGTTTCTGATCAAGGGGACTTGGGTTCGAGCCTGGACACGACCAGATCCCTTCTTCATAATAATGAGCTATTTTCTGCTCACACTGAAGATTGTAAAATAAATTCTAATATCATTGATTTAAATCTTTGGTGTTAGTCTTTAAAAAAAATCAAATCAGTCTCAACAGACATTACAAACAATATTAATGTTTTATTGAGTACAGGTAAAATAAAATATAAACAATATAATATTAGGAAAATAAAAAAAGTACATCTTAACGATGTAAATGGAACTAGAAACAGAGGAAGACCAAGGAAATCATGGCACGATCAAATTAATCAAATATTATTGGCACTCCTCCCGTTTCCCTCTTCAACAATACGTAAATAGTTACATAAGGTGAACAAAAGTAACCGAAATATGACAATTATATTGTAAAGTCTATTACTCTTCAGATCTTTCTAGATTATCATTATTCAAAATAAAGGAATGTTACATAATTTCAAAATGAATAAAAAAATATTTTCTGTCTTAAAACCTATATGAAAGCGAGGCACGAAACGCTTTTTTAGTAATGATGAAAATGTATAGAAGAGCGACCGTTATGAATGGAAGCGAAGCAAAGAACTGGCAAAAGAAGGATGAAAGTAGAATAAATGCAATAGAAATTAGATCTCATAGACGAATGTGTGGAAAAACTGTGTATGATAGAGTATCGAATGAAAATATTATAAGTGAATGCGGTGCGAATGAAAGTGTTATGATCAAAATAATGAAATGATCATTAAGATGGTTTGGACACATGGAAAGAATAGTAAAAATAATATGTTAACGATGGACACGGGAGTTGTAATAGAGGAAGGGCGAGAAAAACGTGGAACGAAAAAATTAATCAAATATTGAATGTCCGCCACGTGAGGAGTCGGAGAGAGAATTTTTTTTTTTCTAAATCATGTTTTCAGAAAAACATAAAGATGGTTTGGACGTATGGAAAGAATGACTGAAGAAAGAATGGTATAAAAATTATATGTTAACGATGTAAATGGAACCACAAATAGAGGAAGACCGAGGAAAACGTGGCACGATCAAATAAATCAAATAAAAGTCTGCCACGTGAGGAGTCAATGTATGAATGTTAAGGAAACGAGAGAAATATGGCAGGAAGGAAAAGTGTGGCAGTCCATTCTTTATGCCTACCCCTTCGGGGAGACGGCGTGATGGTTAATTAGTTAGTTAGTTAATACTAGGAATGCATGAGAGATGGTTCTAGATTAGGAAGACAAGATACTCTCTAAAGTCAAGATTACTTGTCTTCTGAACGTTCTTTCACTATAAAAGACATCGATCTTCGAGGAAACCCCGTTCAGCAGACTAATTGCTTTTCACACCAGTGTCACCAGAGGCATGTTGGTTCTGGCGGCCGGTAGGTAAAACAATCTATGCTGTCGCTGTCGGAGATATCAACAGGGACAAAAAGTGATGTGAACATAATATGCCCATCTCTTCGAAGCTGCAAAGAGTTGGTCCCCAACATTCCCAAAAGAAATGCCATGGGAGAGAGCCACGGATAGCTACCATATTCCCTCGTGTAGAGATATATTTAATGTCAATACATTTTTAAATTGGGTCATATGCTAAAGGGAGAAAAATACCACCTCCTTCGACTAATATTAATGGGTAAAGTGGAGGAACTCCCCAACGCGTCGGGGAGTTGGTAGAAGGCAGTTGTCCTGGCTGCGGAACATTAAAGAATGGACAAAAATGATAAGAATTCAGAACCTGTTCCAAGTGGTGCAGGACAGAGATGCCATTCCTGCAGTGGTCGCCAACTTGGGGTTTGACAGTTTCGCCAACCATTGACAGTTTTAAAACATAGATCAATTCCTTCGTCGTATCTCGACTAGATTACTGCAATGGCTGCAACATCCCCAAGCAGCAAATAAATAAACTCCAGTCTGCATTCAATGCAGCAGCAAGACTGATAAGGGGTGTGCCAAAGAGTTGTCACATTACACAGCATCTTAAGGAGCTCCACTGGCTGAAATGTCCAGAAAGGATACAATACAAGCTCTGCTGGACGGTATATAAGGCGTTGCATGGAATGGCACCAGCTTATATATCTGAACTCTGCATCAACGAGAACCTGAATGCTAGACAGTCTACATTGCGATCAGCTAAGTCTTCTGCGATCGGTAGATTGACTGTGCCAAAACGCTGTCCAAGCACAAACTTTGGCGACCGAGCCTTCGCGGTAGCCGGCCCTTCAGCCTGGAACAGTCTTCCAGCAGACCTTAAGTGCATTAAGAATCAATCAGAGTTTAGATCGAGATTAAAAACGCACCTTTTCAAATTATCATTTCCTGACAGGAAGGCCTGATCGACTTCGTCAGGTGCAGCCCTCACACTAAATATGTTTATATTTTTTTTATCATTATTATTATTATTATTATCTAGTTGATAAAACGGAGCATCTTCTACACCGCCCTTGAGATGAGTAATTCATAAAAATGGCGCTTCATAAATTATCCAATTTATTATTATTTATTATATTGGGGGGACCTGACACGGCACCGAAAAAAGAAGAAGAAATATTAAACGTTAAAGAAAACGTCTGTTTTCTAGAAATTTTATCAATTCTCTCTTTCGCAAGTTTTTATTGCATTACGGACACGATCTCGGAGAGTTTTTCCAGTTAACCCTTTATCCTTGATCTTCTTAGCAAACCCTTGATTCATATAGTGTCGGTCCGCGTTTCTACAGCGTACGTCATGATAGGTCGCACGCATGTCTTATAAATTTTTAACTTGCTGTCAATACGCATGTGATTATATTTCCAGATAAGATTCTTCAGACAGATACGGCAGGCGCTTTATTGACTTGTTCTCATATCCATCATTGGACTTGAACTTGGATATTCTGGCTTATAGAGGTTCAGCTCATGTGACTATTCCTCTTATGTCTAATGGGAACATTGTTAGAAGGTGATTTGGTGGGTTGCTAGTTTATTCGGGGGCATGTTTTATCTTTCATGACTTGTTCATAAAATTATTAATAGTATATACATATATTTTATACCTACCATGTTTCTTTTTAAGAGAGTTCAGATTAACAGTTAGAAATAAAAAATAAAAATAATTTAAATGTATTGCAGCCGTTATTTACAAAAGCCCCGTAATTACGATACAATTATAGACGAAGGCAAGTTTGTATGATACCGTGGTATCACGTGTTTGATAATTATTACATTTCGTAAATTATCAATAATTTCAGCTCGCTCGTGAAACACACATAAGCGTTGTTGCCTGCTCCCAAATACGGACCAAATGATTAAACGCGCGTAAAGTGTAAATTATGAAGGTAATCACAGGTATCCAGCGAGATTTTTACCCAATTATTTAACTTGTTTCCAGTGAGTGAGTGCGTACGTGAATACGTGAACTAAATATGAGACAAGCGAACAAAATTACTAAACGATACACATTTATTTTACACGATTAGTTAGATAGTTGTTAATAAAATAAACGGTGTATAGGAAAAGTATTTTTCAAGATTAATTGTATCTCAATAGAGACAGATGTTAATTGTTTTTTGGAAACAGAATATGGTAGTCGATGCGTTTACAGGACTTATGACCTGTCATTGGTTGGGTTAAGCGATCACTTTATGTTAACAACGTTCCCCATTCCGCACTTCTTACGACCACCACGTCTGACAAATTTTTGAAAGATGTATATATGCTACTTGTGTTTAAAACACTTCACATTTTTTAAGTCAATCTACACTAGCAATGGGTAAAATCCAGTATTTGTCTACAAGACAAAGTATTTTTCAATTGAATTTGTTTTCTACTTCTTAATTTATAAGACAAGTAGAGACGCGAACCGACACTGTGCGAACCAAGGGTCTACTAAGAACATCGGAGATGAAGGTCCTAAGATCAATTACTGGAAAAACTCTCCGAGATCGTGTCCGCAACGCAGGCATAAGAAAAACTTGCAAAATAGCGGATATCGTTCAGTAGAGTAGATCCAGAAGAAGATACTGGAGGGACCATGTAGCCCAAATGGATAGTGATAGACTCGCATATACAACCGCTTATGAAATCCCCTCCGGTCATCTCATCATCCCACGAGACATGATTTCTGTGTCGCAGAGCGTCTTATTTTTTTCGTAAATTTCCATATTCAAGATTACACATATCAATTATACCTATATTAGGATTAGGTTTTTTTTGTTTCTTGAACAATAATGCGAAACTTTATACTAAATAATGGAAATAAAATTAAATTATTTAACATTTCTTTATATTTAGGATATAGTGGAACATAAATTAAATAGACAATATGTGCACCATCTAAAAATAACATTTTGTGTTAAATTATTTTTATTTTGTTATTTTGTTTTACATCATTGTATATTATATTATTTGTTTTAGATTTATTTTGTGGATGTCGGACGATCGAAGTGTGCACGGGAGATGCCTATTGGTGACGATGAGGTTCGCAACCCATCACACCGCGTCTCCCGTGGGGCGAAAAGGGAAGGATGAAGTGCCGCATCGGTTAAAGTGTCCATTCTTTCTGCCTACCCATTCGGGGAGACGGCGTGACGGTTAGTTAGTTAGTTAAATAAATGAAAAATAGTTTTCGTTTTTTTTCCATATGCTACAAACAATTTAAGGCATGTACGGTAATGTGGCATTGTCATGATATCATTTTGTGATTTTTACTATCAAATTTCGGGTTGTAACCTTTGCGTTTGACTCCGTCATGATATTTTAAGTGAAAAACGCTTCGCCAAGTCACATCTCCTCAATTAGCTGACGTCTAAAAATCCCGCCCGAGGTGATGTTCGAGCATGTCGTCTATTCACTGCTTCTGCTGACTCAGGTTTAATTAATTTACAAAATAACCGTCACCCCGTGGTCCTGGGGACGAGGAGACTTATCTGTATCTAGGGGCACATTCCTAGAGCGATAGTAATATACAAACACAAATATGTGTCACGCCATAGAGCGATATGCGATATGCAAACACAAATATGTGTCACGCCATAGACGGATGCGCAAACGCATATACTATACTTAAAACATATTTTAATAAACATAGCTGCACTTAGTATTACAACAAATATGATCTGATGATGAATGTTAATAAATCCAAGGTAATGATTTTTGAAAAGGAAGAAACCACGACAGTCTGCAACATTAGCGTGAATGGCGAAAATTTGGAGCAAGTAGTTGAGTTCGTGTATTTAGGTAGTATGTTTACAAGAGATGGGCGAGTGGAGAGGGATATTGAAAGAAGGGTTGGGGCAGGCAACAATGTGAATGGTGCACTTAAAGTTGTCATCGCAAACAAAAACCTATCCAAAAAAGCTAGAATGGCAGTGCACAATGCTGTTCTTCTACCGACCCGTATGTATGAAAGCGAAGCATGAAACTGGTAAAAGAAGGATGAAAGTAGAATAAATGCAGTAGAAATGAGATCTCTTAGACGAATGTGTGGATACTCTGTATATGATAGAGTGTCGAATGAAAATATAAGAAGTGAATGCGGTGCGAATGATGGCGTTTTGAACAAAATAATGAAAGGATCATTAAGATGGTTTGGACATATGAAAATAATGAATGAAGAAAGAATGGTTAAAAAAATTATATGTTAACGATGTAAATGGATCTAAAAATAGAGAAAGACCGTAGAAAACGTGGCACGATCAAATAAATCAAATATTGAATGTCGGCCACGTGATGAGTCAGAGAAATCGACGCGCGTGCATGACAGGATGTATGAATGTTGAGGAAGCGAGAGGAATATGTCAGGGTAGATAAGTGTAGAATGGTTAAAAAAGTATACGTTAACAATGTAAATGGAGTAAGGAGTCGAGGTAGACCGAGGAAAACATGGCATGACCAAATTAATCAAATATTAAAAGTTGGTCATGTCAGAAGCCGGAAGAATCGACGTGCGTGTATGACTCGATGTATGAATGTGGAGGAAGCTAGAGAGGTGTGCCAGGATAGAGTAGTGTGGCGGTCCATTCTCTCTGCCTACCCCTGCGGGGAAACGGCGTGATGGTTTTGTTGTTGTTGTAGATAAGTGTGGCAGTTAATTATTTCTGCCTACCCCTTCGGGGAGACGGCGTGATGGTTAGTTAGTTAGTTTGTATTACAACACTTTATATCACTTATCACAGACATATTTCTGTTATAGCATAATCTTTTTTGATGTACAAAATTTTAACAATATATTGTAATAAAACAGCGTGATCATTTATATACTAAAAAGGGGTGGAATTATGTATAAAGGTGGGGGAGTATAATTTGGATTGAGAAGAGCGGAGAGATAACAGGAACATTTCGAACAAGGAAATTGAATTACAATTTAATTGACTGTTTATTATATTTTCATTATTGTTGATGGCTTTTTTAATTTCAAAATTATTTGATGCTAGGTTTTTATTACTAAACGCGTGACCGACCTTTAATATTTGAATGATTTGATCAAACATTAATGGAAAAGAGGAAGACCGAGAAAAACGTGACACGATAAAATCAATCAAATAATATTTATCTGTGTCATCATAATATCCATCAATAGTTAAATAAAAATTTCGAGAAACATTTTTATTTTGGGTTCTCTTTTGCGCCTTAATTGTTGAGAACAATGTATCTTATTAAAGCATTGCAATTACAACAGCTACGCATTCGATTCTCGACGCATTTTATAATACTCTAGCAATATAATATTAAGGTGTTATGTGTGGTCTATTCTGTTATATGGGTGTGAGACATGGACATTAAAACTAAATACAATGAACCGGTTAGAGGCATTTAAATTTTTGTGGCTTCACCGAAGAATGTTCAGGATCCCATGGACAGACAGAGTAACGAACACAGAAGTCCTGAATCGTGCAGGAGTAAATAGAGAGCTGCTGACATTGATCAAAGTCCACAAGATTTCATATCTGGGTCACGTTCTACGAGGAGAAAAATATCGCCTGCTGCATCTGATTTTGAAGGGAAAAATAGAGGGCCGCAGGGGGGCAGGGAGAAGGCAGATCTCTTGGCCGCGCAATGTGAGGGAATGGACGGAAATCGGAACTGTGGATGAGTTATTCCGGACAGCGCAGGATAGGGAAGAGTTTACCAGAGTGATCGCCAACCTTGGGGGGACCTGACAGGGCACTTTAAGAAGAAGAAAAATATAATGTAATAAACGTTCAAGAAAACGGACGAAGGTACCCTATGATTTCTACTATAATCTTGTATGGTTTATAGTCGAAACAAAAACACCCGAGAAAATTGCACTTTAATAGATGTCATTACATGAATGACCGAGAAATAAACTTCGTATTGAAAAGTCATAAAAAGTACTTCTACCTTTTCTTACAAGACCTAATCACCGGAATAACATAATTTACAAGTGCTTTCACAACTAAGTTATTAGTTATAAAAATATTATGCTCTTTTGAGAGGTAACGGTATCTTGCATTATACTTTGTGTGAAAGGTAAAAAAATGTTATCTTCTGTTATTATCTGAAAATTCTTATGTATCTGATGGCATGGTTATTTGTATCGTAACATATGGGACGAGTGCAGGGCGGACACTACAGTCATAAAAAAACGCGTTCAGAGCGTCAGAAAAGAAAACGCTGAATTTATTGTTTCTTGAACAATGATGTAAAACTCCACATAAAATTATTAATATGTATGAAAAATCGATAGTTTTCAAAAAACGATAGTTTGCTAAGTAATTCCAGGAATTGTAATCCAATATTTTTCGGTCTTACATATTAATTACTGTTAACAATTATTGAACTTATTTTTGATTTATATATCTTTTAGTATTCCCTAACTATGTAAGCATTTTCATAAAATTTATTAACGAGCTCCAAGAAATACTTTCCAATATTTCTGGACCTACCCAAATATTTTTATGTTAAAAATGTATAAAGTCACATCAATTTTCGTTAATCACCATATTCTGCTCCATTTACTTGTGTATATAAACTGCAACGAGTTGAAGTTTCGTCACATTTGAAAATGCCTTAGAAGGGCGAAACATGCCATACATAAATATTATAATAAAACTCCTTGAAAACTATCGTTTTTTCATACATATTAATAAGACGCTGAATGTCTGGCAAGACACTACGCGATAGAATTAGGAAATCAAGGAAATATGCGAGGTCGTTAGATGGGGGAGACAAAGAAGAAGACAGAGACACGTTAAAAGAGAGGATAGATCTAGAATGCCTCTCATTGTGTTGCACGGCCAAAACTAGAACGACAGCTGGGAGTCGATCTCACAGGAGGCCAATTCCTCTAAAGAAACAGCCCACATGACCTACACTAAGAATAATAATAAGAATAAGGTTATTGGTCTGGATAATTGAATCTTATAGCATAAACTTAATAACTGAACGTATATTGCCACGCTTTACAAAGGAGTTAGACAGAGAAGATGGAACGACACACTCTTCTATCTTAATATATGTTACTTCTGTTCAAATATAAAACACTGTTCATGGTACCAAAAAACATTAATATATTTTTTTCCTGACAGCTAATTAAAAGCTTAAAAAAAATTAAAAAACATTGTAACTCCTGATGATGTCAACATAGGTTGACGAAAAATAAAAAAATAACAAAACATTGTGATACCGTAAACAGGGTTTTATATTTTAACATTTAATAATGTTGAAGTATCATAGTGTTTCGGGCAAAACAATGGGCTATTTAATATGCTTCAACAGAATTCTTAAATTTCATACAGCGTATCATCGAGACACATCAATTGGGGGCGAGGAAGGTGTCTGAAAGTGTGTTGGACAATAATTATTATAAAAGACCTAGATCCCCTGGAATCGGCACAAAATCAGATAAACCTTTCACCACAATGGGAAGAGAAATATGAGATAAGGGGCCCAAGCTAGGGTCAAACCTATGACATACATAAAAGACTAACTTGCCATTGACCCGAATAAGAAAATAATCGATTTTAAAACAGCGGAAATGATTTATTAATTGAATTACCAAGTTTCACGCATTCCATTAACGTCATTAGATTGCACTTTCTTCACATTTTTTTCCATTTGTTCGAATGTCTTAATGATTTTTTATACCTTTTACATTTATTTTATTGTTTTTTTTTAAATTATTTAATAGAAAATATGCTTTAAAATGGCTAGATGGCATCGACAGACTGATCCGACAAAAACCGGTCGCTGTCGAAATAAAAACAATAAGTGGAAGAGGTTAAAAAACATTTTATCATCCTCTCTACCTAAGGTTAACCCAGCTAATGACAGGTCATAAGTCCTGTAAACGACTCGACCACCATATTCTGTTTCCAAAAAAACAATTTACATCTTCGTCTCTATTAAGATACGATCAATCCCTAAGGTGTGATAGTTTGCTAGTTAGTTGGAATATTCTTCTTCTTCTTAATGTAGACCTTGTAGCCTGTTTCTTAATAGGGATTATTCTCCTGCGAGGTCGATTCACAGCTGTCGATTCATTATTTGGTGGTCTGCCCGAGGGTCTACCTTGGGGTTGGCCATGCAACACAATATGAGGGATATTTATTGTTTCTTGAAAAATGATGTAAAACTCCATATTTAACAATTAATATGAATAAAAACGTCAGTTTTCTAAAAGTTTTACTATAATTTATGGGAATCACATGTTTTCGCCCTTCTAAGGCATTTGATAATGCCTTAGAAGGGTGAAACATGTCATTCCCATAAAATATAATAATACTTCTAGAAAACTGACGTTTTCATTCGTATTAATTATTCAATATGAGGGAGTCTATATGGAGCATTCATCTTACACGTGAATGAGAGTGTCTTCTTCTTTGCCTCCTGACTTAACGGCATCGTCGACTTCGCGTTTTTCCCTTATAGTTTCATTCTTTATTCGGTCACGCAGTGACTTGCCAGATATATTCCTGAGTGTCTTCATTTCTGACACTCTACGCGTTAATTTTCGTTCCTTCGTAAAGGTTAATTACTTAGAAGTTGGCTTTCACTGAACCTAACTTCCTAAACTAACCAATACCTAACCTCCAGGTATGAAAGCCGCCGGCGGTAGTCACAATCTAATCAGTTTCTAGAAGCCACAAGTGGTATACAGATTAATACTTAATCATCGTCCGTGACAATGTCCTCCCATCCTATCCCAACTCACCATTATACTGGCCGGAGACAGTGCCGGTCATACTGTATTATAATATTTTGTATTATATATGACGACCTTCATGGCAGAAAGGCAATAACTCTGACTGCCATACCGAATGTCCCGGATTCGATTCCCGGAGATGGCAGTGTGATTGTAACACTGTATTTGGTCTGGTGTAGAATTCGCGTGACAATAAAATGGCGATAGATTAGCTAAATTTGTCTACCTCGGGAGCAAAATAACATGGGACGGTCGGTCTAAGAGCGAGGTCGACAGCCGTATACATCAGGCTAGGCTTGCATTTAATAAAAGGTCGAAAATAATAGAGTCAAATAATAAAGACCTAAAACTGAGAATACTCCTCATCAAGACCTATGTATGGAGTGTCTTGATGTACGGCTGCGAGACATGGTGCCTATCCGAAAGGGATAAGCGGAGACTAGAGGCTTTTGAGATGTGGTCCTATAGAAGACTCTTAGGAATTTCTGGAGAGACCACATCACGAATGAGGAAGTTCTTCAAGGAATCGAAGGAGGAAGGCACCTGCTCAGGACCTTGTCCGAAAGGCGTGCAAGATGGATCGGCCATGTAATGCGTCAAGAAGGTCTCTTGCATGCCATAATGGAGTGTATTATCGAGGGGACAAACTCTAGGGGACGCCCACGCCGAGAGTACCTGGAGGACCTGTTGGTGGACGTACGCTGCTCATCATATGCAGATCTCAAAAGAGCCGCACAAGACAGGGAAAAATGGAAGAGAATAATGGAGGAAATTGCTGCAAACCAATCCCAGGATTGAAACCAGAGAAGAAGAGATTAGCTACCTATCACATGTCATGAGAATCAATATAATAGATATTAACAAATTGTATACAGTAATTGAGTTTAAACGACCTGTTGTATTATGTATGTATAAATTTAGATAATAATAATAATAATATATATATATATATATATATATGAATACAAGGCAGTTACAGTTCCAAAATAAATCTTTGTAACATCTGTCAAAACTGATCATATTTTTGTAAACAATTTTATAATATGTTAAATATGTATATTTATAATATGTATCACTGAAGAAGGACCGGTTGTCCGAAACATGTCTGATATGTATTTTTTTTTTAAAGTTAGTGTTGTATATTTGAAAAATGTTTTAAAAATTTAGAAAGTCAGCTTAATAATTATAAAAATGAACGAAAACATGGCATGATGAAATAAACAAATAATTAAAGGAGCCGAAACAATCAACGATGATATAAAGATAACGATATAAAGATTAAGAAGAAAAGCCTGCTTGAATATCAATAAGTCTACTATGGCCGAGAGAAACATCTTCGAGAGAGGATAAGGAAATCAATTTCAGAGGCGAAATTAGATATACTTTAATATATAAATGTTTACATATTGTTAAAAATCTCAAATAATAGTAATTAATTCGAATGAAAAAACTTATGTTTATCTAGAAGTTTTTATTATATTTTTGGGGGATGACATATTTCGCCCTTCTAAGGCATCATCAAATGTCGAAACATGGCGTGGGCGAAACATGTCATCCCCCAAAAATAGAATAAAACTTCTAGAAAAACATAAGTTTGTTCATTCGTATTAATTATTTAATATGGAGTTTTACATCATTGTTCCAAAACAACAACAACAACAAACCATCACGCCGTTTCCCCGCAGGGGTAGGCAGAGAGAATGGACCGCCACACTACTCTATCCTGGCAAACCTCTCTAGCTTCCTCCACATTCATACAACGAGTCATACACGCACGTCGATTCCTCCGACTTCTAACATGACCAACCTTTTAAATTTGATTAATTTGGTCATGCCATGTTTTCCTCGGTCTGCCTCGACTTCGTACCCCATTTACATCATTAACGTATACTTTCTTAACCATTCTTTCTCCATCCATGCGTTCCATATGTCCGAACCAACGCAGCGATCCTTTCATAATTTTGTTCATTATACCTTCTTCCGCTCTACATTCCTTTCTTATATCAGCATTTGAGATTCTGTCGTATAATGTTCTACCACACATACGTCTTAGGGACCTCATCTCTACCGCATTTATTCTACTCTCATCCTTCTTTTGCCAGTTCCATGCTTCGCTTCCATACATTAAGGTTGGGATCAGAACTCCATTGTGAACGGCCGTTTTCGCTTTCATTGATAAATTCTTGTTTCCAATAACTATTTTTAAAGCTCCATTCACTTTGTTACCCGCACCAACCCTTCTTTCGACGTCACTATCCGTTCGGGCATCTGCTGTGAACATACTACCTAAATACACAAATTCCCTCACCTGTTCCAAGTTCTCTTTGTTCACACTTATATTACAAACTGTCATTTGCTCTTCCCTTTCGAAAACCATCACCTTTGACTTTCCGACATTCATCATTAAATCATTTGACTTGCATACCTCATTCATTCTCGACACCAAGACTTGTAATTCGTCCGCACTATCCGCAACGAGAACGGAATCCAAACGAGAATCCAAAACCAATAAATCAAAAATTAGTATTGACGAAAAATTACATTTTATAATTCCTGAGCAAGACGAAAAGTGTCATTTCAATAAATATTGTTTCTAAATAAAGTTCTGTGAAACAAAATTTTTCATTTTACATCATTGTTCAAATGAGTTTTACAGCATTGTTCAAGAAACAGTATAAAATATTAATTATTTTATGTTTTTTTGAAATTTTATGAGAGTGATAATGTATCGCCTTGCTGGGCGAAACATAAAAAGTATTCACAAGACATTATTGAATTTTTTTATAGCACTATTGGGTTTCGAGGTTTCGAAAGGTTTGGCGCCCATGTTATGTGAATCCTTTAAATTAGCAACCGGCCCTGTGCCAGCTAGAGCCTGCATTGGAGAGATAGCTCAGCCATTCGCATAACAGGCTAAATTCGCCATTGCATCTGGCGGTAACTAAGGTTATTAATCAAACTGTTATCAGATACACTTGCGACTGAAACCACGCTGCACGAGTAATCGGGCAAATTTAAGGAGTGTCGGAAGACCACCAGAATGATGCGATGGCGACAAGTAGAGACGAGATGAAGATTCTAAAAATCACGAAAATTTTACATTTCATATATTATTGTAACACCTGATGAAGTCAAGATAGGTTGATGAAACAGCTATCGCGTAAAATAAAATACAATTATGATACAAAAACAAAGTTATTTAATTTAACAGTTTAAAATGTTGAGGTATCATAGTGTTTTGGCCAAAACAATGGAATATTTTAAGTTTAAGTAAATCAATATACGAGTATTATACCTATGTTCATGTTCATCTATTTTATTTTATTTTTTAAGCACTTCCATTTTCGAGAAGTTTTATTTTATGTTATAGGAATGACTTGTTTCGCCTTGCGGATAATTAAATGTCAAATGCCTTAGCAGGGCGAAATATATCAATCCCATAAAATAAAATATAACTTCTTGAAAACAGATTTCATTCGTATTAATTATTTAATATAGAGACCACCATTGTTCAAGAAACAATATACGTACACACTGTTTTTTTTTTTGTTGCTTCAGTGATTATTCCGGAAACGATACGGACATTGTCAAAACCGAGTATCGGTAGAAGTGAACAATGGCATGTGAAAAAAATTTAATAAATATTTTTTTTTTCATACACTTTGTTTATACAACACTTACATTAAAAAAAATTAAATTACATAGACATATTTCGGACTACCAGCCCTTCTTCAGTGATACATATTATAAAGATACACACAGATTAAAAATATTATATAATTGTTTTCATGATCTGACAGATCTTATAAAGATTTATTTTGGAACGTTTACTCTTTTGTTATAACACATATTATGATTCAATTCAAAAATTGTAAATAATAATTTATAGTTCCTATTGGGGTTCAGGTAATTACAACAATGGAAATAAATCAAAGATTGGACTTGACGTTAAATTTATTTGATTATTTATAATATTTTCTTTATTTTTAATTGCTTTTTTAATTTCTAAAATTTCGAGATTGTTCAAAGTTATATTTCTAAATATATCTTTATAACATCTGTCAGATCATGTAAACAATTTCATAATATTTTAAATCTGTATGTATCTTTATAATATGTATCACTGAAGAAGGACTGGTTATTCGAAACATGTCTATGTAGTTTTAATTTTTTTAATGTAAGTATTTTAAATTTTTTTTAATGTATAAACAAAGCGTATAAAAAAAAGAAAAATAGAAATATAGCAGTTACAACACAAAGTATGGCGAATATAGAAGAAATAAATTTTTATTTAGTTTTCTATCCGATTTTATGAAAATAGGATAGCTTTTTAGATATTCTCGCTATATTTTTTAAGTATTCAGTCTCGAGGGACAATGTGCTAGAGATTTTCTGTGTACAGGTGTGCATTATACGTCTTGTTTGCAGATCTAGGCAGATGCAAATAATAAGGCGTAACGCAAACATCATTAGTCCCTTCAAGCCCGAAGGGAGGGAGATCCAGCTCTCACAAAAAGTGTCCTCTTCGAAAAAAGAATTCAGTAACGAGATATAGGTATGTTCGTTAAAATAGCAAAAGACTTTCATTAATAGCAAGTGAGAATATAAAGGGTGGTAGAATTTTTTAGAAAGGAAATCTGTGATTTTTACTGAACTTTTGCTTTTATTAAAGAATGAGAAAAATTGTTGACCATTAACGTAATGCTTTTGTGTATTGTTAACGTTTTGTTTTTTGAATTATACAAATACTTGTAGACAAATACTGGATTTTACCCATTACGGGTGTATTAATCATTAATAATTAATTGTATCTCAATAGAGACGAAGATATAAATTATTTGGAAACAGAATATGGTGGTCGAGGCGTAAACAGGACTTATGACCTGTCATTGGTTGGGTTAAGCGATCGCTTTATGTAATACAACATTACCCATTCCGCCCTTCTACGAATACTTGTCAGACGTGGTGTTCGTAGAAGGGAGAAATGGGGAATGTTGTATTACATAAAGCGATCGCTTAACCCAAAAAATGACAGGTCATAAGTCCTGTAAACGCCTCGACCACCATAATCTGTTTTTAATAATTTACAGCTTCGTCTCTATTGAGATACAAATAATTGTTATTGTTAATTAATTAAGAAATTAGGAATTTTACACCATTGCTCATGTAGTAATAAATACAGTAATAATAAATAAATAAAACAATGTTTATAATAACTATTTCCACTATTTTCTTTATTTCAACAACGACTGGTTTCACCAGACTGGCTGGCATCGACATACTGGTTTGATGCCAGCCAGTCTAGCGAAACCGATCGCTGTCGAAATAAAGAAAAATGTGGAAAAAGTTATTAAAAAACGTCGTTTTATTAAATTATAACTAACTAACTAACTAACCATCACGCCGTCACTCCGAAGGGGTAGGCAGAAAGAATGGACTGGCACACTTTTCTTTCCTGACATATTTCATCAACATTCCTTCCTCAACATTCATACATCGTGTCATGCACGCGCGTCGATTTCCCTGCCCCTCAGATGGCCGACATTCAATATTTGATTTATTTGATCTATTAAATTTTTATTTAAAAAAAACCTTCATCAAGAGATATCAGTAAAATCATTTGATTATATTAAATATTTGATTAATTTGATTTATTAAATTATTATTTAAATTAAGCCTTCATCTAGAGCAGCGGCCGGGAACTTTTTTAACCATTATCCCATAATATTTTTTCGTTAGTAGATATTACCCCCTCCCCCCATTTTCAAAAGAAGACAATCAATGTATATTTTAAATAAACATTATTTATTGAATTAATTTACACGGAAAATAAAAAAAATGTTCTCACACACACACACACCCGAATTGTTTAGGTTTGTAAAAATAATAACGCGTTTATGAAATAGAAAACTAGAAAAATTTCCTTATTTCCCCAAAAAAATCATTTTTACCCCATTTGGGGTAATTTACCCCGGTTCCTCGACCGCTAATCTAGAGATATCAGTAAAATCATTTGACTATATTAAATACAAGTTTGGTTTTATTTGAGCTTGAGACGAAATAACTATCTACAAATTGATAATATAAATTATATAATTCATGAAATTTGTTTCCACATTACACACGTATGCGCAATTCCTCGTGGAATTGAATTGGAAGTAAATTGCACAAGAGCGAATAGCGTCTTCCATCTCCCGCCGGCAGAGATTCGGTCCAAACGGCGCAATTTCCTCCTTTACGGCATCCCGTCGCGCCGGGGCTGATTTCGGTTCGTCTACTGCCACTTGCCGGCAGACGATGGCCCGTTTCTTCTGAAGAAACGTTATCCAACTATAAGCGCCCCATCAATGCAAAGTTTTTATATGTTCGCCCTAAATTTGGCCATATTCTAGATTTTAAAACACATATTAAAACCAACGCCTAGAAGAGAAATATACCTAACTCGACTGAAGGAGAGCAGAAATCATGCCTCTGTACAAAGGAAAAGGGTCGCGTATGGAATGTGGAAATCTTAACTTTTTGGTATTTTGTAAAATCTACAGCAGAATTTTAATAGAAAGAGAAAGAAAAATGACGAGAGACAGAGATGTGGATATGCAAGGCGCCTTTATGAATTGGCATAGGCTGTACGGATCAAATTTTTGCAACTTCATACAGTGACAGAGAAGTTTCTGGCCAAAAACCGTTGACTTTTTTGTGTTTGTCGATGGGGTATTTGATCGTGTAGATAGAGTTAAGTTGTGGAAAATTTTGTCTAAATATGGAATAAACACAAAATTGATCACGGCAATTACATCGCTATGCACGGAAAGCACTGCTAGTGTCAGAGTAAATGGTGATCTTGCAGCCTGCAGGCTAAATTGTGAAAAGATGTTAACAAAATAAATGGAACTTGAAATAGAGGAAGACCAAGGAAAACGTGGCACGGTCAAATAAATCAAATATTGAATGTCGGCCACGTGAGGAGTCTGAGAAATCGACGTGCTTGCATGACACGATGTATGAATTTTGAGAAAGCGAGAGATGTATGTCAGGAAAGAAAAGTGTGGCTGTCCATTAATTCTGCCTTTGAGGAGGCGGCGTTATGGTTAATAGTTAGTTACATAGTTAAAAAAATGAATTCAGCAATATTTAATAAAATGAAATCACTCTTCTGCAATGATAACATAAATTTGAAACTCCGCCAGAGATTGATCAAATGCTATGTGCGGTCTGTTTTAGTGTATGGAGAGCTAGAGTTGACAGGGAGCTGTTGTCAACTATCATTGTTCAGAAAATTTCACATCTGGGTCATGTACTACGTGCGGAAAAGTGCCACCTTCTCCAACTGATATCGGAGAGGAAAATTGATGGACGCTGAGAGACCGGTAGGAGAAAGGTGGCTGCGAAACGTGAGGTAGTGGACCGGCATCCGAAGTGTGGAGGAGGTGTTCCGAGCGGTGCAGGACAAGAACAGGTTCGCGGAGGTGATCACAACCGTTGGGGAGACCTGATAGGGCACTTGAAGAAGAAGAAGTTAAAAAGTAGGTATATCCAAACTTTGATATATTGTTCGTAGGATAAATTTTCTTATTTTTATGAGTATATGACGAAAAATTTTGAATTCGCAACGTTTTGCTTTAGTTTGATGTGACATTTTGGATAAATCGTTTAGTGATGGCGAAAGGCATAGAAATAAACGAAATGACTGGTAAATAGGGCAAAGTGAATAAAAAGAGCGCAACACGTGACAGACCAATAATTGTATTCTCAAGGCATTCCTCATACATAACGGGTAGACCAGTTGCTAATGCCTCCATTGGCCTACTGGCGATTTCCGTTTATTTCTCTTTCTTTCATCCAATCCGGTCAAAACAAGCATCTGCGAGGGCGGGCTAAAAAGTTCGCGAATTGAACATCAAATTAAAGAAATTTATAAGAGAAAGCCCTCTATATGAGAGAATACGGGGTATATCCTTGGCTCTATCCAAAGGCATTTCTCTTGGGTATGCTGGGTTATAACTCCTTCGAACTGAGGAGGAAAGAATTAATGGCAACACATTTTTTCAAGCTGATTCAGGGCTCTATTGAGAACCCCTATGTTCTGAAGCAAATAAGTATCGCCTCGAGCTTCTGAAACCGGTCATAACTAGGAGAACAAATGTTTGTTATAAATACAAATTTATTTTGTATTGTTATTTTCGTTATCACGGATTGGTATTATTTAAGCAAAAATATTTTTTCTTAGTAATAAAAAATTTAAAAAATATTTAATTACCAACTTATTGCTTTTATCGAATGGTAATACATATTATTTTCGACAACACATGAATTTTAAAAATATATATTATTACAATTTGAATAATTTCTTCAATATTATTTTAATGTTCTTGCTGGTGTATGATTGCTCTAAGTACCTAATTGCAGCTAATTAAAAAAAAAACGGTGGATGCGAGTAACATAAATCTAATAATCACAAAAGTCCGGATCGTCCATGTCAACAAGTGCACCATCTAAAATGAATATTATGTGTTAATATATTTTTATTTTGTTATTTTCTTTTTCTTTTATATCATTGTATTTTATATGATTTGTTTTAGATTTATTTTGTGGATGTTGGACGATCGAAGTGTGCGTGGGATATGCCTATTGGTGGCGATGAGGTTCGCAACCCATCACACCGCGTCTCCCGCGGGGCGAAAATAGAAGGATGGAGTGCCGCATCGGTTAAAATGTGACAGTCCATTCTTTCTGCCTACCCTTTAGGGGAGACGGCGTGATGGTTAGTTAGTTATATTATAAATCCTTGATAAATAATTATAATTAATTTCAGTTCAAAATATAATATATTTTTTATACGTCTTGTAAATAATTGTTGCCATTATGATTGCTCCGCAAATATTTTGACTATCCTTCGCAGATTGGTCGCGGGTCAAGGCACAATAGTAAATTCAAACGAAAAGCATTTTGCTACTGCAAAGAGTACATGCGACGAAAACTCATACATCCCCATTTAAACGTTTATTTTTCATTAAAATTAGTTTTATTCAAGTCAACTATAATGTATATAATATGTGAGTATAGTTATTAATTATCATAACTCAATTTCAACGCGTTTCGCTATTGATGTACAGTGATTTCGACTAAAAATCATTATGATAATTTGTTTGAACACAAGCTTTTTATTATTTATATTATGTGAGCTGCTCAATTTTGGGCATGTTTGCTTTGTCGCGACGGTTGAACGCGTTTTATTTATGATCTCTAATAAGTCTGGTTGGATATTTGCCAGCAGTGATAAATAATTTGCAACACCAATTTGGCCGGAATCTGTACTGGAAATGAATGTACGTTTTTGGTGCTAATAAAATTTCGCGTGGTTGTGAAATGAGAGAAATATTCAATTTTTCCCAAAATGGAGCTATTTATTCTCGACATTTTTCACATAATGAAACTTTTTTCAGTAAGCAAATTATATATTTGAACTACTCTTGTGTTTCTGTTTTGTTGATCTAATGCCGCTATTCGACAGATTAAAATAACAATTATCTAGTTAAAGTATTAAGATGATTGGACACATGGAAAGAATGAGTGAAGACAGAATGGTAAAGAAGGTATATGTAAACAGCGTGAACGGAGCTAGAAATAGAGGAAGGCCGAGGAAAACGTGGCACGATCAAATCAATCAAATTTTAAATGTCGGTCACGTGAGGATAGTATTTGATTAATTCTGTCGTACCATACATTCCTTGGTTTTCTACAACTTCTCTTTCCACTGCTTTTATACAACATTTCAATCATTCTTCTCTTATCGATTCGTTCCATATGTCCAAACCATCTCATTGATCCATTTTTAAATTTGCTTATGATATTTATTCCATTTTTATATTTCTCTCGATTCCTCAATATTCATACATCGTGTCATGCACACGCGTCGATTTCTCTGACTCCTCACACGGTAGACATTCAATATTTGATTTATTTGATCGTGCCACATTTTCCTCGGTCTTCTTCTATTTCCGGTTCCATTTACATCGTTAACTTATAATTTTTTTACCATTCTTTCTTCATTCATTCTTTCCATATGTCCAAACCATCTTAATGATCTTTTCATTATTTTGTTCATGACATCATCATTCGCACCGCATTCACTTCTTATATTTTCATTCGACACTCTATCATACACAGAGTATCCACACATTCGTCTAATAGATCTCATTTCTACTGCATTTATTCTACTTTCATCATTCTTAATATGTTCTAATAATAATATGTTCTAAGAACCGAAATCTAATGTTTTTGTTGTTTTTCTCATTTGCGATTTTTATATTATTAATTAATTGTTTATAAAAGATTGTTTTATAAGTTGTAAAATGTTCCTGTAATTTATTAACTTTATTAAATAAATAAATAAATAATAGGCGGGCCACACTGTGATAAACAAGCTGGTTTGAAACCAAAATTTGTATACTGAATGTTATTACTCAAACTTAAACCATGTTCTAGACGTAGTAAAAACGTCGATTTTAGTAAACCATGAGTTAAACCGCGGATGTTTCTGCATACGGTTATCCTTTCAAGTAAAATTCAAACTATTCAACAAACATGGTACGTTTATCTCTCTTCCTCGCATTATTTTACCCGGCGTAGAATGAGATAGAAGCCCTATACAAGACAAATTTTATGTTTGAAACCGATGTTTATCACAGTGTGGCCCGCCTTTAAGCGTTAGATTTGATGTACTAAAATTTTGGATCATATACATCAAATTTTGCAAAATTCCTATTAATTTTTCCATTCTCACCCACAAAAGATTTAATACTTTCATACCTAGTAGGCATTGGACTCAGAGTAACACGTTTTTCCAACAGTTTTATCAGATGTTGTGATTCACTTATTGGAAAACTTTATCCGGATATATAATCCCATTCGCAAAACAGGCGTATCTCTCACACAGCAACACAATCTCGACAAAAACCTGGAATCCTTTTACTTTAAAAACAACGATACCGTTTATATTATACATTGCTGTGTTGTGATTTGTACAAGTGTACTCTGCCGTAGCCGCAAATCACAGTTTTCTAAGTGTTAGCAGTCAGATTTTGAAAACTTTACACATTAAGGTTTGCCGTAACCTTCGACCGCAGATAAAGCAAGATAAAATATGATGCAATATTGTTTTTACAAAAGAAACATCATTTGCCCTTGTAAGAGAGGTTTAAATAAGACATTTATGTAGGTACTAACGGTATTACAATATAAAGGAAAAAAACAAGCAAGAAATGTATAAAAAATACTGTTTTTAGGACTCCCTTCACATCCCAACCCCACAATAAAAGACCTCTCTAATTACGCCCCAAACACTTCCAGCCGCCACAAGCGCCCAAAATCGATTCTCCTTCAGAGGAACACTCCGGGCCACACAAATCATGCCCCCGATTAACTAACAACCCACCAAATCACCTTCCAACAATGTTCCCATCAGACGTAAGAGGAATAGCCACATGAGCTGAACCTCTGTAAGCCAGAAGATCCAAGTCCAAGTCCATATTAAAAAATTAATACGAATGAAAACGTGTTTTCTAAAAAATTTCATATATTTTATGGGAAAGACATTTTTCGCCTGTCTAAGGCTGTCGCCAATGTCAAAATTTGATAATGCCTTAGTAAATAAATAATAATAACACTTCTAGAAATAGTTTGTTTAAGTACCGATGTTCAAAGTTGTTGTAAGTACCGAAGTTTTTAAGGTTTTTGTTTTTTTTTAATTTGTGTTTTTTTTATATTATTAATTGTTTATAAAAAGTTGTTTTAATAAGAACCGATGTTTAAAGTTGTTGTAAGTACCGATGTATTTAATTTTTTTTTTTCATTTGTATATTTTAATATTATTAATTGTTTATAAAATGTTGTTTTATAAGTACCGATGTTTAAAGTTGTTGTAAGTACCGATGTTTTTAAGTTTTTTTTTTTTTTTTTCATTGTGTTTTTTATTATATATTAGTAATTGCTTATAAAATGTTTTTTATAAGTTTAACAAAACTTTATTAAATAAATAAATAAAATAAATAATAGAAAACAGACGTTTTTTAAAATGCCATGTTTTCCTCGGTCTGCGTCGACTCCGTACTCCATTTACATAATTAACGAATACTTTCTTAATCATTATTTCTCCATCCATACGATAACCAACTGATAAGTTTACTTTTTTTATTCTTATATTGCCCTGATGGAACTTGGTTACAATTCGATTCTCATATAAATGTGAAAACTATTATATATTAATTTAAAATCAATCAGTTTATTTTCCCAAACGATATGAAGAACATAATATAGATTTAAACCGTAAGGCGTCCATTGAGAGCAGAAAAAATATAGTATATATCCTACGTTATAATACCAGGAACGCATGAGAGATGGTTTCACTTTAGGAATACAAGATACTCTCAAAAGTCAAGAGTATTAGTCTTCTGAACGCATTTTCACTTATACGAAAGGCGTCAATTTCCTAGATGATCATGGTAATAAAACTTTATAATGAATGACCACGCTCGCTTCTAAGTTTGACAAGCCGAATAAGAGAGACGTTATTATAATGGAGTGAGGAAGCTGACCTGATGGGAGAGCTCAGCCATGTCGACCGGCTTGATCCTCTTGAGGGCGGAGAGGCGCTCCAGCCGCTCGCGCGCCTGCTGCTCCACGGCGATGACGAAGGCATCCTGCACGAGGTTTTCCCCGAGGTCCACTGCTGGAAACCGGGAACATATTAATGATTATAGCCTTTTGACAACAGCCACACATTTTTTTAGACATATAATATTAAGTACATGAGCGCTATAATATCGCCCTTCGGATGATGAAGGTATAATACCTTCGAAATATTGTATTATGCTAAGTTCTCCCAAGCATGAAATTATTATACCTTCGAAACATAATATAGGTTATACCTTTCTTCCGATATATTCAACTTACAGTATAAATCATTCTTCTGACCATGAAGTTATTATATAATACATTCGAAACATAATATAGGTTATACCTATTTTTTGTTTCTTGAATAATAACATATTATTGAACTCCATATTAAATAATTAATATAAATAAAAAGGTCTGTCGTCTAGGAGTTTGGTTAAGTTTTATATGGAATGATATGTTTCATCCTTCTAAGGCATTATCAAATGGTTTAATATAAAATCATTTGATAATGCCTTAGAAGGACGAAATATGTCATTCTATATTAAACTTAATTAAACTCTTAAAAGGCAGACGTTTTCATTTATATTAATTAGGTTATATCATTCTCCCAATATATTCAACATAAGTATAAATCGTTCTTACAATCATGAAGTTACGAGTATTATCTAATACCTTCGAGACATAAAAAAATTGTATCGTTCACCCAATTTATATGTCGTGCAGTTTATATCATTCTTCTTCTATGAAGGTATAATACCTTCGGAACATAATGTAGTTTATATTATTCTCCCAGTATTCTCCGAGTATTATATCGTTCTCGCGATGATGAAAGTATAATACCTTTAAACCATGTCGAGGAATAGGAATATTGAAAAAAAAATTATAAACTCATGGCTTGAACTCGCTTTTAAAAGAATTATATCACAGTTATAACCACTTTTAAGATTATTTTTATGGACATGTTCAGAAGGTTTTCTACATTCAACACCAAATGTTGAAAAACAGTTATAGTAAATATACAAATAAAATAAAATCAAAAGTTGAAAACACAGTATTCATAAAAGAAAATCATAATTATGAAACTTCTCATGTTGACTCTTTGAATTTATAAAAAAATTGAAATAAACCATGTTTAATATGTCACAAATCTGCACTGTTCTTTCTTGAGGTGGTAAGGTGGCAGAGAGTACCAGATTGATGCACGTATACTAGAATGCAATGCAGTTTGTATTATTGTATCTCGCAGCCGCCTATGAGGCCGTAACGGATTGCATTGCGGAGTAAATTGCACTTGTGTTGCGTGCCGTCGCTACCACAATACCCGAGAATTAATTACCTGATTCAAACATAGAACCCTCAATAATGAGGAGTGTAGAAATCGAAAATATATTCACACCTTTGATAGAACGATGACTGCGGTTGATTTTTAAACAACTTATATGAATAATTTCCAGAACACCTATTTATTGTTTCTAGAACAATGTTGAACTTAAAGTTGTCATCGCAAACAAAAACCTATCCAAAAAAGCTAGAATGGCAGTGCACAATGGTGTTCTTCTACCGACCCTTATGTATGGAAGCGAAGCATGAAACTGGCAAAAGAAGGATGAAAGTAGAATAAATGCAGTAGAAATGAGATCTCTTAGACGAATGTGTCGATACTCTGTGTATGATAAAGTGTCGAATAAAAATATAAGAAGTAAATGCGGTGCGGATTGATAGTGTTATGAACAAAATAATGAAAGGATCATTAAGATGGTTTGGACATATGGAAAGAATGAATGAAGAAAGAATGGTAAAAAATTGTATGTTAACGATGTAAATGGAACCAGAAATAGAGGAAGACCGAGGATAACGTGGCAGGATCAAATAAATCAAATATTGAATGTCGGCCACGTGAGGAGTCAGAGAAATCGACGCGCGTGCATGACACGATGTATGAATCTTGAGGAAGCGAGAGAAATATGTCAGGAAAAAAAAGTGTGGCATTCCATTCTTTCTGTTAACGGTGTTAACGATGTAAATGGAGCTAGAAATAGAGGAAGACCGAGGAAAATGTGTCACGATCAAATAAATCAAATATTGAATGTCGGCCACGTGAGGAGTCAGAGAAATCGAAGCGCGTGCATGACACGATGTATGAATGTTGAGGAAGCGAGAGAAATATGTCAGGAAAGAAAAGTGTAGCATCCATTCTTTCTGCCTACCCCTTTGGTAAGACGGCGTGATGGTTAGTTAGTTAGTTAGTTTAAGTAAGTAAGTATTTTACTGAAAATGTCGATCTTGGAAGTAATCATCCGGCATTCACAGAGGCAGGATGGTTCTGTCACCGCCAAATAAAACAATATTGGTATCCTGGCACTGTTTTCTGTTTCATAATACGGTTCATCAGTACGTCGTTTTTCTTTACGGAATTTTTGGTGGTTAGTTAGTTACTTAAAATGCATACTGTTAGATTGACTATATGATATGTATGGTAGTTACCACCGATGGTACTTATCTAGTGACCATTTAGCCTCGGGAGGACGGCGGTGTCATGTGGATGGTAAAACCAGTTTGTAACGTGTAACGGTCAGTTTCTATGACCTCCGGAAGGCGGGATCCACTGCGCCGCCACGGGAAAACAGAGGGACCAGTCGGCATTCCAAATTTAAAAACCGATCTTTCGAAATTTGAATATTTTACAAGCGCCAGAGAAGAGCAAACAGTACTCATAAAGAGATAGGAGCAAGGTGTAGAGTTGCTGGAAAGTTAACACCATATTGTTCGACAAGACAAGCACAAAATTCAATGCTTACATTATTATAATACTAACTAACTAACCATTGCGCCGGGTCCCCGAAGGGATAGGCAGAATGAATGGACTGCCACTCTTTTCTTTCCTGACATACTTTACTCGATTCCTTAACATTCATACATCGTGTGATGCACGCACGTCGAATTTTTCGACTCCTCACGTCCCTGACATTAAATATTTAATTTATTTTCTAGTTCCATATTTATCGTTAACATATTCTTATTTCTCCATTCATTCTTTCCATGCATCCAAACCATCTAAATGTTCATTTCATTATTTTGTTCATAACACTTTCATTCGTACCTTATTCACTTCTTATATATTCTTTCAACACTCTATCATACACAGATTTTCTACACAAGAGATATCATTTCTACTGCATTTATTCTACTTTCATACTTCTTTTGTGAGTTCCATGCTTCGCTATGGCTTCTGATCTTCGGTGTGGCAGTCATAAATGTTGCCAATCTGCCGCGATGGCAGTCTTAAAACGTGTTGGATAAATGAGAAACATTTAAGTATTATAGTAAGAAGATGAATAGTTTTGGCCAAGATAACTCTGAATCGTAGGTTCTCACACAGAAATCGTATCATAATGTATTGTAGAAAGGGAGTGTCGCCCTCGTGATTCGATTAGAAGCATTTGATAGGTTCTGTGAACCTAAATTGATTACTCTGTCGCAGTGGTGCAACCAGTAATCACAGCTGTAAATTATGAAATTTTTTCAAAGTCAGAGAGCGAAACAGCCATCGTTTTAGCTGTCGAATAACCATTCGTGTGTAACCAGATCCAAAAGTAAAATTAGCAGTCATTATTAAAATATACTCCAGAAAAAACAAGGATGTGCGAGGTAGACTAGGTACATCAAAAATCTCATCATGGTTCAATACAAGATACGAAAATTATGGGCATTTGCAAACAGAATTTTAAAAATGAAGTAGTGTGAATGGAGACGAGGAATTCCAAAATAGTCCCATATAACATAACATCTCAAAGAACTTCACCGAAATTATCCAGTATAAACTATACTGGACAGACTTCAAAGCGTTGCATGAAATGGCACCAAGTTATATATTCCAACTCTACTCGTATATAACAGACAGCCTAAATTCAAGGATATCTACTCTTCGCTCGGCGAACTCCTCTGCAATAGAAAGATTAGTTGAGCCGAAGCGTTGCCCTTATTTCGGGAATCGAGCCTTTGCAGTACCCTGCACATCAACTTGGAACAATCCCTCTTCATACCTTAGATCAGTGGTTCCCAAAGTGGTCCGTATGGACCCCCAAGGGTCCCTGGGATCATTCAGGGAGTCCGTGGAACATTAAAATTGATTTGGGGACCCTGAACAACGTCAGGGGATCCGCGCAAGGTTTACGACGACCTTTTTTTTTGCTCAATCTCATTCAGGGGGTCTGCATAAAATAAAAGAAATCAGCAGGGGGTCCACGGGACAAACAAGTTTGGGAACCACTGCTTTAGATGAATACATAAATGATCCGACAGATTTCAGACCTAAACTGAAAATCCCATATTTCATACCCAAATTAACAACTCATCTATTACCTATATATTTGTTTTATTGTACCTTCTAACTTGTCGCGAATATTAGATGAAGCGGTCATATTTAGATTTAAAACACGTCTTAATGTGCCCTTGAGGTAATTTCATGACAAAAACGGCGCTTTAAAAGTTATTATTATTATAATTACTAAGGAAGATACCTCTATGTGTGATGTTACTATATCTATAACACCTTTAAACGACACAAAGTCGGCCAAACTTTCCACCAAAATGCCAAGTAAAAAGAAGAGAATCATTTTTAGAACCATCCCTTAAAAACTAGTTTGCAATTAAGACGACGAAGAAGAAAAAAATTAAGTACCTACACACATACTAACACCCGTAAAGTCAAGGGGTAAATATGGGTAAGTCAAAGGGTAAGCTATGAACAATCAAGAATAATACTTGAGAATGCCGCTTTAACTAATCATGCGGGCTAAGTGAGGATTTCAATTATCACAATAACTAAGGAACTTTTTAAATAAAATATATATCCTCGGTGTATAAGAGAGGCTCCCAGATTATGAAGCCATAACAGATGCGCCACTGCTCATCTGCCCACAAGAGCCAGACTCGACGCAATGCCTTTGTACCTGATTGGCGGGAATCCGACATACTATAAAGGCATGAAACTATGCCGATAATGGCATGAAATTTAAATTAACGCGCAAATTAAAATTATTAGTTAAGTACCCAAGAATAGAAATACTACATAATTTTAAATATAAAACACTTACAACAAATCGAATTTGATATTTACATACAGCTATAAAACAAACAAACAAACCATCAAACAGTTTCCTCGCATGGGTAGGCAGAGAGAATAGACCGCCACACTACTCTATCCAGTAACACCTCTCTAGATTCCTCCACATTCATACAAGGAACCATACACGCACGTCGATTCTTCCGACTTCTAGCATGACCAATCTTTAAAATTGGATTAATTTGGTCATCCTCCAGTTACTCCATTTACATCATTAACGTATACTTTCTTAACCATCCTTTCTCAATCCATGCGCTCCATATGTCCGAACCAACGCAGCAATCCTTTCATAATTTTGTTCATAATACCTTCTTTAGCTCTACACTCCTTCTTTTATGTCGTATATCGTTCTACCACACATATGTCATAGGGACCTCAACTCTACCGCATATATTCTGCTCTCATCCTTCTTCTGCCAGTTCCATGATTCGCTTCCATACATTAGTGTGGGAACCAGAATTCAATTGTGAACGGCCGTTTTCGCTTCAAATCAAAGACACGTCAATGAAAGCGAAAATGGCCGTTCATAATGAATTTTTGGTTCCAACCCTTATGTGTGATAAAACGATGTATGATAGATGTATGATAGAATCAGGAAGGAACATAGAACAGAAGAAAGTATTATGAATAAAATTATGAAAAGATCATTACGTTAGTTTGGACATATGGAACACATGTATGAAGAAAGAATTATTATGAAAGTTTACGTTAATGATGTGAATGGATTACGACATATTTCAATTTGATGTGTACATCAAGTTCGCAATATTGACAGTGCAAATGCTATGCATCACCTTTAGTGTAAGCAACCATCAGGTAAAATAAGACATTAGCGTAAAAAAAAGATACATACACAATAAAAAATGTATATTATAAAACGGATTTTTTAAAAACAAAAAATACTGCTAAAATAGTAGTGCTACTGGTGGGAACATCGCCTTGTCATTTATCCCCGATGAAAAGGTTAACCCTCATCGCGCGGCTGACTTCATTTGCAGTAAAAAAAATTGGCTCGAACTGCGGTTGTACATTTACAGATCAAGCAGATAGTCACAATTCACATAATATTACGTTCAATTAAGGAACGTACAAATATTTATAAGATATTTTGGAAAGAAGCTATTACTTGGTGGTTTGACATATTTAAAATTAGAATTAAACACTTTTATAACGTTGTATAAAGCTCTTAAAATAAAAAAATCCGTAAATAATAATGCCCAAATTCTAAACAATCAAACAAATCTCTCATATAGTCCGATATTGAATATGTTTCCATTGTCTTTTAACCACCCAGTAGATGCCCTTACGCTTACCCTCCCCCTTCCTCGACAAACAATAATCTGTAATTTTGTATTTCCGTCCCTTTCTCCTTTTTTGCCCCCTCCTCTTAATCAATCTTATGTTTGCAACTTTGTTATTTAAATCAGTTTGTGTATAGCCCTGACGAAGCTCGTTACAGAGTGAAACCGGTTGGCGCTCCTGACTCAAAATAAAGTGGTTTTATACAACGTTATAAAAGTGTTTAATTCTAATTTTAAATATGTCAAACCACTAACCAAATTCTAGTTTTAAATATGTCAATTTATAAGGTAGTCCATTGATTTGGCCGAAACACTATGATACCTTCACATTTTAACCTGTTAAATTAAATAACATTGTTTTATGTATCACAATTTAATTTTATTTTACGCGAGAGCTGTTTCGTCAACCTATGTGGACATTATCAGGTGTTACTTAAAATAAAACACAATTGTGATACATAAAAAAAAGGTTATTTAATTTAACAGTTTAAAGATTATAAGATATATTCAAACATGAACTGCAAATATAGTGTACCGTAGTTTGAATAAAACGCAAGGACGTGAGTTCATTTTCTCTACCTCCCATCTAGGGAAACGGCGTGATGGTTACTCGATTAATAAAGTAGTCTCTTCGCGGAATAAAGTCTTCGATTAATCATGCTTATTAATTTTTATTCAATGACTTCTTAAACAATATGAATTATTATAATGAACTGCAAACACGCGTGGTTTCGTGTCAAGCATTGTGCTTCGTGCAGTCCCGGACGCCTTGGCTTTTGTACGATATTAAAACAAATTATATTTATTGTTTTTTGAACAATAATGTAAAACTCCATTTAAAATAATTAATACAAATGAAAACGTCAGTATTCTAGAAGTTTTATTACATTTTATGGGAATGACATTTGCCCTTCTCAGGCATTATCAAATGTCATTTGATATTCATTTATACAAATGACATTTAATAATGCCTTGGAAGGGCGAAACAGGTCATTCCCATAAAATATAATAAAACATCTAGAAAACTAGCGTTTTCATTCGTATTAATTAAAAAACATCATCATCATAACAACTTCTTCAATAACTAACTAACCATCGGACTGTCTTTGGTCTGATGAAGAATTCACCTGACAATAAAATAACGATAGATTAGCTTCCTATCACATGTCACGAGAATCAACATGATAGCTATACCATTTACATCGATTTAGCTCGCGCTGTAATGATGTAAAGAGCGATTCAACAACATAATTATAATTATTATTATTATATGTGCATTTGAGATTCTATCATATAAAGATTTATCACACATTCGTCTAAGTGATTCGTCTGCATTTATTATTATTCTTCTTCCTCAGCCTATTCCCGTCCACTCCTGGACAAAGGCCTCCTCCATTCGCTTTCATGTCACTCTGTCTTGTGCAGACTGCATCCAGGTTATTTTGAGATGTCTGTTCAGATCATCCTCTCACCGTAGTTGCAGTCGCCCTGGACTTCTCTTTGCCGTCCACGGTCTTGAAGTCAGCAGTCTTCTTGTCCATTTTTCATCTGAGCTTTTGGCTACGTGACCCGCCCATTGCCATTTTAGAGTCGCCTTTATTCTACTTTCACCATTCTTTTGCCACCTCCATGCTTCACATCCATACATGAGAGTATATAGGAAATAGTGCACAGAAACCCGTAGCACTCGGTAATTATGCTATATGGCTAATCCGGCACTGGCTTCGTATCGTATAAGGACATTAATGCATTAATCATTCATGACTCATGCTTTTGACTGGAGATTATGGTGTGATGAAGTCTTGTGTGATGCGTGGAGTGCTAAGCTGGGACTTCAATGGAACGTAGGCTCGCCTTGCATGGAAGGCTTATGAATAGTTCAAATATGCATAAAACTATTATTCATATACAGGGTATGTATATATATTTGAAAATTTAGATTTAATAAAAGAGATTCTTTTAACTAACTAACTTAGTTAGTTAGTTAAAAGAAAATCTTGGAAAATGATGTGAAATTCCATCATAATATGAGAAGGCAAAATGTTGTCAAGAAAAAGCACGAGAATATTTTGTACACAAGAGAGCGATAGAGGAATACTTCGATTCTCTCCGTATTTAATTCGAAATGCACACGATGCGCATGCCCTAGAATATTTCTGAATTTTTTTGAATTTTTTTCTGATTATCCTTGTATAATAGTAATATGGTATAGAAAATTGTAAAATTTTAGACGTATATGTAAACAATGATCTACATTAAAAGTCGTAACTTATTTTTGATTACGATTATATAGAAACCAAGTTATAAATAAAAAGGGTAGAAAATATTAACTTTCGTGAATATTTCACGGGTTGCAATTAGTAAAATAATTAACATGAAAACGTCTGTTTTATAGAATCATATAAAAATAATGTTGTTATTTGAAATTTATTTTGTAGAAAATTATTGTAACTAATGAAAATATAATAAAATTATGGCAATAAAAAATAAAACAGTATTTTTTAATCACCGAGTATTTTAGGAAATATACGACGCGACGTGCGCTCCAGGTAGTTTTCTTGGGAACTAATCAGATTCAGACTTTTTATAACCAATACCACTACGCAAATGGTGTATTAAATAAGTGTAACCCTGTACGCGTCTAGACCGACTGGAGTAGACCTCTAGGAAGGCCTAGACAGTGCCTAATGGACAATGTTCTGGCTGATCTGGCTAAGTTGGGCAAATCGGACTGCTGGGAGCAAAAGGCACTTTCGTCAGCTTCACTCGTGCACTCCCTAGGCCCGCCCCCCGTCCATGCGGGACAAACGTAAAAAAATATATACGTAATTTGCAACCAAGGGGGAACCAGACAGTGGCGGTACTCCCATAGAAGCCCAGAAGCCCGGGTTGCGTAAGAAATTTTGAATCAAAACCCCCAAATCTAAGTAACAAATAATTAATAAATATATAATATAATAAACCATAAACCATAAACCAACAACTCAACAAATCACCTTCCAACAATGTTCCCATCAGACGTAAGAGAAGAGTTGAACCTCTGTAAGCCAGAAAAGGTTTTGATTCAAAAAAATTTACGCAAGCCGGGCTTCTAGGCTTCTATGGGAGTACCGCCACTGGAACCAGACCACATTTAAGCTTCGCTACTCTCCCTCGATGTCTCGCCGTACACACATAGCAATACAACAGCAAAATAAAAGACACAATTGGTACATAAATGTGTTTGGGAAAGAATAAAAAATAAGTGATGCACATTAGGAGGCATAGGAGGGAGGAGGAGATAAAATGCAGGATGAAGGAAATAAAGAAATGTATTTCTACGCTACGTAGTGTGATAGACGACCAGAGGATGCTCTTTTGCGCTGCAAATACTATTCACATTAGACTGTGGATAACGGCGCGTTCCCGCCGTAGGCCGCTTAGAATGATTGTATTTAAACAATTAATAAAATAATTAATGTCTGTATGCAGCATTAATTGCTGGGTCTGGTTGCCAGCGGCACACACCCACGCCACAACAATGAGATTCTATTATCTCTCGGCTCGCCGTCCATACGTCAATTGTTTCGGTGATTTATTTCCAATTAAGAGTGTGCGGAACACATTCAGAGTAGAGAGCACATTTCAAAAGTCAGCATTATACATTATAATGCCATCTGCCAGTTACACAATAATGAGGAGTCAGTCATTAGTTCCGAGAACGTAACGGTGCACAGGGAGCCGTTTCACAAACTTGAACGATAGAAATTTCAAGAACTATTATTTAGAAATATTAGCGTGAATGGTGAAAATTTGGAGCAAGTAGATGAGTTCGTATATTTAGGTAGTGGAGAGGGATATTGAAAAAAGGGTTGGGGCAGGCAACAAAGTGCATGGTGCACCTAAAGTTGTCATCGCAAAAATGATGTTTTAAAAATAACGTTTATTTTATTTTTTTAATGTATACATATACTTGTATACGAATACTGGATTTCACCCATTGCGGATAATCAATTCATGATTTAATTGTATCTCAATAGAGACGAAGATGCAAATTGAATACTGAATATGGTTGATCAAGGTGTTTACAGGACTTATGACCTGTCATTGGTTGGGTTAAGTGCACACTTTATGTAATTACAACATTCCCCATTCCACTTTTCTTATGACCATGTCTGACAAATTTTTGGAAGTTGTATATATGTTAAAGTCAAACGCCAGAACTCACATGTCAGTTTCAATGCGCCATCTATGAAGATTTTGATTATATATGTTAATCTCTAAGATGAATCTATATAATCTACATACTAACGCCATTTTATTTTTAAATAATACAGTAATCCATTTTATTTTTAAATAAAACAGATTAATACGAACGAAAACGTCTGTTTTCTAGAAGTTTTATTATATTTTAAATGACTGACATTTATTATATTTTAAATGATTTACAAATGACTTAGCAAGGCGAAACAAGCTATTCCCACAAAATACGAGTATAATAAAACATCAATTATTTAATATGGAATTTTACATCATTTTTGAAGAAATACATATTTTTTTACGGTTAAAATTTATAACACTGATATTTTTATTCACTGAGAGCGTCGCGACAGCTGTTTCGCCAACCGATGTTGGCATCATCAGGTGTTACAATAAACTAAAGTTACAAATGAAAATACTTACTATTTATAGGGCAAACAACTCATTAGTACGGTTAGTCATAGTTAAAATTAAGTACGCGAAATCTGTTGACAATTTTACAAACAAATATAACAAAGGTGGAAAAAACAGTGATTAGAAGGGACAATTAAACAAACAAGGAATGAAAGGGTATTGTCACAGTTAAAATTATATTTTTAATAGAAATAATGACGGAACAAAACATATCGGGGTTTTTCCTCTTAATTTACGACTAGGTCATTGAATAAGATTCACAATTACCCTGGAACGATATAAAACGATGACTTACTAGAACACAATCCAAATGCAAATATTTTTTATTCCTCCGTGTATGAAGTGAACCCAGCAAACTTTAAATATTGGTTAAGTGTATCTCAATAGAAACGAAGATGTAAATTGTTTTTCTGGGAACAGAATGTGGTGGCCGAGGCGCTTACAGGACTTATGACCTGTCATTGGTTGGGTTGAGCGATCGCTTTATGTTTAACAACATTCCCCATTCCGCCTTTTTTTTTCTTATGACCACCACGTCTGACAAATTTTTGGAACTTGTATATATGGTAGGATTCCACGCCTATCTTTACATTTTTTAAGTTCACCCTACACTAGCGTCATCTATTAAGATTGGAAAGCATTAAGCAGAAAACCTTTATTAATGAACTGTGAAAGTCTCTGCAAATCATACGGTTCTAGATTTCGCCTGGAGATGTCTCTCAAATTTTATGCCTACTTGGACCAGTTAATGACAGGTCATAAGTCCTGTAAGCGCCTCGGCCACCACATTCTGTTCCCAGAAAAACAATTTACATATTCGTCTCTATTGAGATACGATTAATCCTTATAAAATAAAAATAATTTATCCGCAATAGGTGAAATCCAGTATTTATCTACAAGAATTAGTATACATTCAAAATGTTGTTTAAATATTGGTTTTAGATGTGTGGTTTCTACGAAACGCCTCACTGTGCGCCGCAGCGATGCTCGCATGTCAGCAGGAATTCCTAAACGGTAACAAGTGGGTCAGTCGCCATATCACAATTCCGCTTTTTGTGCAATATTGTTCGGTAGTGATTATTGGATGATGTGCGGAACACGATCGGATGGATTATCCATGTTTACAGCCAATCGGCGAGTGGGATTTTTTTACTGGTTACGCTCAACCAAACATTTCGATAATCTCTTCTTAACTAACTAACCATCACGCCGTTTCACCGGAGGGGCACCGCCATACTGCTCTATCCTGACAACCCTCTCGTGCTTCATCTATATTCATACATCGTTACATGCACGATCGTCGATTTTTTCGACTTCGAATGTGGCTTTCGCACGCTTTCCTTGGTTTTCCAAAGCTCTTCTCTTTCTTGGACTTAGACTTGGATCTTCTGGCTTACAGAGGTTCAGCTCATGTGGCTATTCCTCTTACGTCTGATGGAAACATTGATGGAAGGTGATTTGGTGGGTTGTTAGTTTATACGAGGGCATGATTTGTATGGCCCGGCAATCTGGAACAATTTCCTCTGAAGGAGGATCGATTTTGGGCGCTTGTGGCGGCTGGAGGTGTTTGGGTCGTAATTTGAGAGCTCTTTTATTGAGGGGTTAGGACGTGAAGGGAGTCCTTTGTAAAAACGTTCGGCAAGTTTCAGAATGAATTCATGTATCATCGGGATTCCCGATTCTAGGTGCAGTTGTGTAATCCTGGTCCATGAAGGCGCTCCAAGCGATAAACGGATAGCCTTATTTTGCAGGATTTGGAGTTTTGGTATGTGACTCGAAGCTGCATATCCCCAGATTGGGGCTGCATAAGTGAAGATCGGCCTAATGACCGTTTTGCATATCAGAAGTTTATTGTCGGTGCTTAGTTTACTGTTTCTAGCTAACATTGGGTAGAGGGCTGAGATTGCTCTTGACGCGGCTTTGACTTTATTTGTAATGTGTGGCCTCCATGTCAGCTTAGAATCCAAGGTAACTCCAATTTTCATTATTAATTTATCAAGCAATCTTTTTATCTTTATAAGTTTCTATACTTTAAACAAGTCAAGCTCTGTGATCCGTAGGCTTTTTATAAATGTTACGATATTCACCCTACAACTCAGGAAACCACGAAAACCTCGGTCGGAACATTTAGTATATGGCTTTGGGGAGAATACAAATATATACGAAAATCAAATGATTTTACTGAAATCTCTTGATGGAAGTTCATTTTAAATAATAATTAAATAAAACGATATTTTTAAACTGCTTCTCGACCAGTATGTTGATGCCAGCGAGCCTGGCGAAACCGGTCGCTGTCGAAATAAAGACAAAAGTGGAAATATTTAGATATCTTACTCAACTCCAACAAGAACTTCAAAATTATATCAAAGAAATTATTCAAATTGACATAGGAACAAATACACATAAAGGTTCGTGAAAAATTGACATTTGATATATCATTTTAACACCTGATGATGTCAACATAGGTTGACGAAACAGCTGTCGCGTAAAATAAAAATACAATTGTGATACATAAACAAAGTTTTTTAATTTAACAGTTTATAATGTTAAGGTATCATAGTGTTTCGGGCAAAACAATGGACTATTTGACGTTGTCTACGTAGGATCCTAATTGTGAAATGGCAGGACAAACGGACAAATGACAGCATACTTGATGGGGTCAATAAGACTGAATTGAGGCTGCCATTATTCAGAGACAACTACGCTGGGCTGGTCACGTCGTCAGAATGCCTGAGACAAGACTCCCAAGCTACTCTCAGCTTACCCAAGGGAAACGCTCACACGGTGGTCAGAGGAAACGCTTTAAGGACTCCCTTAACCCTTAACGTACCGTGTTCAAAACAAAACGCTCGCTCCCATGTGGTCAATTCAGTTTACCGCTAACTTTATCTAAATATCAAGCATATGACTCGATGAATCAAAATTTAATTTATGTCATCTTGTAGGGAATTTCATTAGGAATAGATCGATATCTATAACATACAGTACATGGATTATTTGAAAAACATATCATTATTAATTTTTTTCTGGAACCATGCGATTTCTGATATGGAATGCGTCACATCATACGAGCAACTGACACCAAGTATAAACTTGTCTCGCCCCGCCGCGCCGCGCCGCGGCCGGCGGGGCGAGACTTTACGAGATTTTAGGTATGATAAAGGCACCTAGGCATAATGTATAGTACGTTCAAGACAACGAGTACGTATTAATAATTGTCCCTTTTGGTAAAGTGTTAATATTTTCACAGTTCTGATATTATTAAGTTGCGTGCTGCGTTTCCGTCCACAGTCGGTATTATTACGTACCTATGAAAAGGCCAAACATATAATTTATAATACGTTCAAAACAGCGAGTAAGTATTTGTTACTTTTGATAAAGTTGTAAATATTAGCAAAACAAATTCTACCTTAACACGAATGAAGGTGAGGGCAGTCTTAGAAAAAATTTTTTTTTGGGATGAAGGAAGTAATTTTTTGCTTTTTTTTTTATTACGAAATATTGAGAACACTTCAATGGAGGATTACAATTTTTTTTATAATATTAGGGTCCATAGGTTTTAAGAAAATCAACTTTAAATTGGCAGTGGAAACTCAATTGACCACATGGCAACGCGACGGTTAAAGGAAACCAACAAAAGACTGGCATCGACTGTGATTGCTGGGAAAAGACTGCAGAAGACAGACCTAGGTGAAGAATAACAGTACATAAAGGCACGCAAGACTTTGAAGCACAGCGCAGAGACGATGTCGCAGAGAGGAGGAGGAGGAGAAAGGAGATACCACAGGGAGACGGTGACAGCTCCATTACAAACGCCGACCCCTGCCCCAGATGCCCCAGAGTTTGTGGGTCCAGGATCAGGCTCTTCAGCCACATGCGGACCCACAACCGTGAAGGACAGTCTTCCTCGGACACGAGGATGATGGACTATTTGATAATAAGTTACTGTCAAGGAAACCTTTAATATTTTAAAATGCAATTTAAATTTTATGGAGGTTATGTCAAGGTCAGTTTGAACAGATTAAAATTACCAATTGGAGCCAATAAACCCAGCCGAGTGGAAAGCCCTTCAGAGTTGAAGTATTGTGGAGCAACGTGGTCAATTTTGTCAATTCATCTGGCAATAAGGAACCGGTAGATCCATTGTCACATCTCCACCGGTGCGAGGCAGACTGCGAATGCTTCTGTATTGAAATGTAGATTCGTTTCAGTCGGCTCTATTTATTTGATTTATTTATGTGCAATATTAGTGACGCTTTGCAGGAAATTTTGCCCGAATTAAAATAGGCAAATCAGCAATGCTCTATGCGATAAATGTTTCTAGTATAAATTAAAATATCTTCTATATTCGCTATTCCACATATGTTGTGGATTCACATTTGATTATTTTAAAACATTGGATTTTCACAAAACTTTTTGCTATTGAAATTCAATGTTTAAAAAAAATATTCGAATTTAAATATCATTCTAAATTAAATTCCAAAATTCTGGTCCCGGGTTCGATTTCCGGCGATGGTAGTGTGATGGTCACAGAGTCTTTGGTCTGGTGTAAAATTCACGTGACAATAAAATGGCGATAGATTGGCTACCTATCACATGTCACGAGAATCAATATAATAGCTAAAAAATAAATTGTATACAGTAATAGGGTTCAAACGACCTGTTGTATACATAAAAATAAAATAAAAATGGCGATGGATTGGCTACCTATCACATGTCTTAAGAATCAATATAATAGCTCAAATAAATCGTATGCAGTAATTGGGTTCAAACGACCTGTTGTTTACAAGGAAATAATAATAATAATAGCTCATTATTTCCAACAATGTTCCCATCAGACGTAAGAGGAATAGCCACAAGATCTGAACCTCTGTAAGCCAGGAGATCCAAGTCCAAGTCCAATAAGATATCGAGCACATGCCCTCTAGATAAGGTCTTGAACGTTTCTGTCTCATGCCAGATATTTATTTACTTAAATATATTGATTATGAGTCAATTTATGTGATACTACAGTACTGAATATTTTATATGTATATTCACAGAATCCAAACATGTGTAAATTTTCTTACTCGTCAAGGGTGTTTTTACGAAATTATATAATATTTATAGGCTATTCAGGCATATAAGATTCCGAAGGGCAGGGAGTACTCGTATACTTAAATATAATTATATCGAGTTATGTCCATATAAAAATGTGTGATTTACAATGAGGATAAATATTCGTAAATAAAATAAAATAATGTATGATTCCTGATTAGTTAAAACTGTCATGATTGGCACTCGAACACATAAATTCAAATTAAAATATTTTCATTCAAATTTATACAAAATAAGATTTTTTTGCACGGAGAGGCACTTTGTTTTTACATTTTCATGTTCATGAAATGTGCAAAAAAGTGAAAATATAACGTTTATCGAAAGGTGAACTGTCTGAGATTCCAATTAGTCAGGACATTTGATAGCGTCTTAGAAATGCGGTGGGATTAGTCAGGACATTTAAAAGTGTCTAAGAAATGCGAAACATGTCATTTCCATAAACTATAATAAAACTGCATGACACTGCAAGTAAGTCAGGAAAGAAAAATGTGGCAGTTCATTATTTTGCCTACCCCTTCGGAGAGACGGCGTGATGGTTGGTGAGTTAGCTAGTTTTATAATAAAACTTATTTATTGTTTCTTGAACAATGATTTAAAAATCCATATTAAATCATTAATACGAATGAAAAAGTCTGTTTTATAGAAGTTTTATTATATTTTACGTGAATGCTGTGTTCAATGTCGATTTGATAATGTCTTAGACATGCGAAACATGTCATTCACTTAAAATATATTATAATTAAACTTTTAGAGAACTAACGTTTTCATTCGTGTTAATTATAATAAAACATCTAGAAAACAGACGTCTTCGTTCTTATAAATTATTCAATACATCAAAAACACAAAGTGAAGGAGAATTTATTTTATATAGGAAAGAAAAATACCGTAGTTCCAACAATTAAATTATGAAATTAACAGGCAAATACCACGTTGTGATATTTTATTGTTATTAAATAAATGGGGTATTTCACGTCAACGTGTAAATTTACCAATGTTTACAGAACTTCATTTTTGGTATGAAGCAAAAGAATTGTTATTTCAAACTGTTATTCTAGAACTGGTTCTTGAAATAGCTTTGTTTTTAACCGAAGTTCATTGCTCGCTACTGTTGTCTGTAAGGTTGTCGGTTCTCATGACACCTCATTGTCAGGTCGTAAAATTACATAAAACTAAACAATGTTTGTACAAAGAAAGTGCCGAGGGTAATCTGGGGCATTTCCGTGATACGCGCAAATTCCGTGATAATATTATAAGATGACTAGATTATTTGTTTTGACTTATTTTAAACCGAAATTAAAATGACTTAAAAACAAAACATAAAAGGTAAAGAAATAACCCATTAAAAATATACATAATAATATTTTTTTTAAATACTGATAATTTAATAAAATTTCTGCATTCAGAAAGAAAAACATACGTGAAAATACCGATAAATTTTTAAAACGGACTTTTTTTATTGCCAATGAGTAAAATATATGGAAGTATTGCTAGAAATCGAAAGCAAATTAATTATTTGCATATTATTTTAAAATAAGAAGAAAATAGTTAAAAGAATCTTCTAAAAACAATTTATATTTTTTCTCTAACAAAGTGAAGCTTGTGATTCCCATAAAATATAATCAGATTTCTTGAAAACGTCAAGTAACGAAATTTTTTTCTAAATGATAAAAACTGAAAACAATACATATATTCTTAAGTTTGGCATGATCGTTAATGAAATAATAAATATAGGATATATAAACTGTGTATTTTAACAAGTATCACTATTTTTAATTAATACGAATGAAAACGTCTGGTTTCTAGAAGTTTTATTATATTTTATGTGTTATTATTTATTATTTTTTAATATGGACTTCAACAACAAATCACATTTCTTATTTTAAGAACATTAATTTTTGTCCTGTTTTATCCAAATTAATGTTTATGACCACAATTTAAAATATTGTTATTCTTTCGAAGGTGAAATAATTTTTTTCCCAAAATCAGAAAAAAACATTACATTTTATTTTTATGAAATGGATATTTTTTTGTTACATAGCGCCCTACAATCAACATTATAAATACAGGTACATAAACATCACGAAATTAACTGACTTCTTTCTAACATATTATTTTGTTACATAGCGCCCTTAAATCAACATTAAAAATATATAAACATCACGAAATTAACTGACTTCTTTCTAATAAGATATTTCCTATATTATATTTGTCGCTAATGACATTTGTTTCTGCAGTAGCAAAACAATAGTCAAGTACTAGCACTCGTTTAAGTAGAGCCATAGAGTAAGACATAAACATTTATGTTCAACCATTTTGATAAGGCATTGTAGTAGTTAAATAGAACAACTGTCGTTAAATATTTTTAAGTGCAAGATCACGTGCCACACAACAGTTGGAATTGAACATTTAGTATTGTTTTTTTATTTCTAATTTAAATGACCGGGAACATGCTTTTCGAACTGCATTAACTCGTTCGGCTTTTACACACTGGTATCAAAATCTATATTTTTGTATCACATTTTTTTTTCTTCGTGTATTGTATTATTCCCATTTTATTCCCATAAAAGGTTAGGTTAGATTAGGTTAGGTTATTTTATTCCCATAAAAGGTTAAAAAAAACTTCAATAAAACGGAGGTTTTCACTAAAATAAAACATTGTTTTATTTTCTTTCGTAAATAAAAAAAATCTAATTAAATCACGTCAGTTTATTTTCTCAACGGATATTACAAACAAAATAATATTCAATACATCTATTGAGAACAGGTAAATTAATATATTTTCTATCAGAAACGCATGAGAGATGGTTTGACATTAGGAAGACAAGATACTCTCTAATGTCAAGAGTATTTGTCTTCTGAACGTATTTTAACTAATATAAAAGACGTCGATCTCTGAAGAGACCGCGTTCAGCAGACTAATTGCTCTTCCCACCGGAGTCACAAAAAGCAAAAGTGCCATCCCATATTATATTATCGATATATTATACGATTGGTGTTTAAAAAAAGCTATTTAGGATAACGTACGTTTGGGAATTTTGTATCCAACAGCAACTTAACATTCTATTTTATATATGTCATTTTAATTATCATATAAGCAACAGTAAGTATGCTTAGTAATATGATGTAATTATTTTTCAAAGCATAGCCAATCTCAATAAAACTACAATTTAGTATTTCCTTATATTTTTATACATTTTCCAAATCAATTATAATTATAATAATACCTCATTGTATTTTTGAAATGCTGAATCTTTAATATGAAAAACGCTTTGTAAGCTTTATATGGTGATATCACTAAGAATGACTTTATTCTTCTGCTTTCTGAGAAAGAATCAATACAAAGTGTAATAAAATCATCATATTTTATTATAAACCACACAATGTCGAATCGTTATATTGTATATTTTAGCATGTAAATAAGCTCACAAAACTCCCCCTCTAAGGGGTGCTTTGATCCCTTTATTAAACATATCATAGTAACGGGTCACCGGTCATGCATGAAGGGCCGTACGGACGGCATAAATTCCACTGAGACCCTTCCCTGTGATATCAAGTGTTTGTGTTCAATCCTGATTGTACACTTATAAATATTTATAAAGCCCAACAACTGACTTATTTAAATATTGTTATGGTTGTATGTAATGCGATTTTTTAATTGAATATTGATAAAAAAAAGTCGTTTTTATAAGTTTTTCATATATTATAATGAATGTGTAATAAAAGAGAGAATTGTTGTCTAATAAAAAGACTAGAAAAATTAAATATTTGGACACATTCTCCGCAACGAGAAATTCTGGTGACACCGGTGGGAAGAGCAATTAGTTCGCTGAACGCGGTCTTCTCGGAGATCGACATCTTACATATTAGTAAAGATACGTTCAGGTGACAAATACTCTCGACTTTAAAAAATATCTTGTCTTCCTAATGTCGAACCATTTCTAATGCATTCCTGGTATTATGTTGTATGTGTATAACATTTTATCTGTACTCAATAAATGCCTTAAACATTCATATTATTTGTAATGTCTTTTGAATAAATAAACTGATTTGATTTGAATTGTTTATATAATATGATATAATAGCTGACGAAATGGCGCCCCTGTATTCTATAAAAGCTTCGGGTCAGCGGTGGGTAACCTTCTATGTCTTTATTTAACTGTATGTTTCTTCATTTATATATGTATTAACAAATGTAAGCGAAAATGTATCAATGAAAGCGAAAATGCCCGTTCACAATGGAGTTCAGGTCCCAACCCTTATGTATGGAAGCGCAGCATGGAACTGGCAGAAGAAAGATGAGAGCAGAATAAATGCGGTAGAGATGAGGTACCTAAAACGTATGTGTGGTAGAACGATGTACGACAGAATCTCAAATGCGATATTAGAAAGGAATGTAGAGCGAAAGAAGCAATTATGAACAATATTATGAAAGGATCGCTGCGTTGGTTCAGATATATGGAGCGCATGGGTGAAGGAAGAATGGTTAAAAAAGTATACGTTAACGATTTAAATGGAGTACGGAGTCGAGGTAGACCGAGGAAAACATGGCATTACCAAATTAATCAAATTTTAAAGGTTGGTCATGTCAGAAGCTGGAAAAATCGACGTGCGTGTATGACTCGATGTATGAATGTGTAGGAATCTAGAGAGGTATGTCAGGATAGAGTAATGTGGTGGTCCATTCTCTCTGCCTACTCCTGCGGGGAAACGGCGTGATGGTTTGTTGTTGTTAACAAATGTATGTTTCCCCACAATAAATATCTATCAATTTATGAAACATAATCTTGACGAAATCTGATTACTGTGCCAACTTTATTAAATCTGATATAATATGATAATAATCATGCATTTCGAAGTCATTCGCTTCCATTGGAAGACTTTTCCGCTTGAATTGAATCAAAATAAAAATTTCGATTAATTACACACAATTCGAAATTCAAATGCAATTCTATGATCCGTGAGTCTTCTACAAATAAATAAATGGCGGCATTTCAAAACAAGTGAGTCGCAATGGCCGCCACCGTAAGCGGACGAGAAAAACGCAAGTAAAAAATATATCACGAAAACGATTAAGTCGACAATAGGATGACGAAAGCTACCCCGATAACGCGAACGTAACCTATAAATGGATTAGCGACGGTGCCGGTAGAGATTCAAGCCTCTGGGACTACGGATGGGAAATTCATATTTTATTATCGATGAATCGATTGAAAAAAAAATACATTTATTTAAAAATATTTTAACAAATCAGTTTAAAACATTTTTTTTTTAATATACAATATTGCAATACGCATGCTTTATAGAATCTATAAAGCATGCGTAAGACCAATAATAACATATGGCGTCGAAGCAAGGGCAGACACAGTAAGGACCAAACTAGTTTTTAGGACTTCCGAAATTAAGACACTGATGACGATAGCAGGCAAGACACTGAGAGATCGCGTGAGGAACACCAGAATAAGAGAGATATGTGAGGTTGAAGGTTGAACAGTCATGTTCAAAGAATGGACACCACCAGACTCCCCTATGTTGCATTGAATAATCAGCCTCATGGGATTCGTCCTCGTGGAAGACCTCCTAAAAGAAGGAAGGACAGCTGGGAGTCTACCTCACAGGAGGAGCAACACTCTGGAGAACAGACCACATAGGTCTATAATAAGGAAGAAGAAGAAGAAGAAGAATATTGCAATAAACATTTTTCAAAGACCATAATTATATATAACATTGAATGGAAAAATATCATATGAATAAAATACAGTAAATAAAAAATCGATCATTTATTACAATATTATTTTGATTCCTATGATCAGCTTTTATTATTGTATAGAAAAATGTATTTTTTTTATCTGAAAGCAATTATTACAATAAATTGGAATTAATTTTTAAAAACACTTATTTTCCACTTTCCAGAACATTAGTTTTGGACTTTAAACGAACATGTTTGGGATCACAGACGTCCTCCCTCAGTGTAATTTTTTAAACAATAAAATTAGAATTATTTTTTGCTTAATGAATGTATGGGGTGGATTAATTAAAATTAGAACATATCATTAATTAAAAATTAATAAACATTATAAACAGCAACTAACTAATTAACTAACCATCACGCCGTCTCCCCGAAGGGGTAGGCAGAAAGAATGGACTGCCTCACTTTTCTTTCCTGACATATTTCTCTCGCTTCCTCAACATTCGTACATCGTGTCATGCATGCGCGTCGATTTCTCTGACTCCTCACATGGCCGACATTCAATATTTGATTTATTTGATCGTGCAACATTTTCCTCGGTCTTCCTCTATTTCTAGTTCCATTTACATCGGTTACACATAATTTTTTTTCCATTCTTTCTTCATTCATTCTTTCCATATGTCCAAACCATCTTTTCATTATTTTGTTCATAACACCATCATTCGCACCGCATTCACTTCTTATATTTTCATTCGACACTATCATACACAGAGTAATCTAACATTCGTCTAAGAGATCTCATTTCTACTGCATTCATTCTACTTTTTTCCTTCTTTTGTGAGTTCCATGCTTCGCTTCCATAAATAAGGATCGGTAGAAAAACACCATTGTGCACTGCCATTCTAGCTAATAAAACAACAATATGATATTTTTTATATAAACAGTACCATTTAATATTTTCGTTAATTTTAATGGCTTTGTGATTTCAAAAAATGATGTTATGTTTCTATTTTTAACGAATAAATATGTAGTTTATTTAATATTTTGTTTCGATAACGATTAACTGCTACATTTTCGATTTTTTAAGTATATTCGAACAAATTGAGTTAAATAGTAAAAATCAATCGATTATTTCCGTCACTACTCTACGAGTAGACTCGAGTCATGACCTAGCGGCGAGTACGGAGACCTGTCTGGTCTGCCAGGACAGTAAGCTTCTTTATTTCTAAACACATTGATATCCAGAAGCGAAAACATTGACATTGAAGCAAACAATTAATACTAAAACAAATACCATAAAGGTCATTTTGTTATTTTCTGTGTATATAAAATGAAATATAATTAATTTAACAAATAAATTTCACATGCTTTTTTTCTGTTGTATAAATCAGGTAAGCTGACATGGAGGCCACACATTACAAATAAAGTCAAAGCCGCGTCAAAAGCAATCTCAGCCCTCTACCCAATGTTAGCTAGAAACAGTAAACTAAGCATCGACAATAAACTCCTGATATACAAAACGGTTATAAGGCCGATCTTCACTTATGCAGCCCCAATCTGGGGCTATGCAGCTTCGAGTCACATACAAAAACTCCAAATCTTGCAAAATAAGGCTATCCGTTTATCGCTTGGTGCGCCTTCATGGACCAGGATTACACAACTGCACCTAGAATCGGGAATCCCGATGATAGATGAATTCATTGTGAAACTTGCCGAACGTTTTTACAAAGGACTCCCTTCACATCCCAACCCCACAATAAAAGACCTCTCTAATTACGACCCAAACACTTCCAGCCGCCACTAGCGCCCAAAATCTATTCTTCTTCAGAGGAACACTCCGGGCCACACAAATCATGCCCCCGAATAAACTAACAACCCACCAAATCACCTTCCAACAATGTTCCCATCAGACGTAAGAGGAATAGCCACATGAGCTGAACCTCTGTAAGCCAGAAGATCCAAGTCCAAGTCCAATAAATCAGGTTGTTTTTTTTTTAATTGACATGTGATAGGTAGCTAATCTATCGCCATATTATTGTCACGTGAATTCTACACCAGACCAATGCCAGTGTGACAATCACACTGCGTGAATAATAGTTGGTTATTAAAATTCTTAGTTAGGTAGGTACTAAGAAAATTGAAAAACTTTGTTTAATCCACTATTTAATAAAAATATATTTAAAAAACACGACATGTTTCGGAGGATACCTACCCATCGTCAGGTGTATAAATATAATAAAAACTAAACAAAGAAAGACTTTGTTTAGTTTTTATTATATTTTTACACCTGAAGATGGAGGTATCCTCCGAAACATGTCGTGTTTTTTAATATTTTTTTATTAAATAGTGAATTACACTTAATTTTTCAATTTACTAAGTATATAACTATAGAATTCCACAGTGTTAATGTCTTAATGTTCTTAGTTAGGTACATATTGTGACTAGTAAAATAAGCATTTTCTCTCATACATGTTAAGAAATTTAAATTTCGCAATTTTTCAATTCGACACTGCAGTCATCACTTGAAATAGAAATATATCCACTTAGCAAATATGGCAATACATAATAGAGTTCTAGTGCAAACCCCTATGTATGGAAGTGAACCTGTAGGTTTCAAAAACAGGATGAAAGTAGGATAAATGCCGTAGAAATGAGATCACTGAGAAGAGTGTGCGAGAAAATGATAAATGATAGAATATACCGAAGGAATAAATGTAAGGCAGATGATTGTATCACAAGTAAAATTAAAAAAACATCCCTGAAATGGTTTGGATATTTGGAACGAATGGACGAGAGAAGAATGGTTAAAAATGTTGTATACAAGCAGTGTGAATGGAAAGAGAAACCGTGGAATACCAAGGAAAGAAGGCATGATTAAAATAATCAAATACTAAGAAAGGCCACATTCGAAGTCGGAAAAATCAACGAGCGTGCATGTTACGATGAATGAATGTAGGGAAATCTAGAGAGGTATATCTGGACAAAATATACTGGCGGTTCATTGTCTCTACCTACCCCTCCGGGGAAACGGCGTGATAGTTAGTTAGTTAATTAGTTTTCTATTTGATTTCTTAGGTAAGAATATAAACAAATTATGTCATAAGTGTGATTTAAAATTGTGTATTATCTCTTCTATTACTCTTATTATTTTTTATATACTTTGTATATATAAAACTTATAATTAAAAAAATAAAATTACTCAGACATATTTCGGACAACCAGTCCTTCAGTGATACATATTGTTAAGATACATATTTAAAATATTAATTTTATTTTATAAGGATTAATTGTATCTCAATAGAGACGAAGATGTAAATTGTTTTCTGGGAACAGAAGGTGGTGGCCGAGGCTCTTTCGTATTAATTTGTGATGTCATGTTTTGAGATTTAACGTGACTTCATATTAACGATTTTTTTTATAACATATTTTTTTAAACGTTCTAATCGATTATTATTCCAATCGGACCTTCAATAGGGTAAAAATGTTATCCTGATAAATATCAGCTTGAAGTGAAACCCTTTGGTGGTGGTAAAAAAAAAGTTGTTGAAACAAAATTTGTATTCATTTATTAAAAACGTTAACTTGTCATCGGGTCGACAGTATTAGGAAACGATTTGGATTGAAAGGGTTAACTGCCCGTCGTAAAATAAAGTTTTTATGCCACACGTCACTTTTGTTGCCGAATTTATGAAGGAAAACACAGTCATAACGAAAAGTCAAGAAAATTCTGATATTTGTATAACCATAATAATATTATTTACGTTTGGTATGTCAGAAAATACGTAAAGATGTAAAAAAATAATAATATTGTAAATATGATCCAAACATGCCATAAATATTATTTTTATTAATCATAAAAAGATCATATATAATAAAGTGCGAAATTTAGATAAGAAATATTCATTTTTTATGAACTTAGCCGTTAACACTGGAATTCCATAATTACTGTTTTTTTTTTAAATTAATTAAAGCACTTTTTTGTCACTTTGAGTTGAAGTGGACAAGTATAAACTGACGAGCTTCTTGGCGGAGTGGTAAGTACATTGACTTACACCTCGAAGGTTCCGGGTTTGATTCCCGGCGAGGGCTGTGTGATTGTCACACTGTCTTTGGTCTGGTGTAGAATTCACGTGACAATAAAATGGCGATAGATTAGCTACCTATCACATGTCGCGAGAATCACTTTGATAGCTATAATACCCTTTACATCGATTTGGCTCATGCTGTCCTGATATAAAGAGCGATTCAACAAAATAATAATAATAATAAACCTTTGTCAATAAGTTGCACTGATTTGGATGCGGATAATATCGAAATTCATCTGCATTTGAAACATATTATTTTGTTTCAAACAGTACTTGGAGTCATTAACAATAACGCGTGTCATTGAAGCTTTGAGGTGACAAAAGTAGAATGAAAGTAAGAATAATGGCCTAGAGATAAGATCATCACGACGAATTCACAGAAAAATGAAGCATGAAAGAACAGCTGACGACAAAGTAAGAGAGATATGTGTGATTCATTTTAATATTTAAGAAATTAAAAAAAGGTCAATAAGATGGCTTGGATGTACACAACAAATCAAGGAAGAATGCCCTCTTAAAAACTTGTACTAAATAAATCTGGCAGAAGTAAACATGGCATGACCATATTAATCACTAACTAATAGGTGACCATATTCGAAATTCGAATAATCAACGAGAGATAAAAGAGTTCGGCAGTCCATCCCCTTTGTCCACCTCTCCATAAATTATAATAATAAGTTAATTAGGTTAAGGTGAATCAATCAATCAATCTGTAGGTTTGAATATGAATCTGACAAAGACCAAGGTGATGGGCACGGAAAGGCTTGAAATCAACTTGGATGGCAACAGAATTGAGAATGTCCAAAAATATACATACCTGGGACACAATATTCGATTGGGCCGAGATAACCAAACCGCAGAGCTAAAAAGAAGAATTGGACTAAGCTGGGCAGCTTTCGGAAACATGGGTTACATCTTTAAAAACCGGAAAATACCGATCAACCTGAAACGAAAAGTCTATGAAGCCTGCGTTCTGCCAGTTGGTACTTATTGACTTGAAACTGTAATACTGTCCAAACAAAGTGCCGAGAAACTACGAGTGACCCACCCATCCACCGGGTAGCGACTCTAAAATGGCAATGAGCAGGTCACGTAGCCAGAAGCTCAGATGAAAAATGAACAAGAAGACTGCTGACTTGGAGACCGTGGACGGCAAAGAGAAGTGCAGGGCAACCGCAACTACGGTGGGAGGATGATCTGAACAGACACGTCGGAATAACCTGGATGCAGCTTGTACAAGATAGAGTGACATGGAAGCGAATGGAGGAGGCCTTTGTTCAGGAGTGGACGGGAATAGGCTGAGGAGGAAGAAGAAGAAGAAGAATCAAAGTTTACTTTATATCCTGTGTGACCATGATGTTGTTATTAACATAAATACCTATGTTTTATTACTTTCGAAGTCTTTATACTCATAGTTGATAAAGCAAAAACAATATTAATATAAGTTTTACCTCATTGTTCATGAAACAGTAAATAATATTAATATGAATTTAAGTGAAGTATATATAAGCAAATGTGAATATTCTCCACAGATCGCTCGCAAGTAAACAGGTTTACGATTTTCTTTATTGAAGACGTATTAAGTAATCGGAAAATTGAAACAGTTTCTTGGTCCATCTTTCGGAAGATTCATCTCCGGCCGGGACGACGGCAGGGCCACACGAGGCAATTTTTTTTTATAATACGAATGAGAATGTACGTTTTCTAGAAGTTTCATGCGAACGACATTTTTCGCCTTGCTAAGACATTATATATATTTGATAATTTATTAGCAAGGCGAAATATATTATCCATTGTTTTGGCCGAAACACTATAATAATATATAATAATTCAACATCTTAAATTTAAACTTATTGAACGCTAAGGCATTAACACTGTGAAATTCTATAATAATATTCTTAGGAAATTGAAAATAACTTTGTTTAATCCACTAATTATTAAAAATATATATATTAAAAAACACGACCTGTTTCGGGGGGTACCTCCATCTTCAGGTGTAAAAATATAATTAAAACTAAACAAAGAAAGGCTGATGTAAAAACGCATTTAAAATTCGATACAATAATTCAAATTTTAAAATTAACCTGGGTTATTTGTTATAAGTACTAATAAAATACACACATACATTTTTTTTTTTTTTGATAAAAGAAATATACGAGTATATGTATGTATTTTATTAGTACTTATAACAAATAGCCAGGGTTAATTTTTAAATTTGAATTATTTTATTGATATTTAAATGAATTTTTAAATTAGTCTTTCTTCGTTTAGTTTTTATTATATTTTTACACCTGAAGATGGAGTGTATCCGAAAAATCGGGTAAAATACTTTAAATATGAATATGTGTACAAATGAGTATATACTCGTATTGTATCATTTGGGACAGAATTGAGACGAAAAATGATTAGGCGATCCATCCAAGACTTGGCGAGTTAGTTTGTTATAATTTCTTATAAAAATTTGATCAATAAATAAATAATATTCAGCCTAACCAATATAAAAAACAAAAACAATTATTACTTCTTACTGAGAGATCGCACGAGTAACACCAGAATTAGAGAGATATGTGAGGTTAAGGATATTATAAGATGGAGTAGATAGCGAAGAAGAGACTAGTACGGTCATGTTAAAAGAATGGACACCACCAGACTCCCCTATATTGCACTACATAATCAGCCTTATGGGACCCGTCCTCGTGGAAGACCTCCTAAAAAATGAAAGGACAGCTGGGAGTCACAGGAGAACCAACACTCTCGAAAACAGACCACATAGGTCTACAACAAGAAAGAAGGAAAAGAAGAAGAAGACTTTCTTACTAAAATATATTTCGTTTTAATACGCTTGTTATGCTTCTAGTTTTGACCGGTTTCGGCGGTTCGGCAGCGAATCACCGAATTTTCTGTTCCGACCATCACCCCAGAAGATAGCAGCGAGCTGACGAAACTTTTTTTTATTATGCAAAATGTTTTTTTTTTGGTTAAATAATTAACATTTTTAATTAAAATTTCTTGGTAGAAGTTTATTTTAAATAATGAACACAAAAAAAATTATACAATTTTTTTTTATTATTACGTATTTAGTGTGCTTCCACTTTTGTTTAGTGTGCTTCCACTTCCAACCAGATGATGGCAGCAAGCTGCCGAAACCGGTCGAACATAAACACAAGTGGGAGCACACTAAATACATAATAATTAAGAAATTTTGTACATTCTTTTTTTGTTTTCATTATTTTTTTGGTTAACCAAGAAATTTCAGTACCAGCATTAATATTTTCAAACTAATTAAAGTTTGTGTGAATTTGTAAGATCTATTTATGAAAATAAGAAAATCTGAGAATGATTTGAGTGCTGTCGAGTGGGCTGGAAGCACTAATCCGGGCCATGTCCCTCCGTGTTATCTGTAATTGAAATCGCCGGATCTGTAGGGCGGCCAGGGGCGGCGGGGAATCGCCCACCCTCACTCGTAACCCCTTATAGCTGCGATGATCGACGCATGAACGGGGCCTCGGAGACAACCGTAACTCTTCCAGACAGAGATTTCAAAAAACTGTAAAAACTTTGCCTATATATAATATAATACAATGTGTAAATGTAATATAAGATGGGAATCCAGTCGGAACACATCCAAAACAGCGAGGTATTAAGAAATGTCGAAGAAACAAATAAAGAGTCAAATACTTAAAAGAATTTCCCAGCAACTAGCAAACTGGATAAGTCATAACATCAGGCATCCGGGCCTGTTAGCCTTACTACGACCACGGTTGGAACGGTCAAGGGTAGAAACTCCAAAAGCTGCCCAAGAGACGTCTTAGACGCAGCTACACAGATATGAAAAGACAAGCTGAAGCAGGACTGAGTGGAGGGATCGAGTGAGACTTATTGCAGACCAATCCTAAGGATTGCAACCATAATATAAAGTGTACTTAAGGATAAAAATATTATTACACATATATTATGAAGACCTTCGTGGCAGAGTAAAAAAGCTATGACTGTCTTTGTTCTGGTGAATTCGTGTGGCAATAAAATGGCGATAGATCAGCTAAATTTTCTAGAAGTTTTATTATATTTTATGTGAATGACATGACGCGAAACGTGTTATACACGTAAAATACAATAAAACTTCTAGAAAACACACGTTTTTTATTCCCAGGTAACGACAGACCGGTCTACCTGATGAAACTAGTCACTGTCAAAATAAAGATAAAAGTGGAAGTACAAAGCTAAAAAACATCGTTTAGTTTACTTATAATATTAAATGAACTTTCATCTAGAGATTTCAGTAAAATCATTCGATTATATTTTATGTGTTCATTCAATGATTCAAGGGGAAACATATTATTCCAATAAATTATGAAAAAGCTTCTATTAAAGGGATATTATAGCAACAATGAGCTGTATTCCATGTAACAGACCCCCAACATCTCCACAAACATAAAGCTAAAAAGATTGAGATGGGCTGGACATGTACAGAGGATGCCGAACTCACGGGTCCCCTAACGCATTATGACTGGACACCCGGACGAAGGAGAAGGGTGGGAAGACCAAGGCCGAGGTGGGAGGGCGAAGTAAAGAGGGAGGTAGTACAACTTCTTCGGGTGCCGAACTGGAAGACGACTGCTGAGGACAGGTACTGCTGGAGGCGAGAGTTGACGCAGGCCAAGGCTCGATATGGGCTGTAGCGCCATCAAAATAAGAAAAGGGTTATTTTTATAAATGCAAAATAAACTATCCAAGTAGGTAGTTTTAAATAAATAGTAGAAGTGCGGGACACAGAAGGAAATACAAAGTAGAGTAAATGTGGCCTGGCATCCCATTGTGTTTGCGTAAATTAAATGTATGTCCCGGATGGACGAGGACAGACCTAGGAAGTGGACAAGCGAGGCTGACGAAAGGGTGCCGCTGCGCCCTATAACAGCCTCGGGTATGTGGTGGGAACCCTTCTGTGTTCCTCTCTTTATCCGAGTAGGCATAAAATTGGAGAGACATCCCCAGGCGAAATCTAGTACCGTATGATTTGCAGAGACTTTCACAGTACATTAATAAAGATTTTCTGCTTAATGCTTTCCAATCTTAATAGATGACGCTAGTGTAGGGTGAACTTAAAAAATGTAAAGATAGGCGTGGAATCCTACCATATATACAAGTTCCAAAAATTTGTCAGACGTGGTGGTCATAAGAAAAAAAAAGGCGGAATGGGGAATGTTGTTAAACATAAAGCGATCGCTCAACCCAACCAATGACAGGTCATAAGTCCTGTAAGCGCCTCGGCCACCACATTCTGTTCCCAGAAAACAATTTACATCTTCGCCTCTATTGAGATACAATTAATCCTTATAAAATTAAAATAATTTATCCGCAATGGGTGAAATCCAGTATTTGTCTACAAGAATTTGTATACATTCGTACAAAATGAACTATTTTGTTTTTTTTTTCACTTTTATGTTACTAAAATGATTGCAGTACAAGAGATGGTATTGATTTTCCATGTGACCTAGAATAAAACGGGCCGTTTTTATGTTTATAGCCCAGAACAATGATATAATCATTTATACAAAATAACAATTTCCCAGACATAAGCACTAGGCCGTGTTTCACTGCCAAAGTCACCCAATATTGGATTATTAACGACTGAAATGGAATGCGACTCCACTGCCGGCATGCTAATCTCTCCGAAATAGCGTCAATAAATACGCTGGTCGCCATTACAGCATCGCGCTCACGCACAAACTCCAAACCCGATGTTATTTTTCATTCATATTACATAACCTGTACGTCGAATTGATGTGTGGGAGTTATGTTTTAATTATAATTCGTTTTAGCAGTCTTTCATACTACAGGGTAGTTCTAATTAATTGAAATTTCTTGGTAGAAGATCATTTTATATAATGAAATCAAAAAAATCAAAATAAAATGACCTTCGTGGCAGAGTGGTGAGAGCTCTGACTTCCATACCGAAGGTCCCGGGTTCGATTCCCGGCGATGGCAGTGTGATTGTCACACTGTCTTTGGTCTGGTGTAGAATTCACGTGACAATAAAATGGCGATAAATTGGCTACCTATCACTTGTCACGAGAATCAATATAATAGCTAAAAATAAATTGTATACAATAATAATTGGGTTCAAACGACCTGATGTACTCGTATACATAAAAAAATAAAAATAAAAATAAAATTTCATTTCTATAATATTATATCCTTCCACTTGTGTTTAACGTCGACCGGTTTCGGCAGCTGCCATCTTCTGGTATCTACATCAACATTTATTTAGTTTGTATATAAAATGCTACTTGTGGGGGTTACTTCTAATATTTATGCAAATTCATAAAAAAAAAAATACATAAACTTAAGGCGTTAACACTGTGAAATTCTTGATTGAAATTAATAAAATTGAAATTAATATGAATGAGAAAACGTTGGTTTTCTTGAATTTTTATATTTTAGATTAAACGACATGCTTCGCCGTTCTAAGGCATTATCAAATCTAAGAAACAATAAATAATTATAACCCTGTGTTTTCCACTTACCGGTTTATTTTTCTCGGCATGTTTCGAAGACTTTCTTCCGATGATGAAGGTGTAAGTTAGCCTTCGAAACATGTCGAGAAAAATAAGCTAAATGTGGAAAAAACAGTTATTAAATTCATAAAGAATTCGTCATTAAAAAATTTAATACATTTTTTGATAAACATAAGGCGTTAACACTATGGAATTCCACGATGGCAATTTTTTGCATGAATTAAAACATTGTTTTTCCCACTTTTGACTTTATTTTTCTCCATAAGGTTCTATGCCTTCATCATCGGGAGAACGATATTAAAAGTATTATGATTATTTTATTGGATCGCTTTTTAAATTATTAAAGCGCGAACCAAATTGATAGCTATCATATTGATTCTCACGACATGTGATAGGCCTATTGCCATTTTATTGTCAAGTGAATTCCACACCAGATCAAAGACAGTGTGACAATCGCAATGCCGTCGCCGGGAATCAAACCTGGAACCTTCGGTGTGGCAGTCGTACCACTTGCCACTCGGATACGAAGGTGGTTTTTTTGTCGACCACGTGTTAATTTAAAATTAAATTAGAGTCTATCAAAAATTAAATTAGATTTTTTTTATAATTTTGCTTATATTTTTGAATCACTTGAAGTATGATAGACTGCCATAACTAATTGTAATTAAAACATATTATAATTTGTTGTGTTGTTTTATATTTAGAATTGAAAAACTTTAGAAAAACACTTTTTTACAATTTTCAGAAGAAAAAAAAATCGGACCTTAGACCACATTCCCCAGCGTATTTTGTTTAGGTAATACTTAGGAAGGATATCTACGATGTAAAAATAAAATATGTTTTTAAAGTTGATCGAATGTTTTTTGGCTTTTCAAAATTCTAGCATCAACTTGGATTATAATTACAATTTAATTTTAGTTTATTTTGCTCGATTGAAGGGGGTGGTGGCCAAACTATTTGAGGACCGCAGGACAAACGTCAAAATGTAAGTTGGAGTGAATCTCATTAGGCTTGCTGATTCGGCGGTCACGTGAGATTGGGCCGTGAGAGGTGCTGGCCGCCTCTGATCCCCAGACTTCCGATAAGGTTTCAATAAGCCGCGAGTGAAGTGTAATACGGAGTAAACACGGTGTAGAGACGGCTTATAATCATATTCCAGTCAGTAGGCAAGGAACAATGCTCTCCTATAGAGATGGACCGGACAGTATTTCGCATCGATTTCGATTAAATTCGATTAAAAATAATTGTACTTATTTGCATATATTTAGGTTATTTGCGTATTTATATATGATATACAATGGTGTTCTTCTACCCACCCTTACGTATGGAAGCGAAGCATGGAACTGGCAAAAGAAAGATGAAAGTAGAATAAATGCAGTAGAAATGAGATCTCTTAGACGAATGTGTGTATACTCTGTGTATGATAGAATTTCGAATGAAAATATAAGAAGTGAATGCGGTGCGAATGATGTTGTTATGAACAAAATAATGAAAGGATCATTAAGATGGTTTGGACACATGAAAAATATGAATGAAGAAAGAATAGTAAAAAAAGTATATGCTAACGATGTAAATGGAACCAGAATAGAGGAAGACCGAGGAAAACGTGGCACGATCAAATTTTGAATGTCGGCCACGTGTGGAGTCAGAGAAATCGACGCGCGTGCATGACACGATGTATGGATTTTGAGGAAGCGAAAGAAATATGTCAGGAAAGAAAAGTGTGGCAGTCCGTTCTTTCTGCCTACCCCTTCGCAGAGACGGGGGGTGATGGTTAGTTAGTTAGTTAGTTAGTTAGTTATATCTTATCTGATATCCTACAAAACTACAGATTTTCTTCCGTAAAGTACAAAGCATTATTAGAGATAAAATTTTATAAATTATAAAGAAATCGTTCTGCTTAGGTTTGGGCTGAATATGATAAACACATTTGCGAACAGTCCTGCCCGAGGGCCGCCATCTTGGAGACTCGGAGGACCGGTCGACCTTGGCGGGAAGCGAAGCCGCGGCGACCAATCGAGACGTGACATGTAAATGGGATTCGAAAAAAGAACGGATGGTTTTCCAATTTTGAATGAAATCCGGGAGAATCCGATTTTGTTTGGCGCGCACGTTGCTATGAAACAAAACGAGTAAACAGGTTAGAAAGATATGCAACTATAATACTCGTAATAGATACCAATATTGTATTTATTGTTTATTGAACAATGATGTTAAACTCATATTAAATAATTAATTTTATTATTTGAAATTATACGTTAGAAGTTCATTATAAATAATGAAAAAAAAATTGGTTTAAAATCTTGTTTAAATGTATATTTAGTTAAAATCTACTAAATGTGTCCTCGACCGGTTTCGGCAGCCCGATGCCATCTTCTGGAAGATGGCAGATAATATATTTCACCAGAAGATGGCAGCGAGCTACCGTAACCAGTGGAATACACAAACATTAGTGGATTTTAACTGAATATACATTTAATAAAGATTCTTTTACTTTTTTTTTCATTATTTCATATTAAATGATTAAAACGAACGAAAACGTCTTGTTTCAAGAAGTTTATTATTATTATAATAAAACTTCTAGAAAACGTACGTCTTTATTTGTAATGAAACCGTAATATTTCATTTCTATCAATCATACCTATTTGCAGAGACGTTTTATCACCTAGGTGTACGATAGAAAGGGTGAACTGCTTTTTGAATATTAAGGACAGAAGCATTTGAAGGCATCCAGGCAGTGGTTCTTTATTAAAGAAATAAATAACACCGAATTTTTGGATCATTTTAACACTGTGGAATTAAAAGAGTTTTTTTATTAATTGAAATACTCTTTAATAAATGATAACACTTTTGTCAATAGTGCTTTAATTTATAAAAAAAAAATCGTCATTTTGATATTTCACGGTGTAAACGCTTTACGTTTATCCAAAATTAAAATACTGTTTTTTCACTTTTTTTTATTTTTTTTATATGTTTCGAAGGTTTTATACCTGAAAGAAATAAACGTTTATTTATTTAAAACTATCGCACCATTAATCGTTAATTAATTTCATAGACACTGAGAACGATAGCAGGTAAGACAGTGAGAGATCGCGTAAAGAAAACCAGAATTAAATAGATATGTGAGGTTGAGGATATTATAACATGAAGTAGACAGCAAAGAAGAGACTAGTACAGTCATGTCCAAAGAATGGACACCACCAGACTCCCTTATATGCACTACATAATCAGCCTCACGGGACTCGTCCTTGTGGAAGACCTCCTAAAAGATGGAAGGAAGCTGGGAATCTATCTCATAGGAGGAACAACCCTCTGGAGAACATACCAAGGAAGAAGCAGAAGAATATGTACTCGTCTTGCGTATGTACTCATCACACATACAATTTGAATAATACAAATGCTACGAATTATAAATCAAAGAGACATACCATCTTGGTATAAAAAATCAATCTATTATTAACGTATACCACAGATTAATAATGAGCGTGGATTATAAAATGATCCATCATTGTCTGGGAGTTAAGAGCTGAGATTATGTAGAATCATCTTCGTAACACACAATGTACGAGTATATATCACGGAATACTAACTTAGCCCCTCCATTGTTTCTTAGGCCGCGCACCTTGAATAGGAGATTTTTATGCATACCTGAATTAATTATATTGCCTTTAACACAATCATTTATTACGACACAATTATTTGATACACTCCATCTATTCTATAATATTGAGATTTTTGCGAATACAAAGATCTCTTTTGATAATTCTATAAGTTAACTAACTAAGCGTCACGCCATTTCCCATTATGGGAACGTAGAGAACAGCCACAATGTTCTTTCCCGACATACTTCTTTCGCTACCTCGACATTCATATATCGTGACATGCACGCACGTCGATTTTTCCGACTCCTCACGTTGCCGATATTTAATTTTCATTTCATTTCATTTATTTATTTAAATATATCCTAAGCATTACAGAATTATTTTCCAATACACTAAGGATACAAGTTGGAGATACACAATATTAAGTAAAACATAATAAAATAATAAAAAGAGCGAGAAACATAAGATACATGACAATTATACAATTATAATAAGGACAGTGCTTCCCTCAGATGAGCCGGACTCTCACAAAATACGTCAAATTCCGAGGTGATACAACTTAGCAAAGATATTGCTCTACCTACTGGCATAACCATTGGCAGGTTGGTTCTGCATCGTGGGAGATAAAACAGTCTATGGCCCCTTTGTCGAAGATAATTATCAAGGACGAACAGACCTACATCACTCAGGATTTCTGAGTTGTGAATACAACCGCCTATCAGTCGAAAGAAGTGAACACCCAAGTGAATGTCTCGTCTCCTCTGGAGTGACTGGTAGCCCAGCATCCCTAGCAAGAAATCAGTCGGAAAGGGCCACGGGTAATATCCATACTCCCTAAGATAGATGTATCGCAGAAGTTTCTTCTGCACCCTCTTCACCATCGGGGAATATCGAACCTCATGCGGCGCCCAGATAATGGAACTAAATTCCAATCGACTTCTCACCAGAGAGATATACAGCAACTTCAGCACCTGAATATTACGAAAGATCTTGGCGTTTTTGATGGCAAAACCAAACATTTTTAGGGAGCTATTACATAATGAAGTTATGTGAAGACTAAACGACAAGCGAGCGTCGAACAACACCCCCAGATCCATGGACGTCACCGCTCTTTCGAGCTGCGCTTCATCTATTAATATTTTATTGAACGCCTCACAGTGACTCACTGACATACCTCTCGAGCTTCCTATTTTTATTGTTAAACTATGTACATGGCCACCCTTTAATTATTGGTTAAATAGGTCATGCCGTGTTTTCTACGGCCTTTACCAACGTTTTCCCGTTCATTTTGCTTGCATACAACTTTAAAACCATTCTATCTATTAAATTAAATTTAATTAGATTATAATTCAATATACGAAGTAAATAAAAATGAAAAATAATGGTAAAGAAAGTATATATGTAAATGACGTAAATGGAACAATAAATAGAGGAAAACGTGGCAGGATTAAATCAATCAAATCCTTTTCAAAATTTAACCCAACGATCTCGTTCTGTTCGATATGTTCCTGGTACTCTGCCTAAGTTAACTTACACATGATATATTGTATATGTTCCTAGGTTCACGCATTTATTTTGTAATAATTTTGGTAAGTTCATATCGTTCTCCCGATGATGAAGGTGTAAAGCCTTCGAAACATGTCGAGAAAAAATCTCAAAAGTGGAAAAAACAGTGTTTTAATTCATAAAAAATCGTCAATCAAATATTAAATGTCGGCCACGTGAGGAGTCGGAGAAATCCACGTGCGTTCATCTCACCATGTATGAATGTTTAGTAAGCTAGAGAAGTATATAAATAAAGAACAGTGTGAACGTCCATTCTTTCTGCCTAACCCTTCGGTTGTTACCCCAATAAACTTTAAGAAACTTTTTTTTTTTTAAGTAATAAGTAATCTGATTTTCTACAAGTTTAAATATGGAATTTTACATCAAAGGTCACGAATCAGGAGATAAATATGTTGGTAGAATGACTAGTGCGATGACAATTGACCCAGTGAAGAATTCCATATTTAAATTTGTATGATTTTCTACAAATTTAATATGGAATTTTACATCAAGGCTCACGAAACAGGAGATAAATATGTTGGTAGAATGACTAGTGCGGTGACAATTGACCCAGTGAATAGGTGTTTAGCATTTTAACGCGTACACAAGCTTCACGGTGGAGATTTAACGAAAAACTTATTTGAAACGTGATTACATACAAAAAACGTACAAGAATTTAACAATATTAACCGCCCTCTGTGTGTGATAGTGGAACTTGTAAGCTGTCTGATCAAAGTATTATGAATGTGACAGATAAGACGAATGAGTATTCAATATTGCACGAAAGATTATATTATATCTACATATGCAAAGGAAATTTAACACAGCATAAAACCACTTTTTTATTGCATAAAAAAATTAACACAGCATGTTTTGGAGATATACTTCTCATCAGTTATAATTATATAATAACTAAATTAAAGGCAAATAAAACTTAATAATGAAAGTAAAAATAAGTTGAAAAAATCTTTTTTAAATGTATATATAGTTAAAATCCACTATTTTTAGTCTTTGACCGAAAATGGCAGCGAGCTGCCGCAACCGGTCGTAGATACAAACATTAGAGGATTTTAACTAAATATACATAATAAAATATTTCTTACAAAAAAAAAATTTTTTTCATTATTTACAATGAACTTCTACCATGAAATTTCAAATTACAAAATAATTTTTTTTTTCAATAAAACTTGTCTATACTTAAGAAATGGAAAATAACTTTGTTTTATCAACTTATTATTTTAAAATATTAAAAAAAAACACAACGTGTTTTGGAGGATACCCCCCCTTCAGGAGAAAATATATAATAAAAACTAAACAAAGATTATTATTATTTCATATTAGTTATTAGTTCTTACTGTTTAAAACAATTCTTATTAATACTTTTAACAAATAGCCCAGGTTAATTTTTTAATTTGAATTATTGTATCGAATTTTAAATACGTTTTTATATAAGTCTTTCATTGTTTAGTTTTTATTGGATTTTTACACCTGATTAATATTTTTTAAATAATTAGTGGATTAAACAAAGTTATTTTCAATTTCTTAAGTACATTACTATGGAATTCCATAATGTTGCCTTAGCGTTCAATAAAACTTGTTTAATATAAATGAATAAATATTCTGTTTTTGTTTTTATATATGTATAAGGCAACTTTTCTTTGATTTTCATTTAGACCCCTTAAGATGCAGTATATCTTGGAAATTTTTATAATTATTATACTTTTATTCATATTCATATTCCCTTTACGATTCTAACTTTTTCAATCCTGTAATCGATTTGGCTTCCATTGTAATGGTGCCATTTTTTTTAATAAAATGAAAACGATTATAAGATATGAGACTGCTAATATGTCTTTAATCAATTTTTTAAATGTTGGTCATGTCCAAAACGGAAAAATTGACAAGCCACGTGAATATGGAGGAGACTACTATAATATTTGAAGGTTCATTAAAAATATCCCTCAAATGAGAAATGGCGCGATTTGTTTAAACTATTTTTTCAATATATTGTAATGTTTATTTTTTATCATAATTTATGAATATTGTGCGAGATAGTTCACGTTTTCCTTGTAAATAGTCACAGTTCTAGAAAATACAAAGTTTTTTTTTATTAGGCGTAGCATTCTTCTGTTTCACTCAATTATAGAACCATTCAACTGTAGACGATTCTTAAATTTTGAACGTTCACATTGTTCATAAAATGATCATAAAATTGTATTACGAGCACTTAGTTCTACCTGACAATATTTTAAAGCTAGCTCTTACGAACATGGTCATAATAAGAGTGTATTATTTGAATCAAAATGAATTTTCAACAAGTTTGTCAACTCCAACTCCAGAAAAAGTAAATTAATAAAAAAACTGTATTTTGGTACAGCGTTTCCAAGATTTCATTTTATCGAGCAAATTATTAAAAGGTCGCCATTATTTCGTCAAAGTTTCAATAGTCACCGTTTTGCCGTAATGAACCTAATTTGGCTATAGTATTATAGTTAAATCATCAAAGATTAATCAGAACGGTGGTGGAGTGGAGACCTCGTGAACAGAAGAAGTACAGGGATTGTCTGATGACATAAGAAATATTATCGGTGACCGGATGCAAATGGCACAAGATAAGAGTATGTACAGAAGTATGGGAGAAGCCCAGCAGTGGACGACATCGGCTGCATATGCAAAGTAAGTTAAATCATGAATAAACTTATTTATTGGTTATTGATATAAAACTTCACATCAAATAACCAATTTGGATGAAAATGTAAATTTTCTTGAATTTTTATTATATTTGTGGGAATGACATATTTCGTCTTGCTAAGGCATGTTACACGTCATTCCGATAAATTTAAATAAAACTTATAGAAAACAGACGTTTTCATTAGTATTAATTATTAAATTATACAGATTAATAAGTCGTAGGCATCAGGATCTCGAATGTATTTATTTTTATATTTATATTATATATAATTCTTCCGTACGGGCGTATGTAGAAATCCTCCTAAACGAATGGACCGATTTTGATGATTTTTTTATGAGTGTTTTAATGGGTCCCTGGAAGGTTTAGATTTACAATTGGACCCGGTAGGTGACCGTTATAACCTTCTGGGAAGTTCATGAATAGTTGACCTTCTGAGAAATATTTCATAGTTATGTTTGTTTACCATAGATGGCGTTGATGACGAATTGTGTGTTTAATCGTGCGCACATCACTTCCGTTGTAGCGTGGCGTAGATTTACAGATGAAAAAAATGAATGAAGAAAGAATGATAAAGAAAGTATAATATATTAATGATGTAAACGGAACAAGAAATTAAGGAAGACCATGAAAAACGTAGCAGAATCAAATATTAAATGTCGGTCTCATGAAAAGTAAGAGAATTCGACGTGCGGGCATGACACGATGTATGGATATCGAGGAATCGAGAGAAGTATGTCAGGAATGGACAATATGGCGGCCCATTATTTCAGCCTACCCCTTTCAGAAGGAAGACGTGATGTTTAGTCAGTTAAAATAAAATGCTTTTGTACTTTTCAAAAACTTCCTCTCTTATCTGAAGCAAATTCATCATCTTGTAATTTCCATATACGAGCACACAGGTTTCACATTTGTATCCAAGACTTTCATATTTCATAAGTTATATCCAGACATTTTGGATTCCTATACAAAATGAGATATCTATCATAGTACAGTGGGTGTAGTAATATCGAATTTCATTAATGTAGAATGACAAATTGTTATCAGTATGAATAGTAATTTTATTTCTGTGTTAATATAAACATGAAGGTCAATTCAATTTATGTAAAAAATATATTTATGGTATATAGTATAAAATATACATAAATCTTGATGCATATTAAAACTATCGTATCACATGTGGTTCAAATAAGAACGAACTCTCGATTTTTCACATATTACTCATGTTACAAAAAAAACCGTTATTGTCATCGCAAACAAAAACCTATCCAAAAATGCTAGAATGGCAGTGCACAATGGTGTTCTTCTACCGACCCTTATGTATGGAAGCGAAGCATGGAACTGGCAAAAGAAGGATGAAAGTAGAATAAATGCAGTAGAAATGAGATCTCTTAGACGAATATGTGAATACTCTGTGTATGATAGAGTGTCGAATGAAAATATAAGAAGTGAATGCGGTGCGAATGATCATTAAGATGGTTTGGACATATGGAAAGAATGAATGAAGAAATAATGGTTAAAAAAGGATATGTTAACGATGTAAATGGAACCAGAAATAGAGGAAGACCGAGGAAAACATGGCACGATCAAATAAATCAAATATTGAATGTCGGCCATGTGAGGAGTCAGAGAAATCGACGAGCGTGCATGACACGATGTATGAATGTTAAGGAAGCGAGAGAAATATGTCAGGAAAGAAAAGTGTGGCAGTCCATTTTTTCTACCTACCCCTTCGGGGAGACGGCGTGATGGTTAGTTAGTGTTTATTTTTTTTATTCATGTTTCATTTGAATAAAATATTTATAATCAAAAGTCATTTCGATTTTTTATTTCTGATATTCGAAATTCAAAAATATTACAGGCGGCCCTCGACTTCCGCACTTAATTGATCCTGAAAATGTGTGCGAAAGTTGAATGTGCGAAAGTCGAGCGTAAAAAAAACATCAAAATAGTGAGTATTTTCACTTTTGTATTTCTTTATCAATCACATATATAAATTAATAATAAAATAACGAAACGAATTAGGATTCTTCTTTACGAATTTGTCAAGAGGTTTTCGAATCCACCGTTTTTTTTCTATTCCTGATAGAGAGTTCTATAACATGCCGTGTCTTTTTCGATTACGTACTTGAGATATACGCTCTGTATTGGGATCATATTCATCCATGATAGTCAAAAATTTATCAAGATGCATGAAGGCTTCATTCACTTTTTTTGTGTCAAAGTCTTTACCATTTCAACCTCTTTTTCGCCTTCATTTTCTATTTTATTTGCTTATTGTTGTTCAATTAGCTATTCATTCGACAAAGGCTCTGAATACAATTCGATTAATTCATCAACATCTTGGTTTTTGGAGTACAAGTTTACTTCATTCATCATTAAAACTATTTCATTTGTGATAGTTTCATAATAATCTAATGTAAGAGCGAAATATGAACACGTATGAACAGATAAAGCGGCAAAACACGGAAGTGTCAGTCCGTATTGCAATGCAAGACTGAACTTGTTTCAAACGTACAAACGGAGATGAGTGACTGCACGTGGACACAAGTGAGCGACACGTGAGCGATCGTTTATCGAACAAAAAACGACTGTCAAAAAATGTGCTAAATAGCGAATTGTGCGAAAGTCGAACGTTCGAAAGTCGAGGGCCACTTGTATGTTTTTGGCGCAGGTAAATATGAAAATATCGTTCGTCTTTATACTACATATCAAAAAACGAATCAATAAGCAGTATATTTAAATGAGTTAGAATAATTTATTAATGGAAAGTGATCGCTTTTGCCAATATAGTTGGCATTTACAGATCGGATGGTAAATGATTATGATAATAAAATAAATTATCGCGTGTGTTTTTGATCCCGTAAAAATAATTACAATATATACGATATAATTGAATTTATTATATGAAATATAGGAAAAAAAAGTTTTTTTCATAAATATTTTTACAATATGCATCTTCCAGATATGGGAATTCGTTATTTACTGTTATAATCTCTGACATTAAAAATGTTTCAAAAATGAAGTTATGCAAAATACAAGTATAAATATCATATATACAAAAAATTGTGTACAATTGACATTTTCGGGGAATTCCTTTAATAAACTGTCACGCGTTAGACATATTTTTTCTTATTTAATATGTATGAAAAAACGATAGTTTTCAATGAATTTTAATATGTTTATGTATGACATGTTTCGCCCTTCTAAGGCATTATCAAATGTGACATTCATACATATTAATAATTTAATATGGAGTTTTACATCATTGTTCAAGAAACAATAAATATATTTTCTTCATTTTAACAACAACAACAAACCATCACGCCGTTTCCATGGAGGGGTAGACATAGAGAATGGACCGCCACACTACTCGATCCTGACGAACCTTTCTAGATTCTTCCACAGTCATACACGCAAGTCGGTTCTTTCGTCTTCTAACATGGCCTACTTTTAAAATTGTATTATTTTGGCCATGCCAAGTTTTCCTCGGTCACCCACGACTCCGTACTCCATTCACATAGTCAACGTAGACATTCATAAACATTATTTTTTCATTAATACGAAAGAGTTACACATCCATACAGTCATACACCCACGCCGATTCTTCCGACTTATAACATTAAGTAAGTAATCGACTTCTCTAAGTATTTTTTTAAAACTTCAGGCGATATACTATGGAAATCTACATTTATGATTTTTTTTATCATTGAATTAAAACTTTTTTTTTCTTTTTGATTTTAATTTTTGCGACAAATATTAGGCAGTTTCGAATATATTATTCCTTCATCATCGGTAGAACGATATATGCATTGTCGTTTATATCTTGAATTTAAAAGAAAAGTAGCACGTACAACGTAAACGGAGATTGTTTTAATATGTCTTGCATGTTCAGTGCACTTTAACTGCTATATTTTCCGAGTTTCTATGTACCAACTTTCAAAGAAAACATTCATGCAGCAGCGCTTAATCGATACTCTTGAAAAGGAATAAATTAAAAAATTACGACTTAAAAATACTACGTCATGGAGCAGAGATCCGATGTGTGTACTATAGCGAGATGTCGTACTATGTATATTCGGATAATCAAATCCGTCTCTTCTCACTGCACATAATCAGTGCTACGGCCACAACCTCATTTCCTCATATGCAGTTTGCGCTTTAGATAAGTCTTATATAAAATTCTTACCAGTAAGAAAACAACTAGATTCCAACTGCAGAACCCGACTCAACTCGGAATAGAACTAGACGTCAGTGTAATACTAAAACCATGATTAAAAAATCACTATACACACAATCACTCACTCTTCATTCCACTAAAACATCACTATATAACGTAACCTCACGAATGACAAGCACGTAGGAATTGTAACACCACTTAACAACTTGGATTCCAATAATTTTATTTCGTGTGTATTTTTATTACACGTTTCCGAGTTACTTCCACTCTGTACGACCGATGATTCCGAGTTGGATTCACAACAGCGAGACAGGCAGTCCGGTACCAGCGTCCATTCCCAAACAAAAGGCGGGAACTGCCGACATACGTGCGTCTCCCTCGCGCAAATGAAACATAACCTCAAAATGTACGGCCACTCTCGGACGGCATTACCGCGGGAACAGGTATGTTTGCCTTTTACCTGCTACGTGGGCTCCGCGGACTTTGCCGAGCCGCGGCGGAGAGAGCCGACCGAACGCGTTGCCGTGTATTTGAGAAACACACGGGCCGGGCGCTGAGGCAAAACTTGCAGGAATCGCGTTGGAAACCGATCGCGAAGATTATTATTGTCTTTTCGCATTACGAACGGTGAACAACGCCGACAAATCATAGAATTAGATGGCACAGAGAGCGTTTCAAAAGAGAAATCCGCAATTTCGCGTTCATATTCGTAAACGAGGCGTTCATTACATGACACCGATATGAATAGCAAAGGAACTTATTGTAATCAACAGCAAGAATTGTATGTCCCATCGCGAAGTCAATATTGCGATTCACGGAGATCCATTTTCTAATCTACTGACAACTTTTGTAAAACTGTTTTGTTCTCAATACCCTAATCGAAATGGTAGATTCATATAAATATTTGGGTCACACAATAGTACCTGCTGATTACAGAAAACGAAACCACAGAAATCGACCTATGAATTGGTTTGGGTTAGGCTGGATTCCAAAAAATTAACCATGTATTGAAAAATAAACAAACCCCCATAAACTTCAAACGGAAGGTGTTTGACTGCTGCGTCCTACCGGTGTTAACTTATGGGTTTGAAACAATAACATTGTCTCAGAAATGCGCCAATAAATTGAAAATTCTCTAAAGATCTATGAAAAGAACAATGTTGGGTATCAGTATGGCGGATGAAATGAGAAACAACAATGTTAGAGCAAGAACAAGGGTGTCGGACAGCATCGGAAGAGATGCAACGCTAAAATGGTGTTAGATAGGCCATGTCACTCGCATATCTTAACAAAAGCCTCCTTTGCTAACATCTTAGAACGGTGACCCAAAAATCCAGGACGTCCCAGGACGAGGGACAACATTATAGAGACCACCGGTACGACATAGTGCGTGTTGCCCAGGATTGACAAACGTGGAAGCAGATGGAGGAGGTCTACGTCCAGGAATGGACAGATACAGGTTGATGATGATGATTTTTGATTGTGGTTCTGAGGGGTATTAATGCTAACATGGAGTTTGTTCTGCAGGGAAGAATGGCTATATAAAATGTCGCAATGCGCTATATTGCAATGACACCACCAACACTACTATCATGTTCAATTCTCTAGCGTCCACGAGTGGTCTCTTAGACTTCCAGAACCTCGGACAATATGACCACTGACAACATCACCATTGTCATAGCAAATAGAGAGTCGGCGAAATACGATTTTCCAATATCATAAAACTATATTCACCTGTCTTAAGGAAGGCAACCCTAAAAGAAAATCATCCAGAGAAGGCAAGCGGAAAACACTTTGGATATCATTCCCCAAGTCATCACTTAGAAGAGGAATCAACTCTCAAGTTTTGGTCAACGTGGGTGGACCTGACATGACACCAGAACAAGAAGAAGTAATTTTAAAAAATGATGCAGCCTACATATTTATGATATTCAATCAATAAGATAGAGACGACAAAATTCTCCGAAACGTCAATCGTGAAAAAAACATACTCGTATAGCATGTGATACAAGTATCATTATTATTATTATCTATTAAAAAAGTTAAGAGGGAATTAAATCATAAACTTAGGAAATAGGAAATAACTTTGTTTATTCCACAAAATATTAAAAAACACTGGCGAAACCGGTCGCTGTCTAAATAAAGACAGAAGTGGAAGTAGTTAAAAAACATCGTTTTATTTAATAATTATATTATTAAAAAACACGACATGTTTTGGAGAATACCTCCATATTCAAGTGTAAAAATATAATAAAAATTAAACAAAGAACGACTTAAAATTCGATGCAATAATTTTATATGAGTCATTCATCGTTTAGTTTTCATAATACTTTAACACCTTAAGATGGAGGTATCCTACGAAACATGTCGCGTTTTTTTATATTTTTTATATTTTGTGGAATAAACAAAGTTATTTTCAATTTCCTAAGTATATTACTATGGAATTCCACAGTGTTAATGCCTTAGGTTTCAATAAATCATAAACTACTTTAACTTTTTTATATACTTTGTATACAACACTAACTTTAAAAAAAAAATTAAATATCAGACATGTTTCAAATATTGTCCAAATTATTATTAGGTGGTGATTAAATTTAAAGTAACTATTTGATCGATAAAATACTTTCAGGAAAAAAAAACAAAAATACAATATAAATAATCAATAAGAATCAATCTTCGAATATTGAAATTTATACCGGTGATGTCACACTATCTTTTGTTAATACATAATGTATTGAAGACTATCGCATGTTTATAATGAAATTGGTAGAATCGATTTTTGTACTAATAATATAAGGAACAGCGAAATGTGTCACTCCCATAAAATATAATAAAACTTCTAGAAAACATACGTCTTCATTTGTATTAATTATTTAATATGGAGATTTACATTATTATCTAAGAAACAATAAATAAAATTTGTTGTTAAAATATAATGTGTGAAGTAATGGTAATAATTCTGTACGTTCTTTAAAATATTCTAATTCATATAAAAATCAAATGATTTTATTGAAATCTCTTGATGGAAGTTCATTTTAAATAATAATTAAATAAAACGATGTTTTTTTATGTTTTTAAATGGTCTCGCCACTTTGCCACCAATTTTATGTTTTATCATTCGGGTGAGGATTTTTGGGATGGAATAACTTCCAACACGATTAAGTTTTTAAGTATAGAACTTTATTTAAGACGATTTACAATAAGAAATAACATAGGTATAAAGAAGTGTTACAAGTAAGGAGTTGTAATTGTATCTAGACGTGTTACTATTAAGAAATCACAATTGTATCTGTAGACGTGTTACTATTAAGGAGTCGCAATTGTATCTGATTTAATCCATGATGCGGTTCAGCTTAAATAGTGTGCATTTATTTGTTCGATGACACATGCACCTGTGGGAACAGATCAATAACCTCGCGTTCGAGCCCTTATATTAATAATATAAACAAATCTTGATTAAAAATATAGAGACGTAGGAAAGTGATTCTTGGGAACGGGTGATTAGGTACATAACAGTTTTTTAACCGGTGACCAGTCTGTCGATGCCAGCGAGCCTGGCGATACCGGTCGCTGTCGAAATAAAGACAAAAGTGGAAGTAGTTAAAAAAACATCGTTTTATTTAACTCTTATTATTATAAAAATATTATGTTCATACATAATATTCATATACAATAAAAGTTCCGCAATTTCTTTTGACATAAAAATCTATGAGTGAACGAAATAACGTAATAATTTCATTTATATCGTGTAACATGATCCATTAAATTTTATATAAAATGATCCATTAAATTTTACATAACTCTGATATTTTGAATGACTTGACTTTGTTTGTCCCCGACAATTATCTGCGACAAAGGCAACATAGATTATTTCACCTGCCACTGTGTAGAACCAATCTACCTAAGGTAATGCCCGTGGGCAGGGCAATAATCCTATTAAACCGCATCTCTTCGGATGTGGATATTTTTCACGATAGTGAGGCTACCCTCAGAAAGCATCTATCTCTTATGTATTAAATTACTATTTGCTTCTCTACTTATTGTACAAAAATGTTAATCTTTACCAAACTGTTCTCGAATATTTTTTTTTAAATTGTCTTCTGTTTTTCTTTTTTCTGACTTACTCTTATTTGTTTTCTTGTTATATTATTTGTAAATATGTTTTTTTAAATTGTTAATTTTATTTTTGTGGTTATAAACGATTTGGATGTGTTTCTGTAATGTTTATAATTTTTTTGAATAAATTGAATTGAATTAAATTAATACTAAGTGAAAATGAGAATTATATACGTTTCGATGTTCCCAGAAAACTAATTGATATATAGTACACGTGTTTTCATTTCTTTAGAAAACGGTCATAGAATATGTTTTCGTTCTATACCTGATATGAGTAGCCTCATTAAAATGACAAATAAAAATGTTGTAATTTTGTACATTCTGCATTCTACGAATTTTCAAAAAAATATGACAAACATATTGCAAATACACAGCTTTTGTTAAATACCCTAATAACCGTATCACGTGTTCTGTAAGCCATTATTTATTAACGTTTTTAACTAACTAACCATCACGCCGTCTCCCCGAAGGGGTAGACAGAAAGAATGGACTGCCATACTTTTCTTTCCTGACATAGCTCTCGCTTCCTCAACATTCATACATCGTGTCATGCACGCGCGTCGATTTCTCTGACTCCTCATATGGCCGACATTCAATATTTGATTTATTTGATCGTGTCACGTTTTCCTCGGTCTTCCTCTATTTCTAGTTCCATTTACATCGTTAACATATAATTTTTTTACCATACTTTCTTCATTCATTTTTTCCATATGTCCAAACCATCTTAATGATCCTTTCATTATTTTGTTCATAACACCATCATTCGCACCGCATTCACTTCTTATATTTTCATTCGACACTCTATCATACACAGAGTATCCACACATTCGTCTAAGTTTAACGTTTTTTTTATTTATTTACTAAGCACAATCCTTCAAGTCACTAGTGATCCTAGGATAATGTCAGTTTTCGGACTATCTTAAAACCTCTAAAACTAAAGCGCACATCTATTGTACATATATAGTAATATGGTTTAAACGAGTTATTGTATTAACAAAAAACTATCTTAGATACTATACATAAATATATTGTCAAAAGAAGCGTCCTACCTTAACGCAAAAAGTCTACTAATCTATTCGCTTATAAGTGTCCTCATAACAACAACACAAAAACCTTATTGCATTGAGCCAATATGTTGTTTTTTTATAAGTAATGAGTACACAGTTTTTCCGCTTAATTGCCTTCATAATCGATATAAAATAATAATATGAAAATGCATTATATTTGTAGGGCTAATGGCACAGAGTGGCGAGGGGTAGAGAGTTGTGGAAGTTGGGATGGGAGGCCTATTTCCAACACTGGACGACTAATTAGTCATTAATGACTGATGATGATGATGACAATATTTGTATGGTCTTAAAAGTTATAATTTTTTGCTAATTCTTATGAATTAAAACAGTGTTTTTTATCGATAAAATATCACAATCATGAAATTTCTGGAAGTTAACGCCTAAAGTTTTAGTAATATCATTTAAATTATTACTTGCTTAAAATAACGTTATGATATGTGAGGTTGAGAATATTATAAGATAGAGCAGACAGCGAAAAAGGGACTGGTACGGTCATGTTCAAAGAATGGACACCACCAGACTCCCCTATATTGCATTGCATAATCAGCCTCATGGGACTCGTTCTCGTGGAAGGCCTCCTAAAAGGTGGAAGGACAGCTGGGAATCTACCTCACAGGAGGAGCAACACTCTGGAGAACAGACCACATAGGTCTACAATAAGGAAGAATCAGAAAAAGAAGATTTGCTTAAAGTAAAATGTTTATGGCTTTTAACAATTTACATCATTGAGATACAATTAATCCTTAAATATAATGTCTCGTTTATAAATAATAAACAACATAAATTGTTTATATCGGTGCAAGATCCATACAATAAATACCATTGTTCAAATTAAAATACAATAAATAGGTACTCTTGTTCTAAATAAAATACAATAAATTTCATTTTCCAAATTAATATACAATAAATAGCTTTGTTCAAATTGAAATGACGATAAATACGTTTGTTTAAATTAAAATTCAATAAATACCCTTGTTCAAATTAAAATGAAGATAAACATAGAAACTTATTGTGAAATGTTCGGACAGGCTTTGTATGAAGGGCAGGGCAGAATACTCACCTAGTCGCACGTTGCTCCTCCGTTTGACCCTCAGCTTGATCATGCACGACTGGATACACTGAAAGGAAAAACATCCGTGAGTAATGAGAGTCAATTAGTACAATGGAAATAGCAATAAGGCCGCCAGCCAGTTAGGCCCGAACTGCTCTATGGATTGCTTCGATCACTCAACATCCACAGACAATTCTAGTGATTTTTCCATATTCAAATACACCTCCAACAATAATTCTTGTTATTCACTGTCACAGTAAATTTTTAAATCGGTCACATAATAACTAAATAAACGTTTATCTGTAAGAGTAGGCAGAAACTGCTTCGCTTTTCCATACTTACATAATATCATCAAAGAAAGGACACCAAAGTGCTCGTTTACTAGTCCGATGTTCTCCCAACACCCCAAAACGCCTCAGAAACATAGACTCTGTGTAAAAATTGTACACAGAGTGACCATGGAAAAGACAACAGACAGCACCTACAAATTAACTAAAAATTCAGACATACTCGTACATAGACACTGGACCAGGAATTGTGACCAGGATATCATTTACCGATTGCACGAACTAAGACAGGATAATCAAGGATATTGAACAATGGACTGAAACTTTACAATGAACAACCAAGGAATCTCACTACAACTCAATATAAAAAATATCTGAAACAATACATAATTAATAGTAAGATCTAAAAATGTAACCATAAAACCCATTTGGGTTTTTTAAAAAATAAATAAAATAAAAAATAAAAAGGCATATAAAATTCCTAGATCGGTACCGCCAACGTAGTCTGCAGAGGATCCTTTACCTGAAATGGCACGACAAACAGACAAATGACAGCACACTGGCTAAGTTCAATGTAACGGGTGAAGCCACCACTTTTCAGCAACAACTGCTAGGCTGCTAATTGAGATTGAATTCCTAAATAATATAGTATATTCTCAGCTGACCCAATGAAGAAAAAACGTTTCAAAAACTCACTAAAGGATAACATCAAAAGAATTAACATTTTTTTAAGACTAACTCCAAGGATTTAAATCAATGGCATTAGAATTTATTTCACAATCTTCGTGAATGAAATGAAATGAAAAAAGAATCGGGTCGTGTCCAGGCTCGAACCCAAGTCCCCTGGATCATCAGCCAAGCGTTCTGTCCCCTAGACCACCACCCGATTAAACAAGTAAATTAACATTGATTGTGAACGCTGGAAAAAGGCTGCAAAGAAAGCGGTAAATAAAGGCACACAAAAATTCGAAGAACAGCCCAGAGACGACACAACGAGAAGAAGATCATCGGAGGACGGTGGCGAATTCACTGCCAACGTCTTCCCCTGATTTAGTTGCCCCAGAGTTTGTGGATCCACGTTCTCCCCCACGTGTTGGAAATTTCTTTCTTGGAGGAGCAGTGCCGGATCAGCCATTTCGCAAAGTAGCGAGTGCTACGAGCCCCGCGTTTCTGGAGGTCCGCGCCTATAGACTCCTGTATATGAAACATGGACCTGACAAAAGAAAGGTGAAAATATATAATAATAAATACAGTAGAAATGATATCTCTTTGACAAATGTGCGCTAAATCCTGTAGGTATATGTAATAATAAACAAATGTAATAAGAAGTGAAAGCAGTGCGAATGAAAGTGTTATGAACAAAATAATGAAAGTGCCATTAAGATGGTTTGAACAAAATAAATAATAAATAAAGAAAAAATGGTAAAGAAAGTATATGCCAACGATGTAAGCGAATAGAAACAGATATTTCTGATAACTAGCCGGCTGAATAGCGTACTGCATGATATTTTTTCCATTATGAAGCACCATAAAAACAATAAATCACCCATGCACAATACACATACATATATATAAAACTTTTTTAAACCTACTCACATCCTAAAAATCACTAAAACAATGCACAAAATACATAAAAACTACATATTTCTTATGAGAGAAATCAAACGACACATGCACATGGACGCCATCTTGTTGCGACATAATAAAATCTTTAATGTACGAAAAATAAGTGCAACATTACACTGAAAAATTAGACTGCGCCTAGTTATATACTACAAGCATAATACCGGTGTTTTTCAATTACCATGCATTAGGTGGACACTGATAAGGGGTCTGGTTTACAATTACCAGTTCGCCAAACGCGCCATGGAAACAGCCATGCTTGGAATAACCTCGAGGGACAGAATTCGAAACGAATTTATTAAACAACAAACTAAGATGATCGGGGTGGCTCTGAGGATAGGCGGACTGAAGTGATGGGCTGGCTATATTTGTCGGAGAACCGGCAGCCTATTTAGGAAGCGGGGTCTAGAGTAGAGACCGCTAACAGCATTCCATAGAGTTGGACATTTCTCTGCTCGCTGAACCGACGATGTTACAAGAATTGTTGGACGTGAGTGGGTGAAAGTAGCGATGGATAGGTGGTAGTAGCGTGGTGCTTAAGCAGAGACCAACGTTCAGCAATGGACGACAGGCAGCGTATAAACATGTAGAGTTAATACTCGAGTAAAGGCTTACCTCGTGTATATGCCGGATGACATCAGGCCTGGACATATCTTCCATTTTGGTCTCATTAACGTCCAGGATCTCATCCGCCACCTCCAGATTGTCCTTCTCCGCCGGAGAGCCTGCGATAATAGTATTTTTAAATTAATACATTGCGGTTTTCAAACAAAAAATATTGCTAGCGGCACGGTACAGCCAGAAAACCAGTTTAAATCATACGCGTTAATATTTTTTCTTAATCATTATTGGGCTAGAGTAACAGACGACATCCAAAATCTAGCTCCAACAAACCATTAGGTCTAAAATCCAGGATCCAAAAATATTATTCATCACTCAGATGATGAAGACTATGATAATCTCTTATATTTTGATTACAATTTATGAAAATAAACAAATGTATCATATGGCAACAAAATATAGTTTAATACAAGTGCAAACGTCTGTTTTCTAAAAAAATTATGAGAATGACAATGCATTATCAAATGTTCTTTGGGTATGTTACGTCAAAAAATGACATATGATTATGCATTAGAAAGGCGAATTATTTATTCCCTTAAATTCTAATAAATTTCAAGAAAACAGACGTTTTTATAAACAGATGTTAAACTTCATATTCAACAATTCATACTAAAAAAAGTTTTATTATCAATTAATTAACTAACTAATATTTTTTGTTAATGTATACTTATACTTGTATACGAATACTGGATTTCACCCATGGTGGGAGATTAATTCATGAAATTTAATAAAAATTAATCTCCATAGATGGCGTTAGTGTGTGGATTATATGGATTAATCTTAAAAAGATTAACATATGTAATCAAATCTACATAGATGGCGTATTGAAACTGACATGTGAAGATAAACATAGATTTGTAACATATATACAACCTCCAAAATTTGTCTTACATGGTCATGAAGAAATAGGTGGAATGGGGAATGTTGTAATTACATAAAGCAAGCGCTTAACCCAACCAATGACAGGTCATAAGTCCTGTAAACACCTTGATCAACCATATTCAGTTTCCAGTTTGCATCTTCGTCTCTTTTGAGATACAATTAAATTTCTTTAACTAACTAACCTTCACGCCGTTTCCCCGGGGGGTGCAGAGACGATGTTCTATCCTAGCATAACTCTTGCGACTCTTCTACATTCACACACCGTGACATGAACGCTGAATGAATTCGAACACGGCCGCTTTTAAATAATTAATTATTTTATTTACGTCATGTCTTTATTGGCTTTCCGCAAATTTTTTTCCTTTCACACTACTTGTATATACATTTTTAACCATTCTTACCTGATTCATTCGTTTCATATGTCAAAAGTCTTAAAATAGTATTGTAATATATTCCATAAGACAATTAATGTTAAATTATTACACTTTAAGATATGTTTTGTTCCCCTTGTTCATTAATTGATCCATAAATGTGTATTTTACATATTGAGATTATATAGAGTGCGAAAAATGTCTCCCTGGAAAGGGTTACTCCAGTTGGGAGGTATTAAAACCATGTACATGGAAAAACTATCTATGTTACCCTTACTAAATTTTATTTATGACGCATTAATCTGCTCTACATTCCTTTCTTAATTCTTCATCCGGTATTCTCTCATAAAATGCACATTCTTTACTTGGTACATTCTTGATATAATTATATTATTCTTGATGGTTAAAACAGCGTATAGCATGGATTGGGCACGTATGCCGAGCCGAAGAGACCAGAGCAATCAAGACCCTGTACGCGTTTAGACCGACTGGAGTAAGACTTCTAGGAAGGCCTAGACAGCGCCTAATGGAAAATGTTCTGGCTGACCTGGCTAGGTTGGGCGAATCGGACTGCTGGGAGCAAAAGGCGCAGGATCGAGGAGCTTAGCGAAAAATCATCAAGGAGGCTAAAACTCTTCAAGAGTTGTATGGCCATAGGAAGTAAGAAGTAAGTATTAAAACAGCGTCGTCTGCATATATCAAACAGCTGATGGACATATCGTTCATTTTTGCACCAGCGTTTATGCATCTAGTCCTTTCATACACTTGTCCATGTATAAATGGAACAAACACGGAGGCGAATTATAATATTTTATGGGAGATACATGCTAAAGCATTATTATATCATTTAACACTGCCTTAGCAAGGTGAAACATGTCAAAATAAAATAACCTTCCAGATACCAGACATTTTCATTAGTATTCATTATTTAAATACGCATTTCACAATTCATTCCGTAAGTTTTAATTCTACAAGATATTCCCTGTTATGTGTAATTTATTGAATCGTAGTTAGTAATACGAAATACCCAGAATTTGCGGAGATAAATAAATGACCTAGGTGCGGTAATAATATTCCTCCTCCATTTCCCAACTTAACTGGTCTCGCCTGGAGTTAACCCAATAAAACTTCATGCGAACTTATATCGCAAAATCGTTAAGAAAAAACAATTCGTTCTAAGTACTAGCAGTAGCTCGCAACCGGTGGCATACGATCACGTATTACACAATGTATTTATTGTTTCTTGAACAATGATGTAAAACTCCGTATTAAATCAGTAATACGAAAAAAAAATCTAATTAATGCTTCCCAATCTTAATAGATGGCGCTAGTGTAGAATGAACCAAAAATGTGAAAAGCAGCGCAGCATTAGAATGCTAGAGCATATATACATTTTCCGAAAATTTTTCAGACGTGGTGGTCGTAAGAAGGGCGGAATGGGGAATGTTGTTAAACATAAAGCGATCGCTCAACCCAATCAATCACAGGTCATAATAAGTCCTGTAAGCGCCTCGACCACCATATTCTGTTCCCAGAAAACAATTTACATTTTCGTCTCTATTGAGATTCAATTAATCCTTATATAAAAATATAAAAATTATCCGCAATGGGTTAAATCCAGTATTTGTATACAAGTATTTGTATACATTCAAAATGTTGTACGAAAAAAAACGTCTGCAAGTTTTATTATAATTTATGGTTTCGCATTTCTAATAAAAATAATTATTATTATTACACCTTCTTCTTATTCCTCTTAGTTTAGGTCGTATTTAGATTTAGGTCCTTGGATGATGATGTCCAGCCATCTCTCCATCTCTTTGGCGGCCTTCCTGGTAATCTCTTGCTGCTTGGGTTTTCATCTTTAACAATTTTTGCAATTATTGTATTCTCCATGCGGTCCATAAGGTCTCTCCAAAAGCGCCTTCTGTTTCTTCCCCATCTCACTATGTTCTCAACACCACAGACAGACCTTATCGTTTCATTTCTGATCCGATCTCTGAAGGTTTTACCTGCGATGGAGCGTAGGGTTCGCATTTCTGCTACTCTAAGAAGGTTCTTAGTTCTATTGGTATTGGCTCTGGCCTATATTCCATACGTCATGATGGGGCGAACGCGTGCCTTGTATATCTTGACTTTACATTCGGTTAGCATGTATTTGTTCCTCCATATGGTGTCGCGCAAGCAGCCAGCCACGGCTGTCGCTTTGTTGGTTTTGCTCGCACCTCGTCATATAGGTCACTATAGCTACCGATCTCTATGCCTAGGTAAGTGAATCGCATGACTTTCTTAATAGGTGTGTTATCGATCTTAAAAAACCACTGTCGATAATTATCAATTGTTCACTACTCACAGGTGTCTTTCCGGAGCTCTGGAAGATTTCCAAAATCTCTGCGGTGTTTAAGAAGGGTACCAAATCGTGTGTTGAGAATTATAGACCAGTGGCGATCTTATCTTCCCCCGCTAAGGTATTTGAGGCAGTAATCTATAATTTCATTAACCCTCAAATTGAACCCTTCATCAAAAATGAATAACATGGATTTAGATCAGGCCGCTCGACAATCACAAATTTAATGGTATTCACAAACTTTGTCACCAAGGCTCTCGATAAATGTGCACAAGTAGACTGTTCATACAGTGATTTTTCGAAGGCATTTGATAAGGTGGACCACCAACTGTTAATTCTAAAACTTCAGAGAATGGGCTTTAGCAATCTTTTGCTGAAGCTCTTCTCTAGTTATTTGTCTTCTCGAGTGCAGTACGTATCTTATGAACTGTATCAGTCATCAGTATTCCACACTTCATCTGGAGTACCACAGGGTTCCATTTTAGGGCCGCTTCTTTTCACAATCTTCATCAATGATATATCAAATGTAATTGAGTCTTCAAAATTTCTCTTATTTGCTGATGACTTAAAAATTTTCAGTGAAATTCAGTCTCCTTCTCTCCAGCGTGATATACAAAGCATCATGCAATGGAGTAAACATAATAAATTGTTCTTCAACATCTCCAAGTGTTTTGTAATGTCGTTTATACGAGCAACTAAAACAATTTACTTCAGATATCTAATGGATGAAGCCCAGCTCGAAAGAGCGTCGACGTCCATGGATCTAGGGGTGTTGTTCGATGCTCGCTTGTCGTTTAGTCTTCACATAACTTCACTATGTAATAGCTCCCTCAAAATGCTTGGTTTTATCATTGGAAACGCCAAGATCTTTCGTAATATTCAGGTGCTGAAGCTGCTGTAAAACTCTCTGGTGTGAGGTCGGTTGGAATTTAGTTCCATTATCTGGGCGCTGCATGAGGTTCGATATTCCCTGATGGTGGAGAGGGTGCAGAAAAAATTTCTGCGATACCTCTATCTTAGGGAGTATGGATATTACCCGTGGCTCTTTCCAACTGATTTCTTGCTAGGGATGCTAGGCTACCAGTCACTCGAGAGGAGACGAGACATTCACTTGGGTGTCCATTTATTTCGACTGATAGGCGGTTGTATACACAACTCAGAAATCCTGAGTGATGTAGGTCTGTTCGTCCCTGATAATTATCTTCGACAAAGGGGCCATAGATTGTTTTATCTCCCACGATGCAGAACCAACCTGCCAATGGTTATGCCGGTAGGTAGAGCAATATCTTCGCTTAATCGTATCACCTCGGAGTTTGACATATTTTGTGATAGTTTGACTCATCTGATGGAAGTACTATCTTTATTATAATTGTATGATATATTTATTTTATTAATTTGTCATGCATCTTATGTTTCTCGCTCTTTTTATTAATCTATTATGTATTACTTATTATTGTGTATCTTATTGTGTATAATCCTGAGTGATGTAAGTCTGTTCGTCCCTGATAATTATCTTCGACAAAGGGGCCATAGATTGTTTTATCTCCCACGATGCAGAACCAACCTGCCAATTGTTATGCCGGTAGGTAAAGCAATATCTTTGCTTAATCGTATCACCATAGAGTTTGACATATTTTGTGATAGTTTGGCTCATCTTTATTATAATTGTATGGTATATTTATTTTATTCATTTGTCATGCATCTTAAGTTTCTCGCTTTTTTTTTATCAATGTATTATGTATTACTTATTATTGTGTATCTCTAACTTGTATCTTTAGTGGATTGGAAAAAAAATCTGTAATGCTATAGATATGTTTAAAATAAATAAATGATCAGTTTAATAATTATTATATAATAATAATATTAATTGAAATTATAATATCAAATGATACGTATAATGCCTTAGAAATTTGATAGTGCATTACTATTTCTACTAGTTTTCTCTTACTTTATTATTCTTATATATGTAACCTTATGTCAGTTGTTATATAATATTTGTGGTAGCATGTAATTGGCCTTGTTTTGTTGTCTCTGTGTGTTTGTATTTATATACTGTATTCGCTGGTTGTTACCCTCAATAATAAAAAATAATAATAAAATATAATTTAGATTCATCATTGTTCAAGAAATAATAAATAAGAGCTTTTTTCACGATAAACCTCTATGTGTGATGGAGTTCCGCAGTATCAATGGTAAAATTCCCCTTACTTGCGAAAGGGTTATGGTAATGAAACAATATTTTTAAACTGTGAACATTTTGCGGTTTGGGAAATTAGTCTGCTTAGTTAAATAAATTGAATGGTTCTACATGCTACCTTTTGGGGAAACAGCGGAATTGTTTGTTACTTTATAATTTTGTTGCGTAAGTACTCGCATATTATTGACCTAGTTTTTTTTAAAGATGGGCAACCCCTGACTAAGCCACTCACTTGCTCGGAATAATTCCGAGGCATCTAAAAAAGGGATATTCTCCGAGGGGAAGCTTGTTCCTTCCGAAACACTCGCGGGGATATCCAGGATCGGGCGGAGCCTGCGAATCCTCTAAGCCCCAGAATTACACATTCAGGATGCAAATTGCCCCACGCGAGTCTGGAGAGAGATCACATTACCAGACGTGTACGCAGTGCGTCTCAATCATACCCTTACCCTCCACACGATTATATTATAATGGATATTGTTTGCCTATTATTACGGACTTGATAGGTTATTGGCACCGTTGCGCGTTGTGCCGTTTAAGCATTTGCAGTAGTTGGCCCATCAGTTTGGAATATAATATATGGCCGAGCCATAGAGGGCTCCTTCCGCTTATCCGAAGCTGTTATAGGCACAGCGGCGCCATTCATCAGCTTCACTCGTGGACGGGCACATATAATAATAGTAATAATAACAATAATAATAATAATAATAATAATAATAGTATATGTATATTTGCAACCAAGGGGGACCCAGACCACATTTAAGCAACGCTACTCTCCCTCGATAATAATAATAATTATATGCTAACTTTTAATGCGCCGTTTTTGTGATGTAATCACCTCAAGGGCGCATTAAGACGTGTTTTAAATCTAAAAATCTAAATGTGAGCGCTTAAAAAACGATCGGTTTAAAAGTATAGTAGAACAATGTATAAATGTTTAAATTGGGTGTGAAATATGATAAAGGTGGGTTTCAAATTTTTCTGAAATCTGTCGGATCATTTATGCATCTGAGGTATGAAGGGAAATTGTTCCAAGCTGATGGACCGGCTACCGCGAATGCTCGATCCCCGAAATTTGTACTGGGGCAACACTTCGGCTCAACTAATCTGCCTATTGCTGAGGAGTTCGCCGAGCGAAGTGTGGATTTCCTTGAGATATAAAACTTGGTGCCATTCCATGTAGCGCTTTGAAGACTGTCCAGCAGAGTTTATACTGGATTCTTTCTGGACTTTTAAGCCAGTGAAGTTCTTTGAGATGTTGTGTTATATGTATTATGTCGATGTCCCCATAAATAACATATGCTAGAGAAAGAATAAAAAAGAAATAATGCACAGCAGGAGGCACAGGAAGGAGGGAGGAGACAAAATGCAGGATGGGGGAAATAAGGAAATTTATTTAATATGTGGAATAGGGAAGGTAACATAGGAAATTTATAATATATATATTTAAGAGAAGAAAAATAATGTAATTGAACTAAGGAGGAGGAGGACGAGGTCCGGCATTGCGGATCAGTCGCCCCTCCCCCCAGCAAGATAATCAACACCCCCTCAAAGAGGCAAGTGATCAGCTTGGAATAATCTTCCTTCATTTCTTAATTGCATAAATGACCCGACAGATTTCAAATCTAACAAGGAGACGAATCTTACTTACTTAATTAATTAATTAAGACAGCCGTTGTCGTCCACTGCTGGACATAGACCTCCCCCATACTTCTTCACGTATTCCTGGCTTGTGCCTTTCGCATCCAATCGCCAGCAATTCCTCGAATGTCGTCGGACCATCGTGTGGAGGGTCTCACTCTGTTTGTTTTATCTTCGCGGGGTCTCCCCTCCACCACCCTTCTGGTCATCTACCAATCTGGCATCATGTTCCGCAAATGACCATTTAACCTTAGCTACACTTTCGACGACATTTGTTACTCCCGACCTTCTACGTATTTCAGTATTTCTTATCCGGTATGATAGACTTACATATAGCATGGCTTTTTCGTGTTTCCTCTGTGCTACACGGAGTCTCCTTGTGGTCAACTTAGTGAGGGTTAGCGTTTCTGCTCCATATGTCAGTACTGTAAGTACGCATTGATCATACATTTTGAGTCAGACATTGGGGAAGGAGACGAAGCACGACATAGGAAATTGAAATCAGGATGGAATTTTGCAGAATTATAGTCTCCCTAAGAGTCCTTCATAGTCAAAGACATAGAAGGGGTACCCACCGCTTACCCGAGGCTGTTATAGGACGCAGCGACGCCCTTTCGTCAGCTTCGCTCATTCACTTCCTAGGCCCGTCCCCCATCCATCCAGGACTGACATGAAAGAAAGCGTAATAGTCAGCTAATTTCCAGTAAAGATCCTTAAAAAATTCTACCCTTTTCTATATATTTTATTAGGAATTTCGCCACTGGCCAATATTTAAGTGGCTGAGCGGGTAGCATACCTTCCATCTCTATTCCGTTCATAGACTGGGTCCCCATTCAAATCAAGCGTCGTGCTCTCCTTTTTTAATTTCTTATACGAGGAACGTATATAACTCGTATATAAGGAACGGTGAAAACTTCGAATTCCTTTTTTTAGAAATTGGCTGGCTGTGCTTTCTTACTTTGACTGTCGACGACTCTTAGGGGGATACTATCTTGCAAAATCCCAATCCGAAATCCTCCATTCGCTTCCATGTCACTCTGTATTGTGCAGACTGCATCCAGGTTATTCCGACGTGTCTGTTCAGATCATTCTTCCACCGTTGTTGCGGTCGCCCTGCACTTCTCTTTGCCGTCCACGGTCTCCAAGTCAGTAGTCTTCTTGTCCATTTTTCGTATGAGCTTCTGGCTACGTGACCTGCCCATTGCCATTTTGGAGTCGCCACCCGGTGGATGATGTCAGTGACCTTTTTTCTCTCATCGAATCGTTTCTGACTCTGTCTCATAGGCTAGGTATCCTAACATGGCTCTTTGGGTCACTCGTAGTTTCTCGGCACTTTGTTTGAACAATGTTACAGTTTCCAGACCATAAGTAAAACCAGTTTCTAGACCATAAACTCTGCCCTCCCTTTATTATGCCTTCGTGGGAGAGTGGCGACATCTTTGACTGCCACAACGAAAGTCCCGGTGTGAAAAGTAATCTCGCGCTGTCTTTGATCTGGTAAAATTCACGTGACAATAACAATGACGATAGACTACCTACCTCATATCATGGGAATCAATAGCTAAAAAATGTATAAAATAATTGGGTGTGAATAATTTGTTATAGACAAAAATATAGAAAGCAACGGGAAAATGCCACATTAAAAAAGCCCAAGTGACATCTCAAGAATCAGCAAAGATGTGAATTGAATCGAAACATAAAAAATAAAAATAAAAATTAATTCGTAATATTTTATTATAATGAGATTAAAGATCAGATACAGCGTTCATTTTAACACGTCCAAATGCGCCCTTAGGTGATAACATCACGAAAACGGCCCTTGAAAAGTAACTAACCATCACGCCGCCTCCCCGAAGGGGTAGGCAGAAAGAATGGACTGCCACACTTTTCTTTCCTGACATACTTCTCTCGCTTCCTCAACATTCATACATCGTGTCATGCACGCGCGTCGATTTCTCTAACTCCTCACATGGCCGACATTCAATATTTGATTTATTTGATCGTGCCACGTTTTCCTCGGTCTTCCTTTATTTCTGGTTCCATTTACATCGTTAACATATAATTTTTTTACCATTCTTTCTTCATTTATTCTTTCCATATGTTCAAACCATCTTAATGATCCTTTCATTATTTTGTTCATGACACCATCATTCGCACCGCATTCACTTGTTATATTTTCATTCCACACCATACACGGAGTATGCACACATTCGTCTAAGAGATCTCATTTCTACCGCATTTATTCTACTTTCATCCTTTTTCCATACAGAACACCATTGTGCACTGCCATTTTAGCTTTTTTGGATAGGTTATTGTTTGCGATGACAACTTTAAATGCACCATTCACTTTGTTGCCTGCCCCAACCCTTATTTTAATATCCCTCTCCACTCGCCCATCTTTTGTAAACATACTACCCAAGTAAGTAAATAAAGTAAAGTAAGCATATTATTTTTATTTTTATTATTGAGACCAGAGGTATCGAAATGTTAATTTCACAGACTAAAATAAATTGAAAAACAGAGACTCTGGTAATTTTATCAACAGAGGATCTTGGTTTAATCTACGAAATCAGATTGAGTTTATGTTGAATACGTTGAAATTAAATTTTCTGACAAAAATGAATGAAAACGTATTTTCTGGAAGTTTTATTTTTATATAAATATGTTTCATGGGAACGAGATGTTTCGCCGTGCTAAGGCATTAAAAATTTGAAATACCTTAAGTCGAAACATGTCATTCCCATGAAATATAATAAAACTTCTATAAAACGAACTTTTTCATTCATTCTAAAATTTAATTTACATCATTATTCAAGAAACAATAAACATTATACGACCAGTTTCGATTGCATCCATATTTTTATCAAGGCTATTGATTAAGTATTTCGGAGATGGCCATTTTAATTATAAATATTATTAAGGTAGATAAATCTTTGCACCAATATAGTAAACAATGTTGAAAACATATCGTACATCGAAGCCGGTCATAAATAAAGTGATCAGAGTTTTATATAGAAAAAATATTATATCAAGGTATCTACAATATTAATTTTAGATAAACTTAAGGCGTTAACACTGTGGAATTCCATAATGACCAATTTTTATGAATTAAAACACGTTTTTTCCCCAACATTTTGAATGTACTCGTATAATTATAAGGATTAATTGTATCTCAATAGAGACGAAGATGTAAATTGTTTTCTGGGAACAGAATATGGTGGTGTATAAATTGGAGAGACATCTCCAGACGCAGTCTAGTACTGTATAATAATTGCAAAGCCTTTCACATTGCATTAATAAAGCTTTTCCGCTCAATGCTTACACCCAATCTTAATGGACGGCGCTAGTTTAGATTGAACTAAAAATGTGAAGTATTCCTCAACATTGTAGCATATATACATCTTCCAAAAAATTGTCAGACGTGGTGGTCGTAAGAAGGGTGGAATGGGGAACGTTGTTAACATAAAGCGATCGCTTAACCCAACCAATGACAGGCCATAAGTCCTGTAAGCGCCTCGACCACCATATTCTGTTCCCAGAAAACAATGTACATCTTCGTCTCTACTGTTTTTTCCACTTTCAAAAGTAAAAAAAACAGTGTTTTAATTCATAAAAAACCGTACCTTCAATGTATTAAAAATATGTCACCACAAAGTTTAGGTTATAAAAAATCTAAAAATATATTATGTTATTTTAAATTCCTTAATTTCATTATTTGGCCTTTAATTTTTGTAACAATCCTGTTTAGTTTTACAAAGTATTAAATGTTTAATACGAATAAAACGTCTGTTTTCTAAGTTTTATTTTATTTTATGTGAATGACATTTTTGGCCTGTCTAAGGCATTTCACATTTGACATTTAAGGCCTTAGACAGGCGAAATATGCCATTCACATAAAATATAACAAAACTTCTAGAAAACGGACGTTTTCATTTTTGTAAATTATTTAATATGGAGTTTAAAATGTGACAGAAACGACAAATTATTAATTGTATTTTAATAACATATAAAGGTGTGTGCAATTGGTTTTTATTTTTAACAATAACCTAATTTAACTATTATAATGTTAACTTATCTTGCAAGTTAAATTAAAATTTGTTTTTACCACTTATGTATTTAATTATAGTACGACTGTCTAACGTTAAAAAAAGAAGAGAAAAAACGTACATATTTGTATAGTTATTACATATTACTTTAGTGAATGTTTGTTTTTGATCAATTTTACAATAAGCGAATCTCAATTGTAAATTTATTATTTACTATATTCTTGTTTAATTTACCTTTCTTTTATAAATAAGAATTACGAAATATGTGTATTTAAATAAGTAACATAACATGGAATACTGGTTGTGTGTCATATAAATAAATAAATATGCAATACAATATATTAGCTATACCTTTTTTATTATTAATGTATTTATTTTAATAATGTCCAAATATTTTAATGCTATCAAAAAGATTGGTATCAGAACTCATTATACATTTTCATACATAAAATAGATTATGGAGAAGAAGTCTTCATTATGAAGAAGGTATCGTATTCAGGTTTGAACCCACGTCCCCAGGATAAGAAGCAAAGAGTTATGTCAAAATAACATTACAATTTAAGATTTAGTATAACATAATACATTAAGAACGAAAACGTATATGGTACAATAAAAATAAACGCATATTATGTGGTATTAGGAGAGTTAAAATAATGCTTATTGTAAATTAGATGTGGAAAGATGTGACCAATCTTAATTATCAAAACTGTGTGAAGTGACCATATTTATTAATTTTACTTGATTTTACAATAAGGTTTATACATGGTATATATTTTTACGTATTCTGATTTGAATAAATTTTACGAAACGTACTTACTAAAATTTGTATCAAAAATCACTCCGCGATACACATTGTATCTGAACGTTTAAGCAAAAAATATTTTTGAGAGATATTTTGAATAATGAAAATAAAATAAAATTATTAAGAATTTTTCTATGTTTATTTTTAGTGTAAAATCTACTTATTGATTTTACACTAAAAATAAACATAGAAAAATTCTTAATAAAAAAAATTTATTTTCATTATTTACAATGAACTTCTACCAAGAAATTTCAATCAACAACATAAATAATTTGAAGATATTTTGAAATATAATAAAAATGCAATTATAATAGTAACTAACTAACTAACTAACCATCACGCCGTCTCCCCGAAAGGGTAGGCAGAAAGAATGGACTGTCACACTTTTACTGATGCGGCACTCCATCCTTCTCTTTTCGCTCCGCGGGAGACGCGGTGTGATGGGTTGCGAACCTCATCGCCACCAATAGGCATCTCCCGCGCACACTTCGATCGTCCGACACCCACAAAATCATAATAGTACCTTCTTCATAATGAAGACTTCTTCTCCATAATTTATTTTATGTATGAAAATGAACAATGAGTTCTAATACCAATCGTGTTGATAGCATTAAAATATATGGACATTATTAAAATAAATACATTAACAATGAAATAGGTATCGCGTCTCCCACGGGGCGAAAAAAAAGGATGGAGTACCGCATCGGTTAAAGTGTGGCAGTCCATTCTTTCTGCCTACCCTTTCGGAGAGACGGCGTGATGGTTAGTTAGTTAGTTAGTTTTGAAATAAGTGGTCTTCTGTTGACCTGTTTGATGATTTCTATAGTTTCTGATTATCAAAATGTTATACGAGTATGTAAATGTAGTACCTATATTACATTTTAAATAAGAAATATATTTGAAGAAAATATTTTAAATTGTTTTTATTTAAAATTTCTTTCTTAATAGGTACTCGTGTGAATTATGACAAATACCTGGTCTAAAACATGTATGTTAGTTTCTGTCAACAATATTCTAAATAATAATATTTCCTCATCAAGTATATTTTTAATTAACAGACCAGTCTGTTGATGCGAGCGAGCCTGGCGAAACCGGTCGTTGTCGAAATAAAGACAAAAGTGGAAGTAGTTAAAAAAAACATCGTTTTATTTCATTATTAATTTCAATGAACTTCCATCAAGAGATTTCAGTATAATCATTTGAATATTTTTAATTTATCATATTTAATGTTTCCTACTCGTATGAATTATGACAAATATATTTAAATAAATAATATGATTAAAAAATATTGTTGCAAAAAAATCTGTTTTAGACCGGGTTTTTGTCATAATGCATATTAAGTAAGAAACATTTAATAAAATCAATTAAAAATATAATTGAAGAAGAAATAGTAACATAAATAATATGATCACGAAGTATTCTTGCCAGAAAATATATGTTTTATACGAGGAATTGGTCGTTATGCATATAGTTAGTAACATTAAATAAAATCAATTAAAAATATAATTGAAAAAGAAATAATAATATAAATAATATGATCACGAAGTATTCTTGCCAGAAAATATATGTTTTAGACGGGGAATTGGTCGTTATGCATATAGTGAGTAACAATTAATAAAATCAATTAAAAATATAATTGAAGAAGAAACAGTAATATAATTAATATGATTAAGTAGTTATAGGGTATATGTCATAATTCATACGAGTATTACCTAAGTAAGAAACATTAAATAAAATCAATTAAAATATCATTGAAGAGGATTATTTAATAATAAATACGATTAAGAAGTATTGTTGCTAGAAAATATATGTTTTAGACCGGGTATTTGTCATAATGCATGCTTAATTAAAAGATAATGGTCATTTGACTCACCATAGAGCTTAATTTTGTTTTCCTTGGTCTGCACCAGTATAATGACGTATCCCTTGAGCTCCACCACGCGGCCGGTGGTCTTGCACTGCACCGTGCTCATGTTGGGGGTCGAGCTGAGCATGTCGGGATCACGGGCGAGGGGGCGAGCTAGGCAGAGAGTCGGGGGCGCCCGGCGCCCGGAGGTCCCCGAACCAGCGATGGCGCCAGCACCACTTGAGACCGAGGTTGCCGTCGCTGGACTGCGTCATTATAGCGGCCACATTGGCTGCGAGACCTGCGTCCCCACGAATTACCAGCCGCGGCGCTCCGTCTTCCGTCTCGACTTGGAAACCCTCTTGTCGACGTACAATCGAGAATCATTCCGACATTCTCTCATTCCTTCGCCGTTTACTATAATACCGAGCATTTTAGCAAAATCTACGATAGAAAACTAGCACATTGGTACACCTTCATTCGGCGATATCTACAATATAATTTTCTTACACACAATAAAGCGATATTCACTCCGCCGCCACGCTCCAACACTATAGGATTTCACGCGATTTCGTAAAAGAAATAACCACGGACGCGAAAATGAACATTATCCGCGAAGGAAAATTAGTTCAGCGGCCTTTTCGGTTCGGCTAGGAGCAGCTCTGATCTCGCGACCCGTGCGGCGCGCGTGTGTATGTGTGTATGAGAGGCTATAAGACCAAACCCTCCGCTCTCGATCAATAATGCTCCAGCCTCCAGCTTCCCTCTCGGAGGTACCTGTCATCGTGCGAGCATCGTGCGGCCACTCGCCGACTCGGATATCGCTTTTATTTTACGAATCTTCTATGAGGGTTTAAAATAAAATAATTTAAAAAAAGCAAATAAAAAAATATATAGGTAAAAAAAAAAAAAAAAAAAGCCGTCTTAGTAGACAGGTCCCACCGAGATTTGAACTCGGATCGCTGGATTCAAAGTCCAGAGTGCTAACCATTACACCATGGGACCAAGGTACCCGCTTGGTCAATAAAATCGTATTTCAATTTAAAGCATGGACTAAAAAGTTTAAAACGAAAGTTTTATGAAATTTTAGTAGAATTGATATAAAAATTTCTTACAATATTACCAATTTTAATAAATATATGAAAGTTTTTTTTTATTATTACAAATAAAATTTATTCACACAAGTCGCAAGAGCTTTCTTCATTTGTCGCTAGATGGACAATTCAGCTATATGGTGCTGCACTCTAGTGGATAAACAGAAAACTGTTAAACGACCTGACGTTCGTTCGAATGTAATATTTTATGGCTACTAAATATAATATGAGAGTTAATTTAAATAAATATTGTGTATTTGTGACCTTCACTACTGGCGCAAAAAAGGTAATTCTCGTCTTTTCAGTAGATTTTTAACCGAATCAGTCAAAGATGAAAGAATTTATTTTTGTGCAATTTTTTTTAAAAGTACCTATTTGTTGTCATTTTTTAATTTATTTCTGGAGCCGTGTAAAACATTATTTTTGTATAAGTTAAATGGCAACACCTCCATGATCAATGTAAGAAATAAAGATGGCGGAATAATATAGTGCTCGTAACCAAATGAGCAAAAATGCCTTATTTTGTCATGTTTTAAGTAACCGTAGAGTCGTGTCGACGCGTAGTGTTCGTTCATAGCGTGCTAACAGGGTCGTTTAAATAGTGTTCATAGTGCTAGTGTCGCAAAAGCCGTGCCATTGCGCATATCATAATCGGTGTTCGCGTGAAAGTGATTTTGTGTATTGTTTTTAAGTTGACACCCGTCGAGATGGCCGCGGTCGGGTCAACCTAGGAACAAGGCAGCGGGGCCACGCGGATGCCTCCGCTGCTGAGGCACTCTGTGAGGTCCATGGAACCGTCTCGCAACGGAGATGTGGGCAGCTCGGCGTCGAACTCCATCCAGACACAGGGCACGCTTAAAGGCCCGCTATCCCTGCGGACGGCCGTGTACGACTATTCCGCCCAGGGAGAGGATGAGCTCTCCCTGCAGCGCGGCGAGGTGGTGGAGGTGCTGTCCATGGACGCCAAGATCTCGGGTGACGAGGGCTGGTGGACCGGCAAAATAGGCGACAAGGTCGGCATCTTTCCCGCCAACTTCGTGGCCTTGGAAGACCCACTGAACAACGTCAGCTCTCTGCTTACTGGAGACATCGACCCGCTCCGGATAGACTGGGGGGAGCTCCAGTTGCAGGAAGTGATCGGAGTTGGCGGCTTCGGGAAAGTTTATCGCGGCTCATGGAACGGTCTGGAAGTGGCCGTGAAGGCGGCGCGGCAGGAGGCCAACGAGGACCAGGAGTTGACGATGGCGAGCGTGCTGCAAGAGGCCAAGCTGTTTTGGTTGTTGAAGCACGAGAACATCGTGTCTCTGAAGGGCGTGTGTCTGCAGGAGCCGAACCTGTGTCTGGTGATGGAGTACGCCAAGGGCGGCTCGCTGAACCGCGTGCTGTCGGGCCGCAAGGTCCGGCCCTACGTGCTGGTGGACTGGGCCATCCAGATCGCCCGCGGCATGCAGTACCTGCACTGCGACGCTCCCATCAGCCTCATCCACCGCGACCTTAAGAGCTCCAACGGTGAGTGGACTGCCTCCCCATATCCTCCGCACTCCACTACACTCTTAACATTTAATATAATTTCACATTGGTTTCATCTTCATTAAAATACCAACATTTTTATATGCCCACTTACGGACAACTTGTATATAAAAATAAATTAAATAGCAATGTACATCTGTTAACATGACCACGTGCATAAATATTGATACGCGCCCAATGAAAAAAAAAAACAAAGAAAACATCTTAATTATTCACTTCTTCTGTTATTACCCAGTATTTACAAATTTGATTATGTCTTGAAATTCGTCTACGCTATGCATAAGCAAGAACCGGTATATATTATTTTATATCGCTGTCTCCGATCCTCTGCGTGGTGTCAGTATTCTATACATACTATATTCTTGAGCAAGTACTTTCCGGGGTATTTCCAAGAATACTCATTTTTTTTATACGAAATCGATTAACGTTATAAATCAAATGGAATTTGGATTTTATTATAATTTTTATCTTTTGAACTTTGTAAACGTATTTCCATTAGATTGTGTTTTCTTATGTCATTTTGGTACCTTCTTCTTCTTCGTGTCAAACCTAGTTTCTAGGTCATGCCATGTTTTCCCCGGTCTTCCTCGACTCCGCAATCCATTCACATCGCTAACGTATATTTTCTTCATCAATGGGTTTCATATTTCCAAACCAACACCGTGATCCTTTCTTTCACTCTAGATTCCTTTCCGATATCAGCATTAGAAATTCTATCATACATCGTTTTTCACACATACCTACGTCTAAATCAGAGCTTCCCAAACTTTTTTGTCCAGTAGACCCCTTACCGATTTTTTCTATTTTGTATAGACCCCCTGCTTTCCTATTATTGATTTTGAACAAATTCATCTATAACTGTAACATTAGTTTTTAAAGCTGACACGAAAATACTCCCTTTAATAGGGTTTACTGTAGAAAAGAGATCTTTAAAATAAAATATATGTTAAGTTTTATAGTTATACATTTTAACTGGTATATTTACAACACTTATAATATCACAATTTTGTATTATACACTTTTTGAGAATGTCACGACAGCTGTTTCGCCAACCGATGTTATCTTCAACAGATCAAACAGCTGTCGTGACATTCTCAAAAAGTGTATAATAAAAAATTGTCACATCAAAACAGTGTTGTAATTTTAACAGTTAATAATGTTGAAGAATCATAGTTTTTCGGCCAAAACAATAGACTATTTAGACTTACAATCATTAATTAAAACAAAACAAAATGCAAATCCAACATGTTTACATAAAATAAAAACAATGTTCTAATACGGGGGGGTGAGCCTGATGCTATGATATCAAAATTTCAATATTTGGCTTCAATTCAGTTGAACCATCTCGTGGACCCCCATTTACATCTCATGCACCCCCAATTACTTTTCCAGTTTAGTTGTCGTAGACCCCTTGTAAGTCGAAATCGACCCCTGGGGGTCGATATAGGCCACTTTGGGAACCACTGGTCTAAATGATCCCATCTCTACCGCATTTATTCTGCTCTCATCCTTCTTCTGCCAGTTCCATGCTTCGCTTCCATACATAAGGGTTGGAACCAGAACTACATTGTGGACGTACGTGAAAATTTACATTTGGAATATAAAAATAATGTTTTGATACCAATGCACTAGGTCTACATTCGTGTATTTTATGTTTGAGTGTCTTGGTTATGCCCATACATGTAACAGTTGCATGCTTGGGTCTAAATCAATTGAATATTATTGTTCTTAACCAACAATCCTGTGTGTCGAGAAATGTAACGATAGTTGGATGTATGACTTCCATGTCGAAACATGACCAAATTAATCAATTTCGAAAAGGCGGCCACATTCGAAATCGGAAAAATCGACGAGCGTGCGTGTTACGATGCATGAATGTAGAGGAATCTCGAGAGGTATGTCAGGACAGACAGCAGTGTGGCGGTTCATCCTCTCTACCTACCCCTCTAGAGAAACAGTTAGTTTGGTATATATTTTGTTTATTTCTTATTGAAAGATTTTTTTTCGGAAGAATGACGGTATAATACATTCGAAATATGTCCGAAAAATAAACTCAAATGTGGAATATACAGGTTTCATTAATTAAAAATAATTATTATGAAATTCAACAATGTTCCACAAGGGTACTTGAACCCATAACCCTCTTAAATCGGGCTCTGTGCTTTTTACATATCGCCTCTTTGCAAGAATAACGTGTTATCTCGAAAAATTGAAATTTAAAACAAATGAAACAAGATACCCGTCTGAAAGAGACAGCGTGACAACACAATATACCACTGTTGTGTTGTCTCTTTCCCTCATAAATTCTCTGTTTTTCACTTTAAAAATACCATGTTTTTGTAGAAAATAATGTTGAACAAGGCGGATTTGATTTTCGAAATGTCACGTTATTCTTGCAAAGAGGCGATATTCAGATAATTTGCATGAATGTTCCTAAGTGTCCATTCTATCTGCCTACCCCTTCGGAGAGACGGCGTGATGGGTTAGTTAATTTAGCTACAGAACCTAAAATTTATGTACAAATTTATAGCCGTGTTTTTTTTTCTTTTAACGGTTAAAAAAATTAAGTGCCAATAACGTAATAAATTAGTCCCCTATTTGGGGCTACATTGCCATTTGCAGGGAAGGGCGTAGCGCCTCTAATGGCACTGTAAAACTCCTTTCGCCGCATGCTAATTACTCCTTCCTTCCGTCACGCGGGTGGTAGGTACTCCCCTCAAAGGGCGACTTGATATTTCACCGCACGGGGTAGCTACCTATAAAAATAAATACAGTTCTTAACTCTAGCTCATTAATATCTGAATCAAGATCTATGGTCACTTAAATGAAAGAACACACTGCCGTCTATCGCGGAAAATAAATATTTTTGGGCGAAATCTTTTATTTCTTATTATAAATACGGTATAAATTTTACTCTTAATACATTTTTGACAATCTTAAGGCGTTGATGCTGGTATTCCATAATACAATTTTTTTATTAATTGAATAACAACGTAAGTTTAAATATTATAGCTAAGCAAAGATGGAGTTCTAGTGCCAATCCTTATGTATTTAAGTGAAACTTGGAGCTGGAAAAAAATTATGAAAGTAGGATAAGTGCTGTAGAAATGAGATCACTGAGAAGAATGTGTGAGAAATGATATATGATAGAATACCGAACGATGAAATGTAAGGCAGAGGATTGCATCATAAGTAAAATTAGAAAATAATCCCTGAGATGGTTTAGACATATGGAATGAATGGACGAGAGAAGATTGGTTAATGTATGGCATGACCAAATTAATGAAATACTGAAAGGCGGCCATATTCGAAGTCGGATAAATCGACGAGCATGTTACGATGTATGAATGTAGAGGAATCTAGAGAGGTAGGTTATGACATAGCAGATTAGCGGTCCACCATCTCTGCCTACCTCTCCGGAGAAACGGCATGATGATTAGTTAGTTTGTTTATATCGTTCTCCCGAGGATGAAGGTATGAAACACAAAGACAATTCTTGGTGAAAGAGTAGACTATCTCAAATTCTGGCTCTCGAGTCCCAATATGTAAGCTGGTTCAATTCCAAAATCAAATAAAACAGTTTGGTCGTTTCTTGTTTATGCATAATATTCTCGAATTATGAATATTTACGGTGAAATTGTTGGAATTTCTTAAAACTGAATCTTTATGAATAAAATTGCCGATTCTTCCTCTTGTATGAGTTTATTTATATCGATTTGGTCTGAAAATTTTGAAGATTAAAAATATTTGCACGTTTATAAAATTATGAACAGTTTTTTTTAATGTGATACTACAACCCGCAGTCGATACGAACCCTAAAAAATGGTCTACCGGTACCCTGTGGATCGACCGCCATAAGGCTATTTTTACACCCCCGCACGCGAGGGCTTCTCGCCCCACTGACAGATGGCTACCTCGCGAATTCAGCTGGTCAGAATTGGGTAAATTAATAATACCAGGTGCACCGGCTGCGCGGACTTCAAAGGGTGGTTTTTACAATAGATTTACGCGGTAATTAACTTCATTAATGAACTTTCTGTAAGTCGCAAATATTGCACGAACGGACAATCGAAGGCTGGTAATGATTACAAATATGCTTAGTGGTTTAAACGTGGATAGACTGGCACACTCTTCTTTCCCGTCATACTTCTCTCGAATCCACAGTATTCATACATCGTGTCATGCACGACCGTCAGACATTCAATATTTGATTTAATTTGATCGTGCCACGTTTTTCTTGTTCATTCCTCTATTTCTAGTTTCAATTATTTAACTTACCAACTAACCATCACGCCATCTCCCCGAAGGGGTAGGCAGAAAGAATGGATTGCCACACTTTTCTTTCCTGACATATTTCTCTCGATTCCTCAACATTCATACATCGTGTCATGCACGCGCGTCGATTTCTCTGACTCCTTACGTGGCCGGCATTCAAAATTTGATTTATTTGATCGTGCCACGTTTTCCTCGGTCTTCCTCTATTTCTAGTTCCATTTACATCGTTAACATATTTATTTTTACCATTCATTCTTTCCATGTGTCAAAACCATCTTAATATTCAATTATATCATTAACATATACTCTTTTTTACCATTCTTTCTTCATTCATTATTTCCATGTGTCCAAACTCTCCTAATGATCCTTTCATTATTTTGTTCATAACACTTTCATTGTGTATTTGGCAACAGATTATTAAAAAATATATCATTGAAAGAAAAGTGCGAGGATAAATTATTTAATAAATCTATGTATATAAAAATTAAGGGTTCACTTCTATTATTTGAACTCAACGGACTCTAGAACCAATCGACAGATCTTGGTGATGTTTTCACTGTTCATTAATATTACTTTGGTGAAGGTACAGAAGTACTTGAAGCGAACTTCAACACAAAACAAAAAATATCCACCTTATGTTTCGATGATCAGTTTATCAGAGAAGAATAAAAAATTGATTGTGTTTTTGTCTCTACTTAAAAACTTAATATTTTAATTTGCATCCGTCTTCTTTTGAAAAACAGATATTACTTATGTAAAAATTACATATAATTTGAAATAAAATATATTGAAAACAAATATATATTTTATTTGAACAACCAAAATCTTGGAGAGGAAGGGAAAACGTTTGCGTAAGAGATTATTTTTAGAACAAGAAATATGGTATATTCGCAAGTATTGTGAAATTTAACATATTATAAATGTGTGCTATTTTCAATTTAACTAGACTGAGCCATAGCAACGCGTGGCAGGATAAAGCTAGAGTTCTATGAAGATGGTCAGTTATAAAATGTCTTGATCGGCTTTCTCCATCTTTCGTGCGGTGTGGGGATGGTTCGTGATGCGGTGTGGGGATGGTTCGTGAGAATACACTTTACCTACATGACTTACAATTAATTCAATTTTCTTATCGTGAGTCCCACGAAGCGGATCGCTATCGTCACATACCTCCGGTAATCTCGGACTAATCTCACACATTGCATGGCATCACGTCTAAAAATACAAGTTCACTTATCAAACCAACAAATAGCGTAATAAATTTAAATATATAAATTACTCGTCTCTTCGCGTTACGTTGTTAAATACCAATTTGATAATACGAGTGCGTACAATACATCGCACACGTGCACGGTTGTTCCGTATGGGGCGTAAAAGCGGAATGGCAGACTTGGATTTTCTGGCTTACATAGGTTCAGTTCTTATGACTATTCCTTGGACTTGGATCTTCTGGCTTAGAGGTTCAGCTCATGTTGCTATTCCTCTTACGTTTGATGGGAACATTGTTGGAAGGTGATTTGGTGGGTTGATGGTTTATGCGGGGGCATGATTTGTGTGGCCTGGAGTGTTTCTCTGAAGGAGGGTCGATTTTGGGCGCTTGTGGCGGCTGGAGGTGTATGGGTCGTAATTTGAGAGGTATTTTATTTTGGGGTTAGGATGTTAAGGGAATCCTCTGTAAAAACGTTCGGCAAATTCCAGAATGAATTCATCTATCATCGGGTTTCCCCATTTTAGGTGCAGTTGTGTGATCCTGGTCCATGAAGGCGCACCAAGCGATAAACGGATAGCCTTATTTTGCAGGATTTGGAGTTTTCGTATGTGACTCGAAGCTGCATAGCCCCATCCTCTTACATCTATTAGTAATATGATATTGGTGTTGTACAATACATCACACACATGCATTATTATTTTCTCTTCTTCTCAGTCGTATTCCTCATGATTGAGGGTCGTGTCCATCCTGTAAATGCGCCATGCGCTCCTGTCACCCATCAGTCTCCAGGCTGCAGCTTATTTTGAATAGTGGAATGGCGATAACCCAGACTTGGACTTGAATCTTCTGGCTTACAGAGGTTCGGCTCTAATGGCTATTCTTCTTACGTCTTTTTTTTAATGTGATTTGATGGTAATTAATATGAATGAAAACGTCTGTCTTCTAGGAGTTTTATTATTTTTTAGATATAATGACATGTTCCGCCCTTCTAAGGCATTATCATTTCATTTGATAATGCCTTAAAATCATTTCATTTGATAATACCTTAGAAAGACGAAACATGTCATTCCCATAAAATATAATAAAACTCCTAGAAGACAGTCGTTCATTCATATTAATTATTTAATATGGAGTTTTACATCACTGTTCAAGAAGCAATAAATTAAATACGATATATTATTTTAACTTAGTGTACCTAGTTTTAACGGACTTTCAAAAAGATTTTATTTTCCAAAATAAATTTAAATCTATATACAATAGTATTAATTAATATAAAAGAAAACGTTTCTCTTCTAGGAGTTTTATTAAGTTTTATATGAAATGGCATGTTTCACCATTCTAAGGCATTTAGAAGGACGAAACGTGTCATTCCATATAAAACTTAATAAACCTCCTATAAGAGAAACGTTTTCATTTATATTAATCATTTAAATTGGAGTTTAACATCATTGTTCAACAAACAATTAGTATTTATCTCTTTTGACTTTGAGTTTGGCGACAACTGGGCTGGCCCTTCTATGTTTAGTTTTTTCGTTAAATTTTCTTTATTTCGTGACAGCCCTTCCCGTCGAAATACGTGTGCGTGTACGGGTCGCTAATGTTAGCAATAAAAGTGTATACGCAACATTTATGCGGCCCTCGCTACGCGTTATCAGGGTAATAATAAATGTATTTATTGAGTTACGTGGTAAGTGATATGCGATAAATTCTTTAAGAACAATAAATTCATATCTATTTGCGTATTACGTGTAGGTAGGGACCACACCTTATTGCTGTTATGTTTCGATTTAAAAACGCTTTTATTAAATTAACTGAGAAGGTACCGCATTATTAAGGTTTTTTTTCTCTATCTTTCTCTCATTATATTGTTTAAATGGGTTATTCGTTATCGTATACTTTAAAACTCGTTACTCAGTCTTCTCTCCATCTTAACTTAATTCTTCAGTCTTCTCTCTATTAGTACTGTGTGAACTGATTGTTAATGTTCCCTATAACGTAACTTCAAGACGATCTTGTTTTGTGCTCCAAATTACCGAACGGAAGTCCTTCAAAGCTCTATTACGAGTATGTTGAAGTTGATTCATTTTCTTGATGAGTGTGCTTTAAATGTAGCTATATCAAATATAAAGTCAAAATTATATAATATATATCCGGTTTGCATTCTTTACTCCAATGTTATTTCAATTTCCATATTCCTTTCCATTTTAGCGATAAATAATAATGATTTTTAAGATATTAGTTATTTTCAGTAAAAATATCGTATTCTTTGACGATTTCACATCTCCTTTATCGCTTGGTGCGCCTTCATGGATCAGGATCACACAACTGCACTTAGAATCGGGAGTCCCGATGATAGATGAATTCATTCTGAAACTTTCCGAACGTTTTTACAAAGGAATCCCTTCACATCCTAACCCCACAATAAAAGACCTCTCAAATTACGACCCAAACACCTCCAACCGCACACAAGCGCCCAAAATCGATCATCCTTCAGAGGAACACTCCAGGCCACACAAATCATGCCCCCGCACAAACTTACAACCTACCAAATCACGTTTCATCAATGTTCCCATCAGACGTAAGAGGAATAGCCACATGAGCTGAACCTCTGAAAGCCAGAAGATCCAAGTCCATTAAATGTTGTCCGTTGTGACGGATTACATCCTGGCTACATAACCGGCCCTCTCCTTATTTGGATTGTAATCAGCTCGGTGACATCCGGTTCATTGTTATATATAAATGATTTCTTTATCTGCATATTTACAATTTTCTCCAGAGGTGACCCCATTACATTCTAGTCAAATGATTGATCTGTGTTTACGTTGGACCTCATTCTAGGTGTACTTGACGCTAATTTAGCTGATTAGTACCTGCGCGCATTATCTCTGCATTCCATAGATTAAGTGAAGCACAAATATTTTGATTTCCCGCATAACAATTTATCAAAACTGAAGGTTATCTGATAAGGTTGGCGGGAGTTTTCTGATTACGCCACTTTGGGTAAGGCCGACGTAAGAGGCGAGAGATAACGCGGGGTTCCCAGGAATCTTCAAATATGTTCACCGTAATATGTTCACGCACTCGACCGCTTCCCGCAGGCCATTTATCCGAGTTCTCCTATGCCTCCTATGCACGTTTACATTAACTACTTTAGAAGATAAAGATTAGAAAGTGATTAAGACATATAATGCAAGGCAGTTTATTCGAGATTTAGCCCCTTATCATATGCAGTGGCGGTACTTCCATAGAAGCCCAGAAGCCCGACTTGCGTAAGAAATTTTGAATCAAAACCTCTTCTGGCTTACAGAGGTTCAACTAGTGTGGCTATTCCTCTTTCGTCTGATGGGAACATTGTTGGAAGGTGATTTGGTGGGTTGTTGGTTTTTGCGGGGGCATGATTACCGGGTTTTTGGGCTTCTATGGGAGTACTGCCACTGATCACATGTGCAATGTTTTGTGAAAATTTTATTATTATACTCGTATAATATATTATAATAGAGTGGCATGCTTTGTTTTTGGGCATTTACAAAGTTGGCAAGGCGAATCACGTAACTATTGAAATATAATGAAACTTCTAGTAAAAATAGTCGCGCATTCTTCTTAGCGAACTCCAAGCTTATAACTAACTAACCATCACGCCGTCTCTCCGGAGGGGTAAGCAGAAATAATGAAACGCTACACTGTTCTGTCGATTATGCCGTTCGACATACTTCTCTCGCTTCCTCTACATTCATACATCTTGTCATGCACGCACGTCGATTTCTCCGACTCCTCACGTGGCCGACATTCAATATTTGATTGATTTGATCGTGCCACGTTTTCCTCAACCTTCCTCTATTCTAGCTCCGTTCACGTCGTTTACATATACCTCCTTTACCTGTCTTCATTCTGTCTTCACTCATTCTTTCCATGTGTCCAAACCATCTTAACGACCCTTTCATTATTTTGTTCATAACTCTTTCATTCGCACCACATTCACTTCTTATACTTGCATTTGACACTCTATCATATACAGATTTATCACACATTCGTCTTAGAGATCTCATTTCTACTGCATTTATTCTACTTTCATCCTCCAAGTTTATACTTACATATATGGATTGGCACTAAAATTCCCTGCTAGATGTTTATTCAAAATATTGCCAAATTCTTTTGAATAATAGAATACTATCAATTTGATTATTTTTAGCCTAAGTTTTTATGTTCGACTTGCATAATAAATATACTGCAAACGTCACTGTGGTGATAATAAACCTTTAATGTACTGTCAGATGCTACAGATGTTACCACTGCATTATTGAGTTTGTATTTTTACTATTTTCCTCTCTATAATCCATGTGTAATAGGCTCTCCATTGAATAATGAATAAATACAATATTGAAGATTACTATCCGTCATCTTGCGGAACTGTGAAGAAACGACAGGTTGACCTTTTGTACGATAATCATGTCCTGATTGCTGACGTCACGAAATGACGGTGTCTGGCGGCGGAACCTTTCTTCGATAGACCTTGGATCGGATAAACCGTTAATTCTCCCAATATTAGACCAATCACCAAACGTCGGAGCGTGAGAGCTGAAGGCGCGCATGCGTTATGTTCTCATTCAGTACTTAATGAAATAACAAGGCATTCACTGAACTTCTTCCGAGCGCAACTATTCACAAAAGAATCAAATCATACGCTATGAGAGGTTGGGTTAGGTCATGCAGAATAAAGAGTACCATCTTGAATTGCATATATCAAAGGATAAAGGAATTTTTAGGTGTTATTATTTTACTGAAGACTTGAAAACTTGGAGTTAGCAGGAGAAGGGGGAAAGTAGAATTAATGCCGTAAAAATTAGACCGCTGAGAAGAATGTGCAAGAAAACGATGTATGATAGAATACCAAACGACTAAATAAGGAAGAAATGTCAGATGGCAGATGATTGCATCATAAGTAAAATTTAAAAAGGATCACTTAGATGGTTTGGATATATTATTATTATTATTTTGTTAAATCGCTCTTTACATCATGACAGCATGAGCCAAATCGATGTAAAGGGTTTTATAGGTATCATAGTGATTCGCATGACATGTAATAGGTAGCTGATCTATCGCCATTTTATTGTCACGTGAATTCTACGCCAGACCAAAGACAGTGTGACCACCACACTGCCCTCGCCGGGAATCGAACCCGGAACCTTCGGGTGGCCAATGGTCAGTGGTCAATGCACTTACCACTCGGCCACGAAGGTCGTCCGAAGGTATCCAAAAGACATTTTATTATTATTATTATTTCTTGAATAATGATGTAAAACTACATTTCCAACAGATGTTAGAGGAATAGCCATTGGAGCTGAACCTCTGTATGCCAGAATATCTAAGTCAATTCGGATACAGCTGACAATCAGCAATATGGGGCCTCTTTCTACGTATTATCTTGTCATCTTATCTTGTTTGTATTTGGAGACTCTGTGACCTATTTGTTAATCTTAATGTCTCGGATATGGCTTTTCTTTGTTTCCAACATTTACGACTCCGCTAGCGTTGTACATTTTTTATTAGGAAAGGATGATGTCCTTTGTATATATTTGAGTACCCTGTACGTGCTGGGGGTATGAATAAATTCTTAGCCTTTGCCGTCTTTCGTCTTTTAAATTTGTAATCGCTCTTCTGTTTGGAACAAGCATATTTTCATGTTTTTTAGTATGCATCCAAGTACTGTACAGTTCATTGCAAAATTGTGTTTGAAGTCATCGTGAATTATTTACAACCTTTGCATATGAAATTGAAACATGGAGCTGACAGAAGCACGAAAGCAGTATTCGAGCGAATATTGCGAAAACGTTAAATGTAATTTGCGATTTTATATAATTGAAATTTATTTTAAACACCGTATTAAAACATCTGTACGCTTTTTTTTAACTTAGGGCGTTAACCTTGGACACATTATGACAATTTTTTATGAATTAAAACACAAATTTTCCACTTTTGCGTTGACTTTTCTTGCTATGTTTCGAATGCTTAATCATCGGGACTACTACTTACTTATACTTTTATCATCGGGAGAACGATATAAACTTGAGTTTATACAATTCTCACAATAATGAAGGTGTGAAACCTTCTAAACATGCCGAGAAAAATAAACTGAAATGTTGGAAAATTTGTTGTCTGGCGTAGTGCGGCAGTAAGGCGAAACGCGTCACACCCCCCAATAACTAAAATAAAAATATGTACTTGAAATTTGATTCTTCTGGCATTCGGAGGTTCAGCTCTTGTGGTGTCCCTCTTATGTTTGATGGGAACGATGTTGGAAAAGTAATTTAGTGGGTATATATACAGGTTTATATATTTCCTAATTTAATATGTATTTTTACACCATTGTTCAAACATCACTATGTCCGAGTACATGTACAGTAAAATTTAACATAGGCAATTGTTTTATTCATTTGGGCCTAAAACATCCAAAAACATTTTTTTTTTTCTTATTCGAAACAGTGTAACCCGTGCCGACTTGCGCGCAAAGATGTCCCATACGAATTACGTCACAGGAGCGGCACGTTGTCGTTGTTATTATCATTTAGTCTAGGCTTGTCGGATAGTAAGCACGGATTGTTTTATATTTCGAAGATGTCAGTGAAACTAAGAAACAATTAGGTTTTTTTTTTGCTCATATAAGGGACACCCTAATGTACAGAGATTGTTCGTTTTCTGTTTGCATCGTGTAAATCTGTCCATCTTTTTGTTTTTCCCTTTCAAATTGCTAAAGGCAAAATGCAATGTAAATTAATCGTGATATCGAGAGCAAGGATCCGTATAATTTTCCCATGAAATCGATCATGCTTTACGAAATTGTGAAGCCTTTCAAAACAGAAAATAAAAACCGCCACACCGATCTGTCCGATTTACGATCGGTTTGCATTAGTTTTGATATTATCTTACCAAATTTGTAAATCATTATGGATATGTATAATCAATAACGTACGCGAATGAAACCGTTTGCCTTATTATATCGTATGAAACTATCGATAAGCCTTATTAAAATAATAATTTATTTTATTTTCTTCCTTTAATGGAAAATTGCAATAAGACTGCTCCACAAGTAATAGCTTTTGTAAGATTTGCTTTATACAGTATCTACATGGATTTAAATCTTTTTAATATTATGTATATTGTATATATCTTACGGTAAATGCGTGAGAACTTTTTTTTTCGTTTTATTATATTTTTGCCTTGGTCTATTTAATTGTTTAGAATGATGGAGGTTATTGACAGCTGTAGCGAGTAATTGACACGTTCTGACACCACTTGTTACAATAGTGATGAATTATTACTTGCAATTAAGCATATTGAATACACACTATTGCATTTTTTTATTGTTTGTTATATTTTTTCAACGGTTTTCAGCTGACAAGTAAATTTTCGGATTCACCTGCGGTTTTTTATTTATTTATTAGGAATATCGTATTGCATTAGATTAATTTAAGAAATTTTTACATTAAAGGCTACTAAAAGAAATGTCAACTGAGTATTATGTAGTAATCTGGATAGTCGAAATAGCCATCAATTTTACAACTTTATTCAGAGCCCGTTCAGTCGGTTTTGTGAACTTATAAGATATTTATATTAACATTTTATTTATGTTTAAACGAGTTTTTGTACAAATTTAATGTAAGCTAATAGATTATTTTGGACGCATAGCCCGGAGAGATCAGGACAACCTTGAAAAGCTCACCATCATGAGCAAAGTGGAGGGAAGGCAACCACAAGGACGACCACCGAGCCGCTGGTCCGATCAAATCAGGGATCTGACTGGACTCTCATTAGCTGCAGCCTGGAGACCGACGGGTGACAGGAGTGCATGGCGTGCCATGGTCAATAGTTTAGAAGAAGAATAGACTGAAACATTTATTAAAAACCCTATTTTTATGTATACATATTGTACTTGTACTACATATTTTTTTTACTCTTGGCTTAGTCAGTTTAAAAAAAAATTACATCAGATTATATTTTGTAAATATTTTTTTTATAACTGTACGTGATTAGTGTTGCATTCATTAGTCCGTCCACCGGATGTGTTCCCTGGCAGGAATTCCGGAAACGCCATAAGAAAGTGAAACAGAAGTAGGTACGCACAACGTCGGGGTAATGAAAGTGTAAAGCCGGATTCAGACGGTCCATATTTGGAAACGATGTTTTTGGAAACCCGCCACTCGGACTTGTTTGGTTTTTTTTTTGCCTTGCTGAAATGAAACGTTCATTATTATTTATTATATTATTTAAGTGTGTATTTTCTCAATCCGTAGAAACTTGCCGCTTATAGACTAGCCGTTATTTATTTAGATCGCTATATTTGGTCAGGAATTATTATGGCCGGCGGTCGCTCAACTAGATATTTGCTCGCCACATCAAACTACTTACGAATATTAATGTTTGGGTTAGTACTTTTATGGCATATCATCGAATCTCCTTATTATTAATATCGAATAAAAACAATCATACTAATAATTAAATAAAACGATGTTTAGTAATTGCGTAGATTTTCACGGTTGGCAGCAATATGTTTGTTGTGTTTTTGGGTAAAACCCTGTGATTTGGGTAACTCCTTCTCGGCCGACGTTTCGGAGATCGTTGCAGTCTCCATCTTCAGGGGGTTATCATAATACATTACCCTGAAGATGGAGACTGCAACGATCTCCGAAACGTCGGTCGAGAAGGAGTTACCCAAATCACACGGTTTTACCCAAAAACACAACAAACATAAAACGATGTTTTTTAACTACTTCCACTTTTGTCTTTATTTCGACAGCGACCGGTTTCGCCAGGCTCGCTGGCATCGACAGACTGGTCCTTCATGCCAGCGAGCCTGGCGAAACCGGTCGCTGTCGAAATAAAGACAAAAGTGGAAGTAGTTAAAAAACATCGTTTTATTTAATTATTATTTAAAATGAACTTCCATCAAGAGATTTCAGTTAAATCATTTGATTATTTACAATGATAGTATATGTTTTTTTATATCACGTATTTTAATATAAAAAATATTGTTGATTTAATTTTAAAAACTGCTCCATGTCTATCATAACGTTTAAAAAAATATATTTTTGCAAAAAATAGTATTTGTTCTATGGTTACTATAATCTATATATCTATATAAGTTACCATTGCTTATGTATCAGATCTAAGCTAAAAACCCGTATTTTTTTCATATTTTATACTTCTTCTTTTAATAGATCTGACGATCTGTGACACAGAAATCATGTCTCGTCGGATGATGAGGTCCAGCTGTCCTTCCATCTCTTAGGCGGTCTTCCAGTTGGGGGGTGTCCGGAGGGGATTTCATAAGCGGCTGTATATCCATCTGGATCTACTCTACTATCTTTTATACCAAAATTTAAATCAATTTGCATTTTTTTTAATTGTGTTATATTCTAACCAATCGCGGATATCAGATGCAGCGTTCTTATTTAGATGTTTAGATTTAAAACATTACTTATTGCGCCCTTAAGGTGATTACTGCGCCCATCACGAAAACGGTGCTTTAATTGTTAGCATATTATTATTAACGGAATATTTACAAATGACCATAGTTATTATAACTCGCACAGACATCAATCGACTCCTTTGTACCATATTATGTGGTATATCCATACCTTATGCGCTGTATAACAATAGAATATTCTTCTTCTACTTCTGCTCTCTTAAGGACAGTGTCCTACCATTTCTCAAATACTGTTCCTGGGATGCAGATCTCGAGCTGTCTCACCATATTTTGGGTGCTCTTCCTATAAGCTCGGCCATTCGTTAGTACTTTTAGTAAACTTTGATATGAAGCCATTACTTGGTGTTTTGACATATGGTTTTTAAAATAAACCACTTTATTTGTTTGTGTACAGCTCTAAGCAATCTCGCTATTATTCAAATCTTTCTTATTTCAGATTTTCTCACTCTGTCTCTGAATATCGTTCCCCCAATGGATCGAAGAGTCTTTATTTCTGTGATTCTTATGATCTTTTATTTCAATTGATGTCAGCCCTCGTCTCAATGCCATATGCAATTATAGGTCAAACGCAGGTTTTGTAGATTCTCATTTTGCTCTCCTCAAGCATATGTTTGTTTTTAAAAAGACATTTTTCAAGCATCCAGCCACAAGGCGGCTTTGTTTGCTTGTTCTTTGACTCCTTCATAGAGGTCACTAAGTTTAAAAAAAAATATATATATATATATATATATATATATATATATAATATATATATATATGTATATATACATATATTAATATATATTATTATTAATATTACACATATATATATATTACATATACATATTATATAATATATATACATAATATATACATATACATATAATTATATATATATTATATATATGCATAATATATATATATTATATGTATTATATATATATATATATATATATATATATATATATATATATATATATATATATATATATATATATATATATATATATATATATATATATATATATATATATATATATATATATTAATATAATTATAAATCACGAATATCATACCTCCCGTAACACTTTAATGTGAATGACATTTAATTAATTACTGATTATATTTGAGTTACTTGTATTACGATTCTTTATCATGTATAAACTTTGATCCCTTGTTTTATTTTATTTTTTCATATCTTCCACTATGCAAGTATTCAAGGAGTACTGTATTAAATATTTATTTAAATTTAATCATGTTTATAAAACGTCCTCCTGCACATTTTTTTTATCATCTATAAATAGTTGTGAAAGGTTGAAACCTGTATAATTTTATAGTAACTAATAAACTATCACGCCGTCTCCCCGAAGGGGTAGTCAGAGAGAATGGACCGCCACAAAGTTCTTTCCTGGCATACTTCTCTTGATTCCTCAAAATTCATACATCATGTCACGCACGTACGTCGATTTCTCCGACTTCTCACGTATCCTGCAGTTAATATTTTTGATTGATTCGATCTTAATTTATAACAGTAAACACGATTGTTTAGTGGTTTTAATTTATATAAATTATGTATATTAAATCCAAGTGAAATCATTAAACAATCGTGTTTACTATTATAAATTAATAATGGAGTTTTACAAAACTAATACCTCAACTATCAATAATGATTTGGTATTGTCACGTCTTATTTGGTCTTTCTCTATTTATTGTTTCGTTTACATCGTTAACTTTCTTCACCATTCTTTCCATGAGTCCAAACCATCTTAATGACGTTTTCATTATTTTGTTCATAACACTTTTATTCATAATTTAAATAATAATTGAATAAAACGATGTTTTTTAACTACTTCTACTTTTGTCTTTATTTCGACAGTGATCGGTTTCGCCAGGCTTGCTGGCATCGACAGACTGGTGACACTATTGTAAACTTAATCCTTTATATACATACAGATCAGGGGTGGTAAACATGATTCTATACAAAAATAATCTTGAAATATTTATGTAAATTCATAATTTAAATTATATAGTTGTGTTAATGATTTTAAATATTATAATATTTATATTACAGATTTTTTATATATGTACACAATGTAATTTTTTTTATAAGGTATTTTCTACCATTGGAAAATAAACGTACTCATGTGTGTTTGAAAAAATAAAACTCTTTTTATTCTTTAATTGCAATGCGTATCGACTTTTATTATTGGCGATTAGTTCTCGTACTTGCTATCATGTGAGTAAAATCCAACCACATAGACCGCTTTCGTCATAATCGTCAGAGCAATATAGAGTACACGTTTCAGTTGGAGTTTATCGATCCGCCGGCGGTTCTCATTAGCGTCCCCGGCATTGATTATGACGTTTCGCCATCGGACAGCGAATCTTCAGCGGGTCCTGCGAGCGCGGGCCGCTCGGCCAAGGCAGAACTCACGGCGGGGTATTGAACCCGGACCGCAACATACGCCCGCACCAGGGCTGACTTCACTCGTGTTATTTCCTATTATTATAAAACTCTAGATTGCTAACTATAAAATAGATATTGTTTTATTTATTCGTTGTCTAGAAAAATAATAATTAAAAAATTATCCAAAATTAACTCTGTGAACGGAGTAAGAAACAAAGGAAGGCCGAAGAAAACGTGACTTAATTATTATTTTTTCTTCTTTATTTGCCATTGCTTTGTGTTGTGGATTCACATTTGAATAAATTTTTGAAAACATATTTTCACAACACTTTGAATTGAATTACGATTTTATTTCATTTTATTAAATAGTTCATTGTTTTGGCCGAAATACTATGATACTCAATCATTATTAAACGTTAAAATTAATAATACTGTTACGATATCACAATTTTTATTATTCACTTGAGTGTCGCGACAGCTGTTTTGCCAACCGCATTTTATTGTTAAGTTTCATGGAAGCACACTAAATACATAATAATAAAGACATTTTGTATCATTTTTTTTTCCTTTTCATTATTTAAAATGAACTTCTACCACGAAATTTCAATAAAAAACATTAATTATTTTAAATGTTTAAATGCAATGTTTTAAAAAAAAATTCAAAATCAACCAAATTTTTTGTCGACATGCGCACAGGACACATACAAAATATTGTATATATTTTTTATGATTTATAATATAAAGCCTTATTTATATAATTTAATATCTCAAGGGCGCTATAGGAAATGCTTAGTTGTATGTACTAGTTAAAAATAAAGATATCTACTATGAGGGCTGTACCTGACGCTGCCAATTTACACCAGAAAATGATGATTTAACCACCACCACCATGTATTTGAACGTACGTTATACGTTCACTGTGACTATACCATTCTGCGCTATCCCGTATCACTTACGCGCTTGAGAAAAAGTAATGTACCTAAAATGTACAAACTGTTAGGGATACGCGCGTGTGCCAACAACACTCGAGTACAAGTCTTCATAAATATGATAGTTTTACAAGGGGCAGGCGAAGTGTGGGGCCGAGTATTTGACGTTTCGTAATTAAAAAAAATAAAATTAATTAATTAACCAGAATCCCACACGCTGTGGCGCATCAGATTCCTGCCGGCTGCCGTCCCCGCGGAAGACCGCCGAAGAGATGGAGAGATAGCTGGGAGTCAACCTCCCAAGAGAGGCCAGCCTAATTTCAGGAACAGACCAAAGGTCTACAAGGAGAAGAAGAAGAAGGAGAATATATAATTAAATTTCATTAATAAAAAACCTGCTTTTTTTGCACGTTTCTCGGAAAATTACCCAAAGGTAGGGCGGTTAAAAAAAGAATATGGTACAAGGAAAATAATTATTATTTTATTATTCTGCGAATTAAGCGTTTTTATTTATCGATAAATACCTATATGGAATGTAGAACGCTTTGTCCACACCAAGCTATGAAAAACGTGCTCTTGTTCAAACAGCGTCGTATTTGTTCTCGTGAACTCCGCACGGCCAGGCCAGTGTCGGAGGCAACAACCCTGGCCGGCGGACATTATCATCTGTGTGCGATCGTTTGAAGTCCGGAGCGGCGGAGTTTCGCGACGCGCCGCGCCAAAAGGAAAGCGAACGTGATTTTATTTCATTTTTCAATTTCGAACTAATGTCCGCTGCCCGCCGCGCGCGTGGCAGTGTCTTCATTCATTTTTTTTTTCAACGGTATAGCTGCATTTGACCTCCCTTCCGACCACGCGCTCCGTTTATGCTAGACGGCCACAGCAATCACTCCATTCGCAGAAGTATCATAATATATATAGGCAAAAATCGGAGGTCGTCAAGAAAGAATACGAGAATATTTCGAATACAAGAGATAATAATAATAATAATAATAATAATAGTATGCTAACTTTTAAAGCGCCGTTTTTGTGATGTAATCACCTCAAGGGCGCATTAAGACGATTTTAGATCTAAAGATCTAAAATTTCGCGATCGGTTAAAAGGTAAAAAAAAGAACAAAGCATAAATGTTTTAATTGGGTATGAAATATGAAAAAGATGGGTTTTCAGTTTAGATCTGAAATCTGTCAGATCATTTATGCATCTGAGGTGTGAAGTGAGATTGTTCCAAGCTGGTGGACCGGGTACCGCGAACGCTCGATCCCCGAAATTTATACTGGGGCAACGTTCGGCTCAACTAATCTTCCTATTGCCGAGGAGTTCGCCGAGCGAAGTGTGGATTTCCTTGTATTTAGGCTGTCCGTTATACAGAGTTCAGATATATAACTTGGTGCCATTCCATGTAATGCTTTGAAGACTGTCCAGCAGAGTTTATACGGGATTCTTTCTGGACTTTAAAGCCAGTGAAGTTCTTTGAGATGTTGTGTTATATGGGACTTTTTTGGAATGCCTTTAATGAGTCTTGCTGCTGCATTGAACGCAGATAGAAGTTTGTTTATTTGTTGTTTTGGAAAGTTTGCATAAATTGTTCGATTACTTCGATTCTCTCTTAAAGTAATTCAAATGCACACGATGCGCATGCCTGAGAACGTTACTAGATTCTTTTTAAATTTGTTTTGATTATTGTTGTACCTCTTGTTGTTCCTTGTTCCTCTTATCTGTCGACAACAATAGAACAAAATTTCCATATAAAGTAAACTTGTTAAGACATCCATTCACAGTCTCCGTCCATATCGACAATGGAAACTTGATTGGACCAAACTTAATTTATGTCTTGTTATTATTATGTGAACTGACTTACCTTCATGATACACCCTGGAATATGATAAACATTTTTGTATTTAACTTAATTAATTGATAATGAAAAATAATTAAGGTTCTGCATGGCAACTCTGCTCTTGGTGATAATGTTCAGACAACTCAAGAATATTCCCTTTAACATAGTATAAATTGAATAGATTTATTTTGAAAAAAAGCAATACATGATTTCCGTGTTTTCTGTCTCAATGTTACGTTTTACAAATTTTTCTCATATGTATGCCTTTATTTTGTGGTGTAATTATTTAATGTTTGAGTATTATCAAAAACACGGTGTATTTGTACGTATTTCTTAAATAAATAAAGTGTTGTGTTAATCCAATGTTATTTTTTAATTTTAAAAAACATATTTTCACGAAACTTTATTACACTCTTCTCTTGCGTGTTTTCGGGTGGTTCTGATTCTTCTTGAATGTACCATTTTTAATAATAGAATATAAAAAAATCGTTAATATTGTTGAATGGTAAAAATATATATTTTAAAATCTAATTAGAAATAAATCAATATTGAATGTCGGCCACGCGAGGAGTCGGAGAAATCGACGTGCGTGCATGATACGATGTATGAAAATTGAAGAATCGATAAAAGTATGTCAGGAAAGAACAGTGTGGCGGTCCATTATTTCTGGCTACCCCCTTCGGGGAGACGGCGTGATGGTTAGTTAGTTTAATTTGAAATGTGGATAATATAGTATTGTTTGCTTTATGATTTTTAATGTAAAATGTTGAATTTTTATGTACCATATATGGTATATATTTTTATTATTTCATTAAGGTTAATACCATGCCTGAGAACGTTACTAGATTCTTTTTAAATTTGTTTTGATTATTGTTGTACGACAATAGTGTAGAAAAAAAGGGCGAATTTGGTGTTGTTGATTGTGAAATTTTAAACGTGTGTGAAAAAAAAATTGCATTAAATATTAAAACCCTTTGCTTATTTATTGTTTCTTGAACAAAGATGTAAAACTCCAAATTAACTTTACTTTGTTTATTACCTTCGTAGAAATAATAATACATAATTAATACGAATGAAAACGTCCGTTTTCTAGAAGTTTTATTATATTTTATGGAAATGACATGTTTCGCCCTTCTAAAGCTAATAATGGCTTCTAATGTGTGACATTTGATAATGCCTTAGAAGGGCGAAACATGTCATTCCCATAAAATATAATAAAACATCTAGAAAACGGACGTTTTCATTCGTACTAATTAGCCATATTTATTATTTATTGAACAACGATCTCAAACTCCATATAAAATCATTGATACGGATGAAAACATGTAATAAAACTTCTAGAAAACAAGACGTTTTCATTCGTATTAATTATTTTAAATGAGGAAACAGAGTTTTACATAATTGTTTTAGAAACAATAAATAATGACAAGATAACCGAATTTTTCAACTTATCATAAAACAGCACCCTTTAGATCATAGGTTTCCAATCTTTCTGGACCACCGCCCCCTTTACAAAAAATAAATGTACAACGCCCCCCTCCCATAAGAGTTATTCTAAATATTAAGAAACACATAGTTGAATTTTAAAATATTATTACATTTTTTATGCATCTGAAAACGACATATAGTAATACCGAACGAAGAAATGTAAGCAGATGATTGCATCATAAGTAAAATTAAAAAAGTATCTCAAATTTTTCTGGGTCTTCTACTGCCCCCCTTAAAGTCTCAAACGTCCACAAGGGGGCGTTATCGCCCACTTTGAGAACCTAGGTTTTAGATAAATACATTATTTATTTTAATTGTCTTACTGCAAAACGAGTGCTTCATATGAAAATGTTTACTTTTTTTGTTCACTCTTTTACCTACGTCTATATTTTGGCGCTAATAAATTAATGATAAAAATCTGTTATCTTAACGTCGTGCTACGCCGTGTAAACTCCAACGTCTGTCGACGAGTATCGCCGCGCTCTATGAATTATGCAACACCTTCTGGAGCGGATTCTTTTACGGATATGACTCCGGATATTGAATGAGATTACATTAGCTCGAGCCGATGTGAAAATGTTCTGTTTATATAGGTGGGTTGGTCCATTTCAATGTTTCCACCTGCGGCAGTGGTAGGCTAATCGCTTCGTTGAATCGATTAGATGATTTTATTTTTTGCGTTCTTATCTTTTCGATTGGGAGTGCTGGAGACGTCATCGGCGCTCTCGGAAGTATACTGCTTCTACTTGGGTTGTCATCTTCCGTTTCACCCGATTCGTCATAGAAGTTTCTAGAATATACATTTGAATTCTCCCATGATCCGTTCCTGTGTGAAATCATCCAATTCAACTTGTGTGATTAACTGTGTTGATGCCGGTTAGATTTTATTTTTAGCGCGTTATGCTGAATATTTATCTTGTCAACACATACATCCTCAATATTATAATACTTATAACACCATTTTTTTTATTCTAAATTGGTATTTAAAGTATTATTATAAAAGGAAAACCAAATATATGAGAACTGACAGTAAGATCAAAATGTATAAAATCTGCATAATGCCTATATTGACATATTCGTCACCCAAGAGTAAGAAGGTGACGAATATGTCAATATGTTTTCACTGACAAAAGTAAAAAGCTGAGAAAAATGAAGTCAAAGATTTGTTGGTTTCGGGTGTGTATCTTGGAATAAAGGGGTTTTATTCCAATTTCCAGAGATTCTTTTACCGAGAAACGTGTAAATTTTGTCTGGCAACAGTTGGAATAATAAAGTTCTAAGTTTAAATGAATCCTTCTTCGGTGAATCGTATGTTTTGAATGATCAGATGGAACTTGATTCTTTTCGTAACATCAAAATGACGATACTATTACATGTTTTTTTAAATTGTACGTATAGATAAGGTTAGTAAGAACCCTTTTCATGAAAAATAGCCAAATGTTAAATTTTGTTAGTTGGAACTCTCTTACTCTCAGGTGACGATATGAGATTGAGACCAGAGCGGATATCACAACAAGCAAAACTAAGTTGCGGGTGGCAGAATTTCAGACGCTAAGAACAATAGCTAGCTGGCAAGACTCTTCGAGATAGGGTGAGGAACACGGCTATCCGCGATATCTGCAAGGTGGAAGATAGTCAGATGGGGCAGACAACGCTAAAAAAAAACTCGAATGCGCACATGCAGATAATGGATCCCTCCAGAATCTCACGCGCTGTGATGCATCAGATTCCTGTTGGCTACCGTCCCCATGAAAGACCACCAAAAAGATGGAGGGATAGCTGGGAGTCAACTTCCCAAGAGAGGCCAGCCTGAAAATAGGAACAGACCAATGGTCATAAAGGCGAGGAAGAATAATCAATATATTTCACTAAATGTTATTTATCTAGTTTCGAATTTAGTAATAAAAACGCGAATGATTTTAGATCGATTTTTAACTAGAAAAGCGTTTTTTCAGATAATGATGGAGTTATATTAAGATTTTTTTTAGTAACAATAGTTTTCTTCGTTAAAAACTGCGTACTTGGTTAAATGTTTTTTTACTCAATTCATTATATTAGTATTTTTTTAGATACCTAATAAAATGTTATTGATCTTTGAATCGTTTCAAAAGAAAGGCGATTGTACAATTCTGAGATTTTTTTGGCAGTACTAACAAATTTTTTGGAATAAGTTTTTTTTTTTGATTTACTAAAAGTAATACTCGATAGAATTTCTCAACACTCCAGCACTATGCTAAATCCTTATCATCTATTAAATTTTAAATATAAATATTCCTTTTATCAGTAAATAACACGATTTTTTTATAATAAATTTATTGATTGTTCATTGGTAATAGTGATTATAGAAATAATTAACTTCCAAGATGTAAATTTATAAATTCCACTTTCAAGATGGCAGCGAGCTGCCGAAACCGGTCGTAACTAGAAGAATAAATGGAATAAAACGCCATTTTTTAAATAAATATTTGGAAATCTGATAATTAAAAAATATACACATTCTACTCTTGCTAAATTGTTTAACCGGTTCCAGTTTAATTGATGGAAAAACTTAAGTAAATTGAACCAGGCGATAGTATTTATAATAGTATTAATGCCGAAACCGGTCAAGAACACAATAACTAACAAGATCTTTTTATATTCTACTACAATTATTAACTTACTTACTTACTTCCTATGGCCATACAACTCTTGAAGAGTTTTAGCCTCCTTGATGATTTTTCGCCAAGCTCCTCGATCCTGCGCCTTTTGCTCCCAGCAGTCCGATTCGCCCAACCTAGCCAGGTCAGCCAGAACATTGTCCATTAGGCGCTGTCTAGGCCTTCCTAGAGGTCTTACCCCTGTCGGTCTTGATTGCTCTGGTCTCTTCGGCTACAATTATTAAGCAATAAAAAAATCAATATTAACAATAACGCAAGGTATGTTTTAAACATGTTCGTGCATAACGTTTTCAGTGAATTATGAAAATTACGGGTAATAACGGATCGCAAACAATCAAATTGAATCGCTCGTCAAATCCCTGACCGAAAGGCTATTACGAATTACATAATATTTTCACAAGTTGGGGTAATTTGCGTGACTTTAAGTACTGTGACAAGAAGCGAGCAAGAAAGTAAAAAGGCCCATTGTCTAATAATATAGCTTTGTGCTTCGGAATAAATAAACTTCGCCTTTTTTTATTCGCCCACGATTCTTTTATGATTTCCATGGAACTTTAATGTTATTTTACGTTTCAGTGTCACGCCATATTGGAATTTGCTTACGATAACTGTTTTTTTAATGTATACAATTATTTATTTTCTTTCGTGGAAATTGAACCGATTAAAGGAACATTTTTTTCTTTCAAATCTTTATTAATATGTTTTCTCAACGAATATAAGTGGAACATACCAAATATAATGTACGTCAATTTAAAAAAAATACTTGCTTTATATAAAATAATATTTATTGTTTCGTGAACTTTGATATTCCATAAGAATGAAAACCTTTTTTTAGAAGTTTGGGAGTAATCTGTGTCACCTTATTAACCATTAGGTATTTGAACGTACATGATACGTTCACTTTGACTGTACCATTCTACGCTATCCCGTATCACGTACGCGCTTGCGGAAAAGTAATGAACCTAAAATGTGCAAACTGTTAGGGATACGCGCGTGTGCCAAAAACTCTTGAGTACAAGTCTTCACAAATGTGATAGTTTTACAAGGGGCAGGCGAAGTGTGCGACGAGTCTTTGACGTTTCGTAATTTTAAAAATAAAATTTATTTAATTAAATTAAATTAATAAAAAAACTGGTTTTTTTTGCACCATTCTCGGAAAATAACCCGAAGGTAGGGCGGTTAAATGTAAAATAAACAACAACAAAAAATCCGTAAGAAAAAAATGCATTCACTTCTGCTATTGAGAACGGTTCCAGATCATGATCAGGATCGAAATCTCGTCTCTTGGTTTAAAAAAACAGCTATATTTTCCCATACGGACAATATTTATAAAATTTATTACACAGGGTATCGAATTCAATAACTAAGTTATTTTATGCCATTAGACAATGCTATGATTAATCGTTATTTTGTGCTTCATATATTTTTTAATTTATATGTAACATATTCTTATAGAATAATTTATTTATTCTTTGGTCCACAGTTATGATCTCCCGGTCTCAAGACATTGTTGCTTTTACCTGTCGACTACAATAGAACAAAATGTCCATATAAAGTAAACTTGTTAAGACATCACAGTCTCCGTCCATATCGACAATGGAAGCTCTTGATTGGACCAAACCTTATTTATGTCTTGTTATTAATATTATGTGTACTGACTTACATACACCCTGGAAAATGATAAATATTTTTGTATTTAACTTACTTAACTGATAATGAAAAATAATTAAAGTTCTGCATGGCAACACAAATCTCTGTTCTCGGTGATAATGTTCAGACAACTCAAGAAAATTACCTTTAACATAATATAAATGAAATAGATTTATTTTGAAAAAAGAAGCAATACATGATTTCCGTGTTTTCTGGGAGTTTCACGATAAATAAACTGTCTTAATGTTATGTGATAAAGATTTTTCTCGTATATACCCTTTCACTGTTTGGTGTAACTATTTAATGTTTGAGTATTATCAAAACACGTTGTATTTATACGTATTTCTTTAGTAAATAAAGTGTTGTGTGAATCCAGTGTTACTTAATAATTTTAATTTTATAACTAACTAAAAAAAACTCGCTAACTAACCATCACGGCGTCTCCTCAAAAGGGTAGGCAGAAAGAATGGACTGCCACACTTTTCTTTCCTGACATATTTCTCTCGCTTCCTCAACATTCATACATCGTGTCATGCACGCGCGTCGATTTCTCTGACTACTCACATGGTCGACATTCAATATTTGATTTATTTGATCGTGTCACGTTTTCCTCGATCTTCCTCTATTTCTGGTTCCATTTACATCGTTAACATATATTTTTTTTACCATTCTTTCTTCATTCATTCTTTCCATATGTCCAAACCATCTTAATGATCCTTTCATTATTTTGTCCATAACACCATCATTCCCGCTGCATTCACTTCTTATATTTTTATTCGACAATTTTATAAAACAACATATTTTCACAAAAAGTTATTACACTCTTCTCGTGCGAGTTTTCGGGTGGTTCATTCTTCTTGAATGTACACCTTTTAATAATAGAATATTGAAAAAATCGTTGATAATGGCGAATGGTAAAAAAAATGTATCTAATAAAAACTAAATCAATATTGAATGTCGGCTACGTATTTTTTATTATTTTTTTATTATTATGAAGAAGGAATCTGGTCGTGTCCAGGCTCGAACCCAAGTCCTCTGGATCAATTATCTGCTACCTTAAACTCAATTCTTGATGGAGGGGAAAAAATCAAGAAGGTAAAAAAAATCGGAATGTTTATATAATATTTAAAAGTAGTCAAAACTTTTATTCAAATTTAAAACACTGCTTCAAAATGCGGAATGGTAATAATTGGACATGTTAATGTCCGTGTGAATTAAACAAACTTGCATTATGGGTTACTGTTGTGACTACTGGAGAAAAATCAGTCACAATAATTTAACACATTCTAGGCGGGGTACAATTTTTTTATTGTTTGTGTCTAGTAGCGTAAAAAAAACAGATGCGATCAAAAAATCGACACATCATAACTACGCTGTAACATTTTTTGAAAATTTTGATTTTCGGGTATGAAAATGGGTTCACAAACACAATAATAAATACTACATTTTGAATGTATACAAATTCTTGTGGACAAATACTGGATTTTACCCATTGCGGATAAATTATTTTTTATAAGGATTAATTGTAAAATATTTTTACAACTTTTTTTTCAGTTTCGACAAGTGTTGACGTCTTCCTCTGTAAGCCAGAAAATCCAATCCAAGTCCAAGTTTTAAATTTATCAAAAAGTTTTTCACACAAGAATTCAGTAATAAATATTTTAAATATTTTACAGTTTTAGAATAATTAACTTTAGTAAACTAACTAACCATCACGCCGTCTCGCCGAAGGGGTAAGCAGAAAGAATTAACTGCCACACTTTAACCGATGGGGCACTCCATCCTTCTCTTTACGCCCCCGCGGGAGACGCGGTGTGATGAATTGCGAACCTCATCCCCACTTATAGGCATCTGCCGCGTACACTTCGATCGTCCAATAATATAAAATACAATAATATAAAATACAATAATATAAAATAAAATATTAATATAAAAATAACATTACGCATAATTTTTTTTTGATGGTACACATATCAGCTGGACGATCCGGACTTTTGTGTTTATTTAATGTATATTCAATTTATCCACCGTTCTTTTAATTAACTGTAATAAGGCACTTAAAACAATCCAACTCCAGCAAGAACTTCAAAATATTATCAAAGAAATTATTCAAATTGACATTGGAACAAATGCACATAAAGTATGTTAACTTTTATATATTAACTTTTGTATGATATTCATAAGTCATTTGCCTCTATGAAGAAGCACACTGCATTGATAGAACAAGCAGCAATATATTTGCTAAAATTCTCCTCCTGTCTCTCCACTGCTGGATGTAGGCCTCTTCAAACATTCTAAATTTTCCTTTATCCTGCGCGACTCTCATCCAAATTATGAACAGAAACGAAAATCATGTCTTTCTGTTTATTTTATGAATTTTGTTTTTGACACATAGATGTCTCTGTATGTGAAATATTTTTATTACGTACTACGCAACCACTCGCTTATCATCACCCGGTGAGATATGTAGAAATACATATCTCGCCTAAGAGTACAAAAACGCGCGATATGTACCATAGATGGTAATACGTATCCCGCTGAAGATGTGTTAAAATCGCGCCGCTCCATTAATTATTCCGTGGGAATATGATAAAACGCTATTCGCTAGTATTACTCATAATACGAGACTGGTGTGAAATCACTTGTCCACAATTCGGACGCATTTGAATTAAAGATGAGTAAGTGTTCATCGGATTCAAGAATAATTCACGTCCCTTCCTTGAACTGTGTTCGACTTCAAAATATTATATGTCAAAATGCTTCACTTCGTAAGCATCCGCAAATTTGGAGCCACAATTTACGCATAGTACAATATACACTTCCCTGTTAAAGACAATATCTAATTTTAACATACAGACAATCCATGCGGTGCGAATGATGGTGCTATGAACAAAATAATGAAAGGATCATTAAGATGGTTTGGACATATGGAAAGAATGAATAAAGAAAGAATGATAAAAAAAATTATATGTTAACGATGTAAATGGAACCAGAAATAGAGGAAGACCGAGGAAAACGTGTCACGATCAAATAAATCAAATATTTAATGTCGGCCATGTAGAGGAGTGTGAGAAATCGACGCGCGTGCATGACACGATGTATGAATGTTGAGGAATCGAGAGTAATATGTCAAAAGAGAAAAGTGTGGCAGTCCATTCTTTCTGCCTACCCCTTCGGAGAGACGGCGTGATGGTTGTTTTGACGGTAACACTGTGATACTTCAACATTATTAACAGTTTAATTTGAAACAGTGTTATAATATCACTCACTAACTCACCATCACGTTGTCTCCCCGGAGAGGTAGACAGAAATAATGAACCGTCGCATCGTTCTGTCTTGACATATTTATCTCGTTTCCTCTACATTCATACAACGTATCATATGCGCAAGTCGATTTCTCAGACTCTACGTGGCCTACTTTTAATAATTAATGGATTTGGTCGTGCCAGGTTTTCCTTATTCTTCCTCTATTTCCGTTTCTTCAACATTCTGTCTTGATTCATTATTTCCACGTGTCCAAACCATCTTAATGACCCTTTCATTATTTTGTTCATAACACCAATCGTTATAATATCACAACTTATTTATTTTATTTTGTTACAATTAATTGGTTGAAATAAAAATATATTAGTGTACGGCCACACCGAAGTGCCAGAGTAGGAGTCAAAATGAACACCCGGCGAATTAACGTATGGCGTACTATGGGACCGACCACACTATTCGCTCCGCGCCACAGGGCGTGATCACAAGCGAACTGTGTCTTGACTCCTACCCAGACACTCCGGTGTGGCCGTACCCTTACTTTTAATTATCTTTAGCACTCTTTTTTCTTCTCCACGGCGTCCAACGATAGTATAAATTAACCCAAGTTAATTTTTTTTTCACAAAATGTCAAAGTAAATTCTTCATCCAGCAATGGTGCTACACATCTCTTATATTTTTAGTACAAAATTAAATTCTTGTTTTTATAAGTGATATGAGTGATTCATCACAAATTACTCAGTATTTTATTTACTTTTACTGGCGATCTAACCACATGCCATGCCTACTGTAAAAATCTGTTTTGTTTATCATTGTATATTTCTTTCTTTGATCTGGTGTAAAATTCACTTGACAATAAAATTGTGATAGATTAGCTCTCTATTGCATGTCATTAGAATTAATATAATAGCTATAACATACAGTATTTGATTGGGTTCAAACGACCTGTTGCACAAAAAAACTGCTGTATACAAGATGTGGATAGCAACGGAGAAACTAACTTTAATAAGGCAATGGCATCCCAAGAACCAGAATAGACTTTGTTGCAATCCAATCCCTAGAATTGAAATTTAACCGCTCTACCTTCGGGTAATTTTCCGAGAAACGTGCAAAAAAAGCAGGTTTTAATTAATTAAATTTAATTATATATTAATTTTATTTTTCTAAATTACGAAACGTCAAAGAATCGACCGCACACTTCGCCTACCCCTTGTTAAACTATCATATTTGTGAAGACTTGTACTCAAGTGTTGTTGGCACACGCGCGTATCCCTCACAGTATGTACATTTTAGGTACATTACTTTTTCTCAAACGCGTACGTGATACGGGATAGCGCAAAATGGTACACTCAAAGTGAACGTATCACGTACGTTCAAATACGAAGGGTGGTTAAGATGAAAAAATATTCCTTTATTTTTGTTTGATGATTATGTTATTAACAGTTATTTTCAATCTGAAATAATACATATTTACACTATTTCATCTCAATTAAGTTAGGTACAATTATTTACTTGTGTATTAAATGCGTGTATTCAATTTGAAATTCAAAGTACCATAGTGTGACCCACAGAGCCCCAGAGGTCAGAGGAAACCCAAGTCACAACACCACTTTGGAGGCTTCTTGTACAAAATGAAGAAATAAAAGGGTTTCAGTCTGCAGTAAAAGTCCAATGTATCCAATTTATGTTTATTTTTATTGGAATTTATTACTGCTACTCTCGTTCATCCCTTGATCTATATTTTCCTGGAAAGGTCATGGACCTATTTTCTTGATACAGTGTCCTCTGGTATGTTACTGACTTTGATTTCAATTTACCTAACTAACTTAACCATTACGCCGTTCCCGGAGATGTAGGCCGAGAAGGTTGGCCGCCATGCTTTTCTATCCTGATGTAACTTAAGCGCATCTTCTACATTCATTCGCCGTGACATGCACGCCCATCGTCCGATTTCGAGCTAAGCCGTCTATTTGTAATTGTTTAATTTCATGTACTGTCATGTTTTCATTTGCCTTCCTCGACTACTTTTTCCATTCACACTATTCACCAGACGATGGAAATATTGTTGCCGGTCGAAAGATTATGAACTACTGTATGATTAATGTATTTAAATATTTATAAAAGCGCTTGTGACGTATTTTAATAAATATTTTTTGTTGGCCCAGAAACATCTAAACGTGGACTGCTCGTGAATGCAATTTATGATCCAGCCTTATGCCTTCATATGAATACGGGCATTGAACCCGAAAAATATTACATTACCACATTCTTGTACTTCAAAATTCCTTAATTTTTCCCTGATGATGCGTGTTATTCAAAATCCATTCATAAAAAAACATATAAAATATATCATTTGTCGTTTTATGGTAGAGTTTAATAATCGTTTTATGTTGTTATTTTATTCAATGAGGTATCCGAAATATGCAGAGGCAAAAAACGTGTCTTCATAACACAATAGCACAGATTTGTCTCAGTCGCGTGGAGGCGAATCAGTTAGTTCCCACACAAAATGTACGATTTATTAATATTCTTATAAAACGTATGTCGAATGATCTTTCTAGGTAAACATATTTTTTAAACTATTATCCGAAGGTATTAACAATCCAGGAATACTGGGAGAATTAAATATTTACATTCCCCATAGCTATATAAGAGCTAGGGAGTATATATTATTATATGCCCCAAATTGCCGCACAGGGGCGCTTTATAGTTATCCTATATTGAAGGAGAGTAATCTTCTAAACGAGATGGCAACAGATATAGACCTCTTATGATGCAATTATATGTATTATAATTTGTGCATAATCTAACAATAAGAATAACAAAGACGTAACTGTCATATTTATATTCAAATGGTACTACGCATATTTCCTTTGATGTTTTTATTTTTTCACCCTTTACATCGATTTGGCTCGTGCTGAAATGATATAAATAACTATTCGACAAAATAATAATAATGTTATACTATTAATATATTATACCATTATTCATTATTATTATTATTTTGTTGAATCGCTCTTTACATCATGACAGCATGAGCCAAATCGATGTAAAGGGTATAGCTATCATAGTGATTCTCGTGACATGAGATAGGTAGCTAATCTATCGCCATTTTATTGTCACATAAATTCTACACTAGACCAAAGACAGTGTGACAATCACACTGCCCTCACCGGGAATCAAACCCGAAACCTTCATAAAAATATGTATTAAAAAAATAACTTTAATAATACGTGTATTCATTATTTTAAACATTAAACGATCAAATTAATAAAATATAGGAGGTCGGCCCCGTGAGGTGTCGTAGAAATCGATGTGCGTGCATGATACGATATTTGAATGTTGAGGAAGTGAGTGGTGTCAAGAAAGAACAGTGTGGCTGTCCATTCTTTCTGCCTCCCCCCTTCGAGAAGACGGCGTGACGGTTAGTTAGTTTACTATTCACGATCTGCGTAGGTACAACGGATAATTTTTTTTACCAAGTAGGTAGCTATCTCATTCGCAAAGCTGAATTTCTTTCTCTTATTCGTTTGGACCATTTTCTTTATTTACTTAAAAGCTTGTATGTACACAGCTAGTTTTGGACAAAAACGATAAAATATATTATATTTAAAAAAAGAGGTAACAATGTTTATGGCACTCGTCGCATGAGTTTATTTGATCGACCGGCGAATCGTATTTTTATCGCGATATTACTTCCCGTGATGAAGCAGGCATTAAGTGCCGGTTTTATAGGGTAATCTCATGAAGTGGTGATCGTAAATGTGCCCCAACTATTAAATATTGTGTACGTATTATCTAAACATCTCAGACAATATTCCATCAAGTGCCAACGACTCGCTTTGTCCTTCTTATATAAAAGTAGCTATAGTAAAAATGAATTCGAATTTCAAATTTTTTTTTTTTTTTTAGTTTTTATAACATTTTGCTTTCTTCTATATTCCCCGTCACTATGTGTTGTGGATTCACATTTGAATAAATACAATTACACTTGGTATTTTCATAGCACTTTATTTTTATTTTCAAAACATGCTTCGGTTGCGACACAACCTTTTTTTTTCTAAATCATGTTTTCAGTAAAAAAAGTATATGTTAACGATGTAAATGGAACCAGAAATAGAGGAAGACCGAGGAAAACGTGACACGACGATCAAATAAATCAAATATTGAATATGTTTGGTGTGTTTTTGGGTAACACCGTGTGATATCTCCTTCTCGACCGCCGTTTCGGAGATCGTTGCAGTCTCCGTCTTCAGGGAGAAGAAGGAGATATCACACGGTGTTACCCAAAAACACACCAAACATATTGCTGCCAACAGTGAAAATCTACGCAATTATTCAAATATTGAATGTCGGCCATGTGAGGAGTCAGAGAAATCGACGCGCGTGCACGACACGATGTATGAATGTTGAGGAAGCGAGAGAAATATGTCAGGAAAGAAAAGTGTGGCAGTCCATTCTTTCTGCCTACCCCTTCGGGGAAACGGTGTGATGGTTAGTTAGTTAGTTAGTAAATCATGTTTTCTGAGATGATGTGATCCAACTGTTCCCCATATCTTAGGCGGTCTTCCAAGTGGACAATGTTCTGAAGGGATTTCGTATGCGACTGTATATGCTATATTTCTATGCACAAATTTTAACATTGCAATTTAATAATATTTTGTATTTTTTTTTAAATGTATGGGCTTAGTACAAAACAAATTTAATTGTATGTGTAACATTACTCTGTTAATTAAATATCATTACAAAAATGGTAATAAAATTTATGTTCGTTTAAAAGTGAAACAATAAAATCTTAATCTCATAATGTATGCGTACAAATTTGTTTAGTTTAATTTACTCGAAATTATCTTAGAGCTTAATACAGATGTATATATTTTATTATCGTAGTCTAATAAAAAATAATAAAAGTTTATACGCATGTGCTTTGTGATAATGCTACCTGATATTAACGCGATTTCCGCGTATACATTAGTTCCTGGTTTATCATATAATATTTACTTCTTTAGACCCAGGGATAAAAAGTTCTTCAAGCGCGACACATCAGCACTTTCATATAATAATAAAAATGTTTTAAACTGTCCTTTATAAATGCGAATACTCGGTTCTGATTTTATTATTCTATATGACACCAGAAATCTGTAGATGTTATTATAAGTATCTTATTAAAAAAATGTTTCTTTAGCAATGATTTACAATGATGCAAAACTATTTATTAAGTAATGAATAAGAATAACGTTCGTTTTCTAGAAGTTTTATTATATTTTAAGAGATTGGCATGTTTCGCCTTTCTAAGGCATTATCTAATATTTGATATATGTATTATCTAATATTTCCGAATGTCTTTGTTACAGATGCATTGTTCATATTAAATTTATTTTTGCTTGAACAAAGATGTTATAATTTAAAAATTATACTATTTTGTTGGTAAATTACTGTATTATATTATATGTAAAAAAGTATATTTTGTGTTAATTTTTTTAATTTTTTTATTTTATTTTGTATCATTGTATTTTATATTATTTGTTTTAGATTTATTTGTGGATGTTGGACGATCGAAGTGTTCGCGAGAGATACCTATTGGTGGCGATGAGGTTCGCAACCCATCACGCCGCGTCTCCCGTGGGGCGAAAAGAGAAGGATGGAGTCCATTATTTCTGCCTACCCTTTCGGGGAGACGGCATGATGGTTAGTTAGTTAGTTAGCTAGTTTGATATATAAAAAAACATTTGTTAATGACTTTAGGCGAAGCGTATCGTTCTTATAAAATATAATAAAATTTCTATTAAACAGACGTTTTCATTCGTATTATGAAAACAGTATATTTTCACAATTTTTTTTGCACTTTTCACAAACATGTTTCGGGCCGCAGACGCCCCTCTTCTATTTATTATGGAGTTTTGCATCATTATCCAAGAAATGATAAATATCACGAAGTAACTTTATTATAACAAAATGTCTACGTATAAACCTTAAAGCATTGTTTATAATTGTAGCAAATTTTAATTCAATCCATAGCGTGCTTGTGTATAATTTACCCTGTATATAATTATTCCCCATAGACTTATATTTGCATTAATGGATCTGTAATAATGTATAATTATTTTGATGTGTTTTTCAAATGCATTTGTATTGAATTCCTCAGTTTAACACTTCGCTATTTTGCACCTGGATTTATATATTTTTTTGATTTACGTGTCATAAATATTTTATGTTAATATACATAGTTAGCCAACGAAATATAACGATGATAGTTGTTAATGTGTATACATAAAAATTGAAAAATTTATGACATCTTTGGATATTTTTTTATATAATCGTTTATTAATTTGCATATCACGTTTACATATCTCCCGATTTATGAATTTTATACTTTTATCGTATTGGAATGCCTCATCCATTAACATTGGTTAAACATTTTATATTTGCGAGGAAGCATCAGTCTTTTTTTTTTTAAAGACTAACACCAAAGATTTAAATCAATGATATTAGAATTTATTTTACAATCTTCAGTGTGAGCAGAAAATAGCTCATTATTATGAAGAAGGAATCTGGTCGTGTCCAGGCTCGAACCCAAGTCCCCTTGATCAGAAGCCGAGCGTTCTATCCCATAGACCACCACCCGATTTCACTACTTATGGTATCAGTATAAGATGAGACCCTTCTTCTGTGACGATAATTTAAATCTTAAACTTCGACAAAGAATGATAAAAGCTTACATATGGTCAGCTCTATTATACGGAAGTGAAACATGGACTCTAAAAGTGAACGTAATGAATCGGTTAGAAGCATTCGAAATGTGGATACACAGAAGAATGCTTCGTATACCTTGGACCGAAAAGGTCAGTAACGTCGAAGTACTTAGGAGAGCCGGAGCCAAGAGAGAGCTGTTGTCGAATGTCAAAGTGAAAAAGGTCTCATATTTGGGTCACGTGCTGCGTGGAGAAAAGTACCGCCTCCTCCGACTTATATTGGAGGGCAAGATAGAGGGAAGACGGGGAGTTGGCAGAAAACAGATGTCCTGGCTGCGCAACATTAGAGAGTGGATGAGGACGGTGGATGACCTGTTTCGGGCAGCGCAGGACAGGGAGGTTTTCGCCGGAGTGATCGCCAACGTCGGGGGGACCTGACACGGCACAGGAAGAAGAAGATGGTATCAGTATTTTTTCCGAATCCATGACGTCCTCATATGTTTTCTTTAGATATGAGTATTTTGCGTCACGTAAAATATGAACCGCGTGTAACACCGTTCTGACTTTAATACTTTTAAGCTATTCTCAAATAGTGCTCGCTCTTTATTCAATTTTTGAGTGACTGCCTTCGTGGCAGAGTGGTAAAAGCTCTGACTGCCATATCGAAGGTCCTGGGTACGATTCCCGACGATGTCAGTGTCACTCTGTATTTGGTCTGGTGTAGAATTCACGTGACAATAAAATTGCGATAGATTAACTATCTATTACATGTCATGAGAATCAATTTAATAGCTAAAATCAAAGTGTATACAGTAAATGGGTTCAAAAGACCCGTTGTATACAAAAATGTCCTTCCAGACTATTTGAAGCAAAGTCTATAAACATCTTTACTGGTTTTTGGGGATCACTTGGGCCTTTTTAATGTGGTGTTTTCCCCGTTGCTTTATACATTTTTGTGTACAATAGGCTATTTGAACTCAATAACTGTATATATTTTTTAGCCATTGATTCTCATGACTTGTGATAGGCAGCTAGTCTATCGCCATTTTTATTGTCACTTGAATTCTACCAGGCCAAAGACAGCGAGGATGGACCGCCATACTGCTGTCCTGACATACCTTTCTAGATTCCCGTACATTCATACATCGTAACCAGTGGCGGTACTCCCATAGAAGCCCGGCTTGCGTAAGAAACTTTGAATCAAAAAACCCCAAATCTAAGTAATCATGCCCCGCATAAATCAACAACCCACTAAATCACCTTCCAACAATGTTCCCATTAGATGTAAGAAGAATAGCCACAAGAGCTGAACCTCTGTAAGCCAGAAGAGGTTTTGATTCAAAATTTCACACGCAAGCCGGGCTTCTGGGCTTCTATGGGAGTACTGCCGCTGATCGTAACATGCACACTCGTCGATTTTTCCGTCTTTGAATGTGGCGGGACAATTATATAATTTGACTTTATATATAAAAAACGTCATGGACCGAGTGGCAAAATTGAAATGGCAATGGGCTGGACACTTGGCTAGACAGGGTGGCAACAGATGGGCACCCAGGATACTCAGTTGGAGACCATGGGAAAATAGGCGAAATGTCGGGAGGCCACCGATGAGATGGACCGATGATATTATCAAAAGGGTTGGAAAATCTTGAATACAAAAGGGGCAGGATAGAGACGAGTGGAAGAAATTGGAAGAGGGCTATATCCAGCAGTACAACAGGGGCAGGATAGAGACGAGTGGAAGAAATTGGAAGAGGGCTATGTCCAGCAGTGGAGGGAAGATGGCTAGCAAAGAAGAAGATTTAAAAAAGATTCTGTTATAAATTATCTTTAAAACTAGTTCTAATATTATCTTAAACACGGATAAAGTTATTTTATAAACTCTTGCAAGAATTAGTTTGGGAGAAGGCGTTTTATGCGTACATTCTTGTGTAATGTAGTGTCTTATCATAAGGCATAAATTCATGAATAAGAGTCTTCGGTATTCGGAGGGTTAATGAGCGATTAATAATAATAGGTACCCTAAACAGACGCGAGGAATTCAGGGATCCTATCCCCTCGGGAGCAAATTGGATCCGGGGTCTCCCTCGGAATGTCGCGGGGCGGGGTAGGTTACTCGGGGGCCCTAGTTCGGTGGAAACAAAATGATTTAGTATTCCGAAGACGACCTTTTCACCACGCCTCTGCGGAATCTCGCCGAAAAAACAGTCTTTTTTTTCGCTCGAGAGCATAAAATAATTATGTAAGGTGCACGCCTCCCATCTGACCTACTATTACTCCCTACATATTATTATTATTATTATTATTCATTTTAATTTATATCGGATTTGGAAGCATTTTTGAAATAGGTCAGATTAAGGGACGCCAGTTATGCTCAAATAATTGGACAGTTGCCAAATCTTTGTATTGCAAAGCCTTAACATAAGTTCGCTTGGAAATATTTATGTGTATTTACAGTATTAAAAAAACCCTTTTAAATACTCGTATACAGCGAGATCACAACGACATTGACTATTATTTAAGACAAAATATATATCAATTTTGCACTGCATTTATGTCTTCTTCTTCTTCAAGTGCCCTGTCGGGTCCCCTCAACGTTGGCGATCACCTCAACGAACCTGTCCCTGTCTTGCGCCGCTCGGAACAGCTCCTCCACACTTCGGATGCCGGTCCACTCCCTCACGTTTCGCAGCCAGGACATTTGTCTCCTACCGGGCCCTCGGCGTCCCTCAAATTTCCCCTCCAATATCAGTTGGAGAAGGTGGTACTTTTCCCCACGCAGAGTGAGATCTTTCGAACCTTGATAGTCGATAACAGTTGTCAACTCTAGCTCGCCTCAGGACTTCGGTATTGGTAACCATGGCTGTCCAGGGAACTCTGAGCATTCGGCGATGGAGCCACATTTCAAATGCTTCCAGTCTGTTCATTGAGTTAACTTTCAAGGTCCACGTCTCACATCCGTACAATAAAACACCACACATAGCATTTGATCATTCTCTGGCGGAGTTTCAAGTTTACTTTATCATTGCAGAAGAGTGATTTCATTTTATTAAACGTAGCTCTTGCTGCCTCAATTCTGCATTTTATCTCTACATCTGCATTTACAATTTTTTTTTAAATTACGATGAATTATGGTTAAAAAAAGTTATAGAATTTTAAACAGAAATGAACGTAAAATAAAGATAAATAATATACCTCTTCAATTCGTAGTATTGTATTATTAATTCCTCTTTAAATATTATGATATACAACAATTATATTAATTAAAACAATGTTTTTCCTCTTTTGAGTTTATTTTTCTCTACGTGTTTCGAAGTTTTTACACCGTCATCATCATTGGGAGAACAATATAACCTTGAGATTATATCGTTCTCCCGATGATGAAGGTGTAAAATCGTCGAAAAAAATAAACTCGAAAGAGGAAAACACAATGTTTTAATTTATAAAAACTACGTCATTAAGGAATTCCGCAGTGTTAACGTCTTTTAGTTTTAATTTATGAAATAAAATTAAACATGGTACTGAACTCTATTAAATCATCTTATATTATACCAAAATAGTTCAATGTAATGAAGGAGGAAACGAGTCGTGTCCAGGCTTGAACCAAAGCCCCTGGATCAGGATCAAAGCATTTTGTCCCCTAGGCAGCCGCAGATGACAGAAATTTAACAAAATATGTTCCATTTATAATAAGGCGTGAGGAATAAACATTTAATTAATAGTTTTTGTATAGAAAAAAATTGTTGTCCATAATAATATTCTAAAAAACATATGGCTTACACCTATCTACTTTTAAAACAATATTTCAATCTTGTTTACACGAACGATTACCGGGTCAAAGGTAGGAAGGAGTTCAAAGATTTATCATATGCCTCGCCTTGTTTTTATTGATCTAACATTATTGTTTACTTTTAATTATAATATATCTTCGCTATAATTAATTAACGCTTTATTTTTTTTTGCTGTAGATAAGCAAAACGTGCTCTACCGACGTACGAGCGATGGTTATTTTCATAATTAAATTGCACATTTTGCAGCTATGTCGTGACCTCGTTTGCACATTATTAATTTGTGTTTCGAAATCATTACGTAATCCAAAAAAAAAAACATAAAATACACTTTGTATTATTCCGATAATTTGTTTTTTGTAAAATCAGCCGGTTTCGCCCGTGACTGAGCTTTGGCGGGGCATTGACAACCATAAAATCTTTTTTTTTTAATCGATAAAATAATATCGAATGAAAATACAAGAAGTAAATGGGGTGTGAATGAAAATGTAATGAACAAAAGGATGAAAGGATCATTAAGATAGTCAGGACACATGGAAATAATGAATGTAGAAAGAATGGTAAAAATAGTATATGTTGATGATGTTAATGAAACGAGAAATAGAGGAAGACCGAGGAAAACGTGGCACGATCAAATAAATCGAATATTAAATGTCGTCCAAGTAAGAAGTCGGAGAAATCTACGTGCGTGCATGACACTATATATAATTGTTGAGGATAGGAGAGAAGTATGTCAGAGAAGAAAAGTGTGGCAGTCCATTCGTTCTGCCTATCCCTTCGGGGAGACGACGTGATTGTTAGTTATAAAATGTATTGTCCCGGCGAACTCTCGTTACCAACGAATCCGGTTGGTTTTGTTTGAAAGAAATGTCCAAAGGCGTACTTTTTGGAATTGTGTTCATCTCTAATATTTCTTATTCAGCCTATTTCCGTCCACTCATGGACAAAGATCTCTTGTGCAGACTACATCCAGGTTGCCGACGTTTCCGTTCAGGGCATTATTATTATTATTTAGTTGAACCGATGTAAAGGGTTATAGCTTAGACATATGATAGGTAGCTAATCTATCGACATTTTATTGTCAACGACAGTGACAATCACAGTGCCTTCGTGGGGAATCGAATCCGGGACCTTTGGTGTGGCAGTCATAGCTCTTGGCATTCTGCCACGAAGGTTATTATTATTATTTTGTTTAATCGCTCTTTACATCATGACAGCGAGACCAAAATCGATGTAAAGGATATTATAGGTATCATAGTGATTCTCGTGACATGTGATAGGTAGCTAATCTATCGCCATTTTATTGTCACGTGAATTCTACACCAGACCAAAGACGGTGTGACAATCACACTGCCCTCTCCGGGAATCGAACCCGGAACCTTCGGGGTGGCAGTCAATGCACTTACCACTCGGCCACGAAGGTCGACGTTATTATCCTTCCACCGTAGTTGCGGTCATCCTGCACTTCTCTTTGTGGTCAATGATATTTTATTCACCGTTATTATGAACAGATAAATGTGTACAGATAACGTAAATAAACATGAACACCGCGTGAAATATTTGATGTGTTTCAGTAATTATTTATTATTTTGTAATAAATGGTACGATTTATCTTGTGCAATTGATATTATACCATTATCATTGTATCCCACTACATTTACCAACTAATAGAAACGTGTCGATGCTCACGTTCTTGTATCAAGATAGGAAATGAATCCGGTCCTAGATGAAATAAATAAGGTGTATCATCCCGTCATAATAATTGACTATGATATCACATTGTAAATTATTTAACATTGAACATTATCAAAACAAACTTCAATATTTATATCATTGTTGTATCAAAGTAATTATCATTTCACATTGTGCGATCAAGGTATGCTTTGCTTCTTGTGCAAGGTTTGAGAAATTGATTGCGTTTCAGTTCTTATATTAATTATGGCTTTGTCATATAAATCACCTTTATCTAAGTAAATATTACCAGTGATCCTCAACCTACGTAATTAAGTTAACTTCTGCTTTTGAAAATACATCTACCGTATTAAACTACCTAACTAGCCATCAAGTCGTTTCTCCAGAGGGGTAGGCAGAGAGGATGGAGTCCAGTGGCGCACACTGGATCCATTCGGCAAAAACATGAAATTAGGGATCGAACTCCGAATTTTGTCCTGATTTTTTTAAATTAGGTCCTTTGTGTGATTCCAAACCACTTTTACATTTAAACTTTTTTTGATATAACTGCTAATTTCCAAGAAAAAAAATGTTGTTGTTTTTTTTTGTATGAAGCAAAACTGATTTTTGCAATTATTTCGGAATCAGGTGGATACGTCAAAACCAAACATAGTAAGGATTATAGAGGGCATAATTTTCTACATTACTTGTTACGACATCTACTTCATATCTCTGCCCGTTTAAAAGCAGCAGACATTATAAATCTTACTTAATTGTTACGAGTATAAAGTGGTTTCGGATTTTTTGTTAGATGCTTAAATATCCTAAAATCACTCCATTCTTTCTCAAGGAACGCGATAATCATTTATTTCCACTTTTGAGTTTATTTTTCTCGGCATGTTTGAAGACTTTACACCTTCAACATGGAGAGGACGATATAAACTAAATAAACGACAACGACAACAACAACAACAAACCATCACGCCGTTTCCCCGCAGGGGTAGGCAGAGAGAATGGACCGCCACACTACTCTATCCTGGCACACCTCTCTACCTTCCCCCCATTCATACAGCGAGTCATACACGCGCGTCGATTCTTCCGACTTCTAACATGAACAACCTTTAAAATTTAATTAATTTGGTCATGCCATGTTTTCCTCGGTCTGCCTCGACTCCGTACTCTATTTACATCATTAACGTATACTTTTTTAACCGTTCTTTCTCCATCCATGCGCTCCATATCTCCTCCATAATTTTGGTCATAATACCTTCTTCCGCTCTATATTCCTTTCTTATATCAGCATTTGAGATTCTGTCGTATATCGTTCTACCACATATACGTCGTAGGCAGTGGCGGTTCGTCCATACAAGCCGAAAAGCCGATCTCTAAATAAACAATATTAACTAATACAGTTATGAGATATCTCTACATGAGGGAGTTTGGTAGCTATCCGTGGCTTTATCCCACTGCATTCCTCTTGGGCATGCTGGGGACCAATAGTTTACAGATAAGAAGGGATGGGTGCACACTTACCCATTTCTTCAGACTTATCAGGGGATTCTTTGAGAATTCCGTCATCTTGGAGGCTATCCATCTTTATATTCCGGATGGTTATCTTCGACAGCGTCAGCCTAGACTGTTTTATCTCCCAACATGCAGAACCAACCTGCCTCTGCTGATGCCGGTGGGGAGAGCAATCAAACTGCTGAACATGATCGCTTCGGAGATTGATGTCTTTCATATTCGTGAAAGTACATTCAGAAGACAAATACTCTTGACTTTGGAGAGTATCTTGTATTCCTAATGTCGAACCATCTCTCATGCGTTCCTGGTATTATATATTTATTATGTTTTACCTGTTCTCAATAGATGCCTTAAACTATAAAAAATGTTTGTAATGTCTTTTGAGAAAATAAACTGATTTGATTGATTTGATTGATTGATTGATCGTTCTCCCGATGATAAAGGTGTAAAGCCTTCGAAACATATGTCGAGAAAAATATACTAAAAAATTGATAAAAGTGTTTTAATTCATACATTCTCACTGCTTGTATACAAAATACAGGAAATGGTTTCTAATCCTGCCAGTTCCCTGTTTCAACGAGTTAGGCTGAAAAGTTCCGCAGTGTCCGTTGCCATATTTATTATGGATTTATTCTTAATTTATGGACGAAGCTAAGAAATCCGGATACGCGTTATTGTTCCAGTATCTCTCGGCTGTTATCTCCTTTTATGCCCTGGCGGAGATTGCTTTCCAAAAACCAGTCGGGCTCGCACCGCGGACCGAACCACCACCGCGCTCTTACTGAATCGCAGTTTCTATTGCCAATTCCATAAACTTGTCTTTGACTTATGCGAACACCTTTGCGATTTCTAATGCGCACCCGGTGCCTGTTTATCAAACGCTTATCAGGTTAACCCTTAACTAGTCAACCCTTCGTATCGTGATTTTTTTTATACATTTTAACAATAAGTATTTTTAGTAATTTATATGAATGAAAACGTCTGTTTTCTAGGAGTTTTATTATATTTTAAGCGTTATCAAATGATACAATTGATAATGTCTTAGAAGACCGAAACATGTCATTCCAACTCAAATATAATAAAACTCCTAGAAGACGGACGTTTTCATTACTATTAATTATATAATATGGAGCTGAACATCATTGTTCAAGAAACTATAAATAATATTTTTAGTCATTTTTTGAAAAATAGAACCTCGGATTTTTTTTTTTAAATATATATTTATATTTTAAATAAAATAATAATAAAAACACTGCACTTTGTTTTTCACCCCTATGCGGTTATTTTAATTGCCGACTAGTTTCGCTTGTACCCAAGCTTCCTCAGGGCTTCGTAATAACCGGTAACTCGTTTTTACGAAGCCCTGAGGAAGCTTGGGTACAAGCGAAACTAGTCGGCAATTAAAATAACCGCATAGTGGTGAAAAACAAAGTGCAGTGTTTTTATTTTAAATATAAATAATAAAATAAATTGAAATGTTTTACCACAAACTGAATGCTTCATACGAAAAAAAAAATTATGTTTATTTATACAGTACCTATATTGATAAAGTTTGTTTGTAGAAAATTTATTAGAAAGCTAAATTTGATAATATTTCAAAATATATTTTATTATTACATTACATACAATAAATGATTGACCAAGATATAAATACTCACCTGGCACATATTGTTTATTTATTTGAAACGAACGATTTTTTTAACTCAAAATGTGTAATAAACTAGCAGTAATCGAAGCGGGTCAACCGTCAACCACATGTCAAACTAAAATGGATATATTTTTATTAACGCCATTTGCGATAGGTTGTGTACCTCAATAGGTAGATGGGAATGTAGAGTGTAGCGCACAATAATAATATGTATGAAATTCAAATATTCTTAGATTTTTCGGCCTGTAGCAAATTAACTACACCATGAAATGAAGGGTTATGGAATCTCAGCTGTTCTTATACTTTGTAGTGAATTTGTATGTCAGTCCGATCTTGTTACATTTCATCATTCATGATATAAAAGTACCTCTTTGGTCACTTATTCAGAACGTATCATCAAATCAAATCAGTTTATTATCTCAACAGACATTACAAACAATATAAATGTTTAAGGCGTTGTTCCCTTCAAGTAGTATGCAGAAAGGAAGGACCGCCACACTTTTGGCATACTTCTCTTGACTCTTCAACATTTATACACATTGTCAATTTATCCGACGACTAAATAGTCGACATTTAAAATTCGTAATAGAACCAAATAGAAGTCAATACCGCGTGAATGCAAAGATTGCTCAAAGACGTTTATATTTATCTTCATTTTATGCAAAAATATAAAATGATCATTAAGATGGTTTGGACATATAGAAAGAAAGAATGGTAAAAAAATTATATGTAAACGATGTAAAAGGAACCATAAATAGAGGAATACAGAGGAAAGCGTGGCACGATCAAATAAATCAAATATTGAATGTCGGCCACGTGAGGAGTCAGAGAAATCGACGCGCGTACATGGCACGATGTATGAATGTTAAGGAATCGAGAGAATCAGGAAAGAAAATTGTAGCAGTTCATTCTTTCTGTCTACCCCTTTGGAGAGACGGCGTGATGGTTAGTTAGTTAGTTATATAAATATAAAAAAAAATCTTTTGTTTTTTTTAGCCTGAAGATGTATTTCCACTTTTTCGTACTCTCCTCATGTCATATTTATTTTATTTGATGGGACGTTGTCGGAAGATAGACGTCGAATCACTGGGGAAAGACGTTCGCAACGCGGGATAACTTTTAATGATATTGGACCCCTACGGAAACGGGTACAATTTTCTATCGGTTTTACTCGCAGGTGGTTGTATCGCGAAACGGTCGTATCCCGGGGGTGTTGCGCGCACTTATTTACAAATATAAGGAGAGGGACGAGACTGTCACTTTGGCTCCGGTGTGCTCGCCTGTCCTTAGCATTGCGCGACGCCACGTGTAATTACGTCTCTTGTACAATCCTCTCGAATTGATTGATCCGCCGACCGGTTCGCGTTTCGCGTGGGAATCCCGCCCAGGTACCGCGGGCAGGTAAGTACCTACTCTAATTTACTTGACACGATATTGACAACAGTGTAAGCGGCAACGCGTCGTTTTAAATTTATAAATTCTTTGTTTAAAGTCTTGAGATTGATCTTGTATCGTCCCTTGTGTATAGAAATGAAGCATGAATATGGCAAAATAATTTTAAAAAGATGAATAAATACAGTAGAATGGAGATCTTTTAGAAGAATGTGTGTAATCTGCATATCGCACCTTCGGTAAGGCAAGGTTGTTAAAAATTCTCAAAAATGAGTTAATTATGCCAATGTATTTTAAAAACATCCCTTTATCTGGAGGAACAAAGTCGCTCGTTCAGTCTCACTTTGTCAGTGGGCGATAAAGTATCATCAATATAGCCAGAATAACACGATATTATTCTTCAAAAATCTTAAAATGTCTCTAATGAAAAATTACAAAACAATGCAATTGTGCCCTTGTCTTACCGAATGTACGATATGATAGAATTTCTAATGCAAATATTTGAAATGAAACCAATGCATTGTAAATGATAGTGTTATGAACAAAATACTAAAAAAGGTCTTTAGGATTGTACGGACACATGGAAAGAATGAATGAAGAAATAATAGTAAAGATAATATATGTAAACGATGTAAACGGAACTAGAAATAGAAGAAGATCGAGGAAAACGTGGCACGATTAAATCGATATAATATTAAATGTCGGAGAAATCAACGTGGGTGCATGACACGATATGTGAATGAAGAAGAATCAAGAGAAGTATGTCGGGAAAGATTAGTGTAGCAGTCCATTATTTCTGCCTATACCTTCGGGAGACTGCATGATGGTTAATTAGTTAGTTTTGAGATTGTTCTCCCATCTGTCTTTACTGCAATTGTCGCTGGAAGACATTCTTCCTATTTCTGACCATCTTGATTTCTTTCAGTAGCTTCTCAAGTTCCCCCGATGTAGACCATCACTAGAAGAAGGCTCTGTCATCAACCTCGCGTAACATCAATGTTTTGTAACCATACATTTGTCTCTTGCCGATCCTCAACATCCATCGATCGTTTCTTCGAGTATTATAAATAAATGAAAGATTTAATCACTGAAATTTTTTATCCGATTTGAACTAAACAAAATGCGTGTGAACATGACATTACACTGTTCGACTAGGTGTTCGTAAACAAGTTTTCCTATTTAAGCGTGCCTAAAAAGTTATCAACAGTGCCTACACGATTTTTCTAGTTTTTTTTGTTGTTGTTCTAATGTTCATTCATTTACTTACCTAAAAATGTTTAATTTACTCGCGTATAAAGTAATTTTGAATGTTAATCTTATGACCTCTTATATCACTACTTGTAATAAATATGACTTATCGATTCTTCGCAAACCGGTATTGTGTCAGTATTCATGTCGAGGTATATTTGCCTATTTTTGGGTCAATTAATGATGTACTTAAATGTCACGATAAGTTCATCGAAAGGTAAACTCGGTAATTCCGAACACCGATATGTATTTACGTAAGTACTTAAAGCCGCTTTAAAAACTGAACAACATTGAGTGATCAAATTACAGATGGATTCTCGACAATCATTTTTCCTTATCTAGATGACAACGTACGTAATTTATATTATATTGCATTTTTAAACATCAATATACGAAATAAAAATTGTGTTTAATAATTTATAACAAAAAAAATGAATTACGAATATGTATTTTGTTTTTATTATTTTATCTACCGACCCTTATGTATGGAAGCGAAGCATGGAACTGGCAAAAGAAGGATGAAAGTAGAATAAATGCAGTAGAAATGAGATTTCTCGGACGAATGTGTGGATACTTGTGTATGATAGTGTCGAATGAAAATATAAGAAGTGAATGCGGTGCGAATGATGGTGTTATGAACAAAATAATGAAAGGATCATTAAGATGGTTTGGACATATGGAAAGAATAAATGAAGAAAGAATTGTAAAAAATTATATGTTAACGATGTAAATGGAACCAGAAATAGAGGAAGACCGAGGAAAACGTGGCACGATCAAATAACTCAAATATTGAATGTCGGCCATGTGAGAAGTCAGAGAAATCGACGCGCGTGCATGACACGATGTATGAATGTTGAGGAATCGAGAGAAATGTCAGGAAAGAAAAGTGTGGCAGTCCATTCTTTCTGCCTACCCCTTCGGGGAGACGGTGTGATGGTTAGTTAGTTAGTTAGTTATTTTGTTTTTTAAACCTTTTTAATCCGGTATTATTTTAGCATATTTAAAAAAAAATTCAAACTAACCATCACACAGTCTCTCCGAATGGTAGGAGATTCTTCATTCATTCTTTCATGTGTTCAAACCATCTTAATTATCATTTTATTATTTTGTTCATAACACTTTCATTCGCACTGCATTCATTTCTTATAAGAACGCTATTGTGCACTGCCATTTTAGCTTTTTGTATAGGCTTTTGTTTGCAATGACAAATTTAAGTGCACCATTCTCTTTGTTGCCTGCTCCAACCCTTCTAAAAATCTTTCTTGTTTAATTTAATGAAATGAAATGTCGTAATTTAATGAAATACACTTACGTAATTAACCGTTTCTTGCCTCTAACAAAGAAAATAGCATTATAAATAAATGAATCCTGACTTCATAGCATAAAAACATAATCTGTACGAGCGAACACAGACTCTCCAATAACATAACAATTTCTGTATAACTGATTTCAAGTCATCCCAATTATTGACTTCTGCAAGGTTATCGGTTACGAGAGTAAAAATAAACCATTTCTTATTAACAGAATTTTATGTACCATTCAGACCAATCTAATACTTACCCCCACCACATGTATAGCATATACATTGTGTACACTGCTATGTCCAAATATTCTCGATCAGAATACGCTTAATAAATTTAAATACCCTAATTATTCAACGTAAATAAAACAAATTAAACTTAATTGATCCTTCGGGTGAGCATGGGTAGGAATACTGCCAGAAATGTTGAATAAATTAATTCCTTACCTTTTTGGCAAAAGCGCACATTTCAGTTTTAGTCGATTTTAATATTTTAATACCAATATGCCATTAAATACCGACTGCATATTATGGCAAAAGCTTATGTTTCTAAAACTTATATTTTATTTTGCACAAAATTCATTGGAAAAATAACACATGTCTAAAATATCGAACTCAGACATGGTAAATCTGCAAAAATTAAATTAAATGCTAAATAACTCTAGTCAGAAAAAAAACATTAGGTATCTTTACGTAAAGGTGTATGGTAGCTATCCTTGGCTCTATCCCACTGCATTTATTTTTGGAATGTTGGGGACCAATTCTCTGTAGCTTTGAATTGGTGGGCATCTCATAATTCATTTATTCAGATTAATCAGGGGATATTTCGAGAACTCGGTCGTACTGGAGAAAGTTGGTCTTTTGTTACTGATAGATATCTCCGATAGCGACAGCGTTGATTTTTTTACCTGCCGGCCGCCAGAACCAACCTGCCTCTGGTGACACCGGTGGAGAAGAGCAATCAGTTTGCTGAACACGATCTCCTCGGAGATATTCATGTCATATTAATGAAGGTATGTTCAGAAGATAGAGAGACTTTAGAGAGTATCATGCCTTCCTAAAGTCGAATCATATCTCATGCGTTCCTGGTATTATACACTCTATTATATTTTACCTGTTCTCAATAGACGCATTAAACTTTAATTTTGTTTGTAATATTTTTTGAGAAAGAAATAAAACGTAATTATCTTATTTTTGTGCACGGATTTGTAGAACTTCTTTAAAAGTTTAAGAACTCTTTTAGAAAGACTGCAAAATATGAAAAAAAGACATGGTCATTTTTGGCATACAGTTGCGCAATTATATTGCTGTCTTATAAAAAATTCGACGAACAATACCGAGTTAAGTTATATTTCAACGTAGATTTGTCACGATGCGATCATTCCTATTTATTGTATGATAGTATACATGGATGAGCGTACACCCTATCACACAGTTAAAGTTAGTAGGTATTAGATTGTGTTAGAAGAATCAGTATCAATCATCCAATGTGCAAGGCGTCTAAGATTGTCAATTATAGTCGACTGGAGGCCGCTGTTACGGCAGATAAACTCGCATCCGCCGATCTGACGTGGCGACTTATCAGCTCTTGCACGCGTGGATTTTCCCACAATCTTCTCGTTTGTACGTACCATTTGTATCTGGACTCCAGCAGTTAGTTGGTTGTTCATATAAGGATTTTATATTCGCTAAGTGTACACGTTTTATTTAACCGTTAAAGGAAGAACTTGTCGACGTACACTTTTGTACTTTGTAACCGAGGAAATAATATTGCTAGTAGTAGCGTCAGTTTTTTTTAAATATATGTTTTATTTTACAACAACAATATTGAAAGTAGTAGCAGGCTTCGTTGGCTAGAAGAACCTGTAATTCTTGGGAGTCAGAACTGAGGAGTGGGAAGTCCAGGACTCAAAAAAGTGTCGGCTGAAGAAACTTTTTGAAGACAACCGAGGTCCACCCAGGACTGTAGAGCCAGAGAGAAGAAGAAGCAGTAGTAACATCAGGGATTCGAGGTACTAAGAACTAAATAATGTTTTATTAAGGAGAGTTCACTCAGAAGTCAAATACGTACAAACTCTCCAATATTTAGGGAGTTCGTAGAGTCTAATTCTTGAAATCTGTTTATTTGCTATTTCAAACCTCTGAGAATAGAGTGTTCCTCCCAATTGATTGTCATAGTTGGGAGTATCGAACCGGAGATCAAAATAATAATATATTTATGTATTTTGTTTCTTGAACAATGATGTAAAGCTCTATGCATAATATAATAATTATTACGAAGGAAAAGTTTTGGTTTCTAGAAATTGAATTTGATTTTATAGGAAAGACATGTTTTTTTTTCATTTGATGGTGCCGCACATCACATTTGGTAATATACCTTAGCAAATCGTTACATGTACTCCCTAAAAACTCATGTTTTATTGAAGTTTTATTTTATGGTAGTTTAATAGTGAATATTGAGGGAAATTACAGTTTTCTATAAGTTTTATTATTTTTTATGGGAAACATGTCACAAGTTTCCCCTTGCAATGGTATTATTAAATGACATTTTATAATGCCCTGGCGAAATATATAGCTCCATTCAAATATTGAATTATTTTGCAATTGTAATTTTGTAATTGACGGAATAAATTCCATTACATTTTTTTTATAGAGATAATTGACATAAATCCAAAAACATTTTAATACAATAACAGTAAAAATTAAACTTAAGACAAGTTAATGCGATATTTAAAGTTAAGAATATTTAGAGCATAAAAAGGAAAGTTAATAAATAAATATACTAGAGATGAGCAATATGAACACGACTAACAATTAGCGAGGGACATATTTTTTTTATATTGAGGTAGGGTTACAAGGTTAATATTATATAATAAAACATCTAGAAAACTGGCGTTTTAATCAATATTTTAAATACTCAATGTGTGGTTTTACATCGTGGTTCAACAAACAATTTTAAAATTCAAGTTTTTACATTATTATTTTTTTTTATAAGGATTAATTGTATCTCAATAGACACGAAGATGTAAATTGTTTTTCTGGGAACAGAATGTGGTGGCCGAGGCGCTTACAGGACTTATGACCTGTTATTGGTTGGGTTAAGCGATCGCTTTATATTAACAACATTCCCCATTCCGCCCTTCTTCCGAACACACCACGTCTGACAATTTTTTGGAAGTTGTATATATGCTACTATGTTGCACCACACTTCACATGTTATTAGTTCAATCTACACTAGCGCCATCTGTTAAGAATAGGTGTAAGCATTAAGCAGAAAATATTTTTATTAATGCAATGTGAATGGCTACATTTGCTAGAATTAATTAATTACAATTAATCCTTATAAAAAATAAATAATAATAATTTGTCCGCAATGGGTAAAATCCAGTATTTGTCTACAAGAATTTGTATACATTCAAAATGTTTTACATAATTGTTTACATATTTTAAAATCTTATTAATATATTTTAATTTACCCCGCCACTGGTCTGTCCTTGTACAGCGTACTTTAAAAAAAGTGTGTATAATTTTAAGAATTCTGATATGTTATTATTTTGGGTGAAAGCGCCCCATTTGGATCTCGCTGGACAATTAACTCTCATTATTATTCCTCGCGCAAGACACGCTGCAGTGAGTGTAGTGAGTGTGGTTGAACCTCACCTCCTTGCCCGTACGCAATGCCCCGAGAACGGGTCTAACTAGATCACAACGCATTTGTTCATACATAAAATGCCGTATTACGAAATGCTCCTTCCGAAGGTGTGGGTTTCTCAGCTGAGTTGTCCTAGAATAGACAATTGCAGACTAATTGAACTTTTTTTTTTTACTTTGTAACACAACACTTTATTAAAATTAAAATTATTCAAAAACAAAAATGAACGTGTTTCGGGACACAGAAGGCCTTCATCAGTGTAAATATTAACAATTTCATCTAAACTAAATATATATATTTTTTTTTAATTAGTCAATTTTTATGTCAATTTATAAATAAACTATGAAATATTTATTGCTATCACTGATGAAGTGTCCCGAAACATGTTTTTTTTTATTATCTTTATTTCCTCATTCATTTTTTACTCTTTTTCCTCATTCATGTGTCCCGGAACAACGGTTTTTTTTTTTTAAATTTATCTTTATTCCCTAATTCATTTTTCCCATGAATTATAATATTACATTTTTATTTAAATAGTCCATTATTTTGCCCAAAACACTATGATACTTCAACATTTCAATTAAAAAAAAAATAGAACTCTTGTTATGATAACACAATTTTTATTATTCACTTGAGTGTCGCGACAGCTGTATCGCCAACCGATATTGGCATCATCAGGTTGATGTTGCCAACATGGGTTTGGTGAAACAGCCATCGCGACACTCAAGTGAATAATAAAAATTGTGATATCATAATAGTTTATAAATTTTTATTCAATAAAGTATGTAACAAATAAACGGTATTTTTTTATATAGCTTTTTTTAATTTTAGATAAACTTATGGCGTTAACACTGGAATTCCATAATGACGAATTTTTATGAATTAAAACACTGTTTTTTCCACTTTTGAGTTTATTTTTCTCGACATGTTTCGAAGGCTTACACCTTCATCATCGGGAGAACAGATTATATCGTTCTCCCGATGATGAAGGTGTAAGCCTTCGAAACATGTCGAGAAAAATAAATTCAAAAGTGAAAAAAAACAGTGTTTTAATTAATATAAATCTTTTTTAATGATCTATTGGGCATAAGTAACAGTAGTCTTATTTTATTTATCTGGTTGGTACTTTGATAGTATATATTATTTTTAATTTTTGATTCAGATAATGCTTTTATTTCGAAATACGACAACCGGCTTGAAATGTGGTTTCATTTGATTTTTTTATAAGAATACCTCGTCTTCGTATAATGAATTTACCTCAAAATTGAATCGATTTAACCTTAAAATCGACCATTAAACGCGACACTTGCGCTCAAGGCGGACGAGTTTCTTAGTTTCCACAATAAATATCTGCCTTCTATTAGTCGGATGAAATCGCAATGATCGATACTTGTCCGGTCCAAGATTCATCTCACGCCGTGTTAACAAAGTTTCGAGATTCCAATATATCTCCTCCTACCCTATTGATCGTAATGCAGCCTCTTAAACTAAAGAGTTAATCGCTCCAGGCTGAACACTCGATCCTCTACACCAACACTGTAGATTAGTAGGTAGGTTCCTAGAAGATGTCATGTTGTGTGAAACCCTGTTTTTTTGTATATAAAGAGCCAGTACAAAAAGTGGAATTGCGATCCGTTCCATTTTTAAATTTGTCATAAACAACTTCATTTGTATTAAATTAAAGTCACTCAACCTATACACACACACACAAACACCACAAACACAATTTATTCGTAATAGATTTGTTTTCTTTCACACACAGAGAGATTAGATCTTTTGGGTATATCCGCGTCTCTTGGTATCCTCTTCAACTGACGTTTCGGGGATCTTTGCATTCTTCACATACTGTCCTGAAATTGACTCCTAAGATCTCCGAACCGTTTGCCAAGAAATTTACCTTGGATCCCAAAGAACAGGGCATTTAATTCTGTATTAGAATTTTAGAAAAATGACACCACAAATTAAATGCTTCATACGAAAGTATAATTTTTACGCGTAAATAACAAATATTTTTATTTTATGATTCAGTGCGGTTAATTTGGAAGGACTCGGATATTTAATAAAATAGCCTGAATAGCCTGTTATGTGAATATGGAGGAGGCTATAAAAGTATGTCAGGGTTGGCGGTCAAACTTGTGGTTATTATTATTATTTCAATGTGTGTCCATCTGGTTGATGATCTGTTTTAGGCTCATATTTGGAGACTGACTTATATTACGAGAAACAAACAAACAAACCATCACGCCGTTTCCCCGCAGGGGTAGGCAGAGAGAATAGACCACCACACCACTCAATTCCTGACACACCTTTCTAGCATTCCTCCACATTCATACAACAAGTCATACACGCACGTCGATTCTTCCGACTACTAACATGACCAACCTTTAAAATTTGATTAATTTGGTCATGTTTTCCTCGGTTTACCTCGACTCCGTACTCCATTTACATCGTTAGCGTATACTTTCTCAACCATTCTTTTTCCATCCATGCGCTCCATATGTCCAAACCAACACAGAGATCCTTTCATAATTTTATTCATAATACCTTCTTCCGTACTACATTCCTTTCTTATATTAGCATTTGAGATTCTTTCACTGGCTTAAGAGTCCAGAAAGAATCCAGTACGAACTCTGCCGGACAGTCTTTAAAGCGCTACATGGAATGGCTCCAAATTATATATCCGAACTCTGTAAAACGGACAGCCTAAATACAAGGAAATCCACACTTCGGTCGGCGAACTCCTCAGCAATAGGAAGATTAGTTGAGCCAAAGCGTTGCCCTAGTACAAATTTCGGGGATCGAGCATTTGCGGTAGCCGGTCCATCAGCTTGGAACAATCTTCCTTCACACCTCAGATGCATAAATGATCCGACTTCAGATCTAGGTTGAAAAACCATATTTTTCATATTTCATACCCAATTTAAAACTTGCATATTTTGTTCTATTATACTTTCTAATCGATCGCGAATAACGTTCATATTTAAATTTAAAACACGTCTTAATGCGCCCTTGAGGTGATTACATCACAAAAAACGGCGCTTTAAAAGTTAGCATATTATTATTGATATATTTTACTGAAATATTAATATCTTGATAAACTATTCAGGATTAATAAGAAAACGTATACTGTTTTGTTGCAACTCACGAAGCGTAGTTTAACGTAACGTAGCCAAAAGTGTGACGCGACACCTTGATAACCTCCCAGGCCGGGCCATGTGAGGACCGCCGTGGGCGAGCGTTTGGGAGACGCCGATACTTTAATTACGCGACACTCCATTATACTATTATTGTCTATGCCAGGGTTTCCCAAACAATGTTTCGCGGAACAACAATAATCCGCTGAACCCGAATAGCTGTTCCGCGACAATTTGTAAAAGTTTTTTACACTACACATTTAAAGATCTTCTACTTCATATTGAATGACGAGTAATCAATATCTACTGATTTTTATGACGTCAAGTATATAGGTACACACATGAGCTACTTGCTTTACAACAACAACAAACCACCACGCCGTTTCAGATAGGCAGAGAGTATGGACCGCCATACTACTCTATCCTGGCACACCTCTCTAGGTTCCTCCACATTCATACAGCGAGTCATACACGTACGTTGATTCTTCCGACTTCTAACCATTACCAACCTTTAAAATTTGATTAATTAATCATGTCATGTTTTCCTCGGTCTGTCTCGACTCCGTACTCCATTTACATCATTAACCCTTAACGTACCGTGTTCAAAACAAAACGCTCGCTCCCATGTGGTCAATTCAGTTTACCGCTAACTTTATCTAAATATCAAGTATATGACTCGATGAATCAAAATTTAATTTATGTCATCTTGTAGGGAATTTCATTAGGAATAGATCGATATCTATAACATACATGGATTATTTGAAAAACATATCATTATTAATTTTTTTCTGGAACCATGCGATTTCTGATATAGAATGCGAGACAGCATATGAACAACTGACACTAAGTATGAACTCGTCTCGCCCCGCCGCGCTGTGGCGCTATAATTTTACGTATGATAAAGGCACCTAGGCAAAATGTATAGTACGTTCAAGACAACGAGTACGTATTAATATTTGTCCCTTTTGGTAAAGTGTTAATATTTTCACAGTTCTGATATTATTAAGTTGCGTGCTGCGTTTCCGTCCACAGTCGGTATTATTACGTACCTATGAAAAAGGCCAAACATATAATTTATAATACGTTCAAAACAGCGAGTAAGTATTTGTCACTTTTGATAAAGTTGTAAATATTAGCAAAACAAATTCTACCTTTACACGAATGAAGGTGAGGGCAGTCTTAGAAAATATTTTTTTTTGGGATGAAGGAAGTAATTTTTTGCTTTTTTTTTATTACGAAATATTGAGAACACTTCAATGGAGGATTACAATTTTTTTTATAATATTAGGGTCCATAGGTTTTAAGAAAATCAACTTTAAATTGGCAGTGGAAACTCAATTGACCACATGGCAACGCGACGGTTAAAGTGTACTTTCTTAACCATTCTTTCTCCATCCATGCGCTCTATATGTCCGAGCCTACGCAGCGATCCTTTCATAACTCAGTTCATAATATCTTCGTCCGCCCTACATTCCTTTCTTATATCAGCATTTGAGATTCTGTCGTATATCGTTCTACCACACATACGTCTTAGGGACCTCATCCTGAGGGATCAAAATAAATTCTTGAGAGCCCTCTACATGAGAGAGTACGGGGTATATCCTTGGCTCTATCCAACGGCATTTCTCTTGGGTATGCTGGGGTATAACTCCCTCGAACGTAGGAGGGAAGGATTACTGTCAACACATTTTTTCAAACTGATTCGGGACTCTTGAGAACTATTGAGAACCCCTATGTTCTGGAGCAAATAGGTATTTTGGTTCCTGATAACTACCTGCGACAGCGCCGACATCAATATTGTTCTTTGCTCCGTCACGCAGAATCAACCTGCCTTTGGCGATGCCAGTAGGAAGAGCAATTCGGACGCTGAATCTAATCATCTCGGATTTAGACATTTTCAGTGTCAGTGAGGCAGTATTCATAAAAAAATATTACAAATTCTAGAAAGAGTACTGCCTCGCTGACGTCGGCATATTTGGATTCCTTCTGATATGTATGATTTTTTGGTCTCATGTTGTTTTTATCTTATCTTTGTAACACCGTTTTGTGTCCAAATGAGTCGCCTAAATGTTTTTCGTTTGTAATGTCTCATTTGTGTATCATGTATAAATAAAATAAAATAAAATAATCCTGAACGTAACAAAAAATATATAAAAATACATAAATACTTTATTATCGGCTGTCCCTCGTGTCCGAGGAAGACTGTCCTTCACGGTTGTGGGTCCGCATGTGACTGAAGAGTCCGATCCTGGACCCACATAATTTGGGGCATCTGGGGCAGGGGAAGGCGCCTGTAATGGAGCCGTCACCGTCTCCCAGTGGTTTCTCCTTTCTCCTCCTCCTCTCAGCGGCGTCGTCTCTGCGCTGTGCTTCAGAGTCTTGTGTGCCTTTATGTACTGCTGTTCTCCACCTACATAAATACTACGGCATCAGAGATAACAATCACAACATTGATATTGCATCCCTGAGACAACTCACACTATCACGAAATATGACTTACGTCCGTTAAGGATTAACCTTAAAATTTGATCGGCTTTGAACTGAAATTTAAAAAGCTGTAAAGTGTTCCATTGCAAAAAACGTTGGGGAATCCATGGTCTATGCTAATCTGCCGCCGCCCGCCCGGCTCAGGTAAATCTGTGTCGTGGAACTAGCCAGCTGATGTTAGCGTAAGTGCTCCGTCGTCACTCGGCTGTTACAATTGAGCCCGTATTTTACAGTCGTTATCCGAGATACTACGGCGAGTACGTGCGCGGCCGTGAGGGCGGTAAACTGACAAGGATTATGGTAATTGTTGCCATCATCGGAAACACTATATACACGAGCTCTTCGCTTTATTTATAAATATTCAAATATTTGAAAGGGTTAACTGGCAAAAGAAGGATGAAAGTAGAATAAATGCAGTAGAAATGAGATCTCGTAGACGAATGTGTGGACACGCTGTGTATTTAAAAAAATATGTTTTATATGTGTATCACAATTGTATTTTCTTTTATCGCGACAGCTGCTTCGTCAACCTATGTTGACATCATCAGGTGTTACAATAATTTTCATTTTCATTTAACTTATTTTAATAAAAATTACAAACATTACAGAAATATTTCCAGATCGTTTGCAATTACATTATAAGAATTTAAAAGAGAAGCATAAAAACATATAAATAAATAAAAAAGTTTAAGAATTGTAAATAATCATAACATTGATATTGCATCCCTGAGGCAACTCACACTATCACGAAATATGTCGACCTCCGAGGCGATCCGATTAAGCAATAAGATTGCCCTACCCACAGGCATAACCATTGGCAGGTTGGTTCTGCAGCGCGGCAAATAAAACAATCTGTGCTGTCTTTGACGAAGGTAATTATCAGGGACAAATAGACCTACATCACTCAAGACATCCGAGTTCTGTATACGGCCGCCAATCAGCTGAAAGAAGTGAACTCCCAAGCGAATGTTCCTCCTTCTCTCCAATGATTGGTAGCTTAGCATACCTAGCAAGAATTCAGTCGGAAAGAGCCACGGGTAATAATCATAATAGTCGATATATTATTGTGATGATGTCTGATTATATTGATGATGTCAACATAGGTTGACGAAACAGCTGTCGCGAAAAATAAAAATACAATCGTGATACATAAAACAAAGCTTTTTTTAAATAATTTAACAGTGTATAATGTTAAAGTATTATAGTGTTTCGGCCAAAACAATGGACTATTTTGAAAATATAAGAAGTGAATGCGGTGCGAATGATGGTGTTATGAACAAAATAATGAAAGGATCATTAAGATGGTTTGGAAATATGGAAAGAATGAATGAAGAAAGAATGGTAAAAAATATATGTTAACGATGTAAATGGAACTAGAAACAGAGGAAGACCGAGGACAACGTGGTACGATCAAATAAATCAAGTATTGAATGTCGGTTGAATGGAGGATGTCGTGAGACGGGGCAGACAACGCAGAAGATACTGGAATGCGCACGTGGAGAGGATGGATCCCACCAGAATCCCACACGCTGTGGCGCATCAGATTCCTGCCGGCTGCCGTCCCCCGGAAGACCGCCGAAGAGATGGAGAGATAGTTGGGAGTCAACCTCCCAAGAGAGGCCAGTCTGATTTCAGGAACAGACCAAAGGTCTATAAGGAGAAGAAGAATGTCGGCCACGTGAGGAGTCGGAGAAATCGTCGCGCGTGCATGACACGATTATGAAGGTGGAGGAATCAAGAGAAGTATGTCAGGACAGAACAATGTGGCGGTTCATTATTTCTGCGTACCCCTCCGGGGAGACGGCGGGATGGTTGATTAGTTAGTATCTGCGATTTCAATGCACTAATTCGAAATTCATTCGTCAAATCGCTGACCACCCGTGTGAATGGAAAATTTGTAGAAAGAAAACGTGACAAATAATGTAGATTGATTGACAAAATTATTCAATGGACAGACACACCAGCTGCCCAAAGACATTTAAGGTTAAAAGACACAATGATTGATTGGGGCATTCAAAGTAGTTTTATATTACATTTAACGAGTTTCAATTTTAATTAACTCGAAAACTTACTATTGAAAACCTGTATATCATAATGTTTTTATTAACGTAGTTGCTTTTTTATTTCGGGGCTTTAAAAGCAGTTATTGGAATCAAGAATTTATCAATTAAAGCGAAAATGGACGTTTACAATGGAGTTCAAGTTGTAAATCTTAAGTATGGAAACGAAGCATGGAAGTGTAAGAAAACGGACGAGAACATAATATATGTTGTGGAAATGAATTATTTTAGATATACGAGTATATGTGTGCTAAAATAATGTATGACTGAATTTCTAATGCTGATATCATAAAGGAATATAGAGCGAAATAAAGTATTTTATAAAAGGATTTCCGCGTTGATTTGACATGTGGAACGAACGGATGGAGGAAGCATCGTTTAGAAAACTTATATTAACGATGTGAATAGAGTACACAGTCGAGGAATATTGAGGAAAACGTTGCATTCTTCTCCGGTCTCAATCTAAAGATTGGTTTGCAGCAAGGCGATGCATTTTTTCTTCCACTCCACTCAGTCCTCGGCAACTCTCTTCAACTCCGCATAGAAGGTGCAGCCCACATCTTGGCAAATCTTGTCTAGGTACTCCTGGCGAGGTCGTCCTCTGCCAATCGATCCTTCGACCATTCCATCTAAAATATCATGCAGGAAACATTCGTGTCGCAACACATGAGACTATCCATCTCGCGCGCCTCTCCGCTATGGTGTCCAATATGTGCCTGTTCTCTTCAGCTCTGCTAAGAACCTCCTCATCGGTAACGTGGTCCCTCCATAAAACATGGGCAATTCGTCGGTAGGTCCACATATCAAACGCCTCCAGCTTTTTGCGCTCTCTTTCGCCCAGGCACCAAGTCTCGCATTTATCATTATCATTATATATTTATCATGTTATCAAATTAATTAAGGCCGGGCCGTGCTAGAAGTCAGAAGAGTCGACGTGCGTGCCTGGAAGAACCGAAATAAGTTTGTTACGTCATAATATTGTGGTGGTCCATTCTCTCTGTCTACCCTTTCGGGGAAATGACGTGATGTTTATAACATCATTGCTTAACCAAGAATAAAGATGGAGATAAACTGATGAAAACATGATACGAAATACTAAATCAATTGCTATAACGTGACGATGTGCGTGGTCGGAAAAATCGGCGAACACACGTAGCACGGTGTGCGGATGCAGAAGAAATTAATGAAAAGGGTTTTGGCTAAAATATTAGGGTACCCATAAGTAATGTCGTTTTTTTTCAATGAAATTCAAAACAATTTTTTTCTTCGATTTCAGACTTCACGGCTGCTTCATCCGCCTGGACGGGTCGTCCACTTCGCGGCTCATTTTCTAAACACAAATCACCTGATTTAAATTTTTTAACCATCGTTGACATTTCCTTACATACTCGTATATCCTTCGTAGCTTCTGTCGCTTTCTTTTTCAAATGATATTGAAAAAGTATACAGCTCCACAGATGTTGTTCCAACGGACACGTCTCTACCATTATTGTCAGAGGGATAAAGAAACCGTTTTATTATGTCTCAAGGCCACTAGCAGGTAGCAGCTACACAATAAAAACTTATAACACGCCCTTACTGCATAACAGACCGAAGAATACTATTTTAAAGATGAAGCATCGAAAAAAACGACATTACTTATGGGTACCCCTAATATAACACAATGTGAAAATCTTCACCACGAGGATGCGGTATTTCAGCACGAAACATCCAGCACATATTCTCCATAAGCCGGACAGACTCTATGGAGGAGGTATGGCTGGTAAGTTATATTATATAGTTGGAATCATTAATTCTGCCACTGCCCTTAGGATGTACGCACGTTTTGTTCCGGCGTACACGACACGAGGTAATGGAAATTGCTAAAATCCAGACAATAAATCTACAATAATGTCTGCTCTTGGCATTTCGCTGGAAGAAATAGCTATTACTTTTACATGCGTACTTTTTATGGCCGTACCATTATGCCTGAAATATATATTTCAGTTTGTTCTGGTATCGGTAGAGCAGATAAATAAATCGACGTGGTTGCTAAATAAATAACCTGTACAGCGTGTCTTTCACGCACTTCGACTTGTGTAACAAGGGCATGTACGTTATTATATTGATATAGTTGTGCCATGCTTTCCTCGGTCTTCCGATTCGATTTAAAAAAGCTTTACACGTAAAACGATAACTTGGTATTCAAGTATTTAACACATTGTCGGCGGGTCACGTAATCGTGTTTAAACGACCTGATGTTTACAAAAAAAAATTATTCAACCTCCGACTTTTTTGAATGCGCATAACTATATACTCGTATATTACTCTTTTCCAATTTACAATTTAAACTATATAAAAATAAATTTGCTTCGTCATTTTATGGACAATATTCATCTATTCATCAATTCGACAACATATTGAATTCTGTCAAAATTTATTTATAAACATAAGAGTCATAAATTACGACCGGTTATTTTGACAAAATACAGTAGGAATAGTGGGCAGTTTAGTGTAAAATAAATATTTTTTGTGGTTTGATTCTTAGAATTATAATTTGTAGATTCTGTGAATTACAAATTAAACAAATATTTAAAAAATATTCATGTTAGTACATTCCCGCTTGCAATGTGTTAATATCGAATAAAACATACATGTTACGTACAGTAGGTTAGAAGTTGATTATTTCCTAACAATGAGATACATCAAATCAAATCAAATCAAATCAGTTTATTTTCTCAAAAGACATTACAAACATTTTTTATAGTTTAAGGCATCTATTGAGAACAGGTAAAACATTAGGAATATATAATACCAGGAACGCATGAGAGATGGTTCGACATTAGGAATACAAAATACTCTCCAAAGTCAAGAGTATTTGTCTTCTGAATGTACTTTCACGAATATGAAAGACATCAATCTCCGAAGCGATCATGTTCAGCAGTTTGATTGCTCTCCCCACCGGCATCACCAGAGGCAGGTTGTCACTCTCATATCATTAATTTTCTAGAAAACATACGTTTTTCTCAATATTAAATACAAAATTATTCAAGATGAATATAAGATTGTGGATGAAAATAATAAATCTTCAAACATCGATTTAATATAGTTCACATAGAAAAAGCAGCCATAAGGGTGGTGGTCTAGGGGATAGAACGCTTGGCTCCTGATCCAGGGGACTTGGGTTCAAGCCTGGACACGACCAGATTCCTTCTTCATAATAATGAGCTATTTTCTGCTCACATTGAAGATTGTAAAAACTTAATTCTAATATCTTTGATTTAAATCCTTGTCTTGTCTTACCTATGGAAGAGACCTCGCTGCTCTTCACCATTTGGGAGAAGTTTTTATGATATTGTACACGTATTTTATGTTTTTACAGTAAAGGTACTCAACCTCTTAAATACATGAAATTATATTCTTCTCCTTCCTTACTAGACTTATGTGGTCTATTCTCCAGAGGGTTGCTCCTCCTGTGGGGCTGTTCTTCCATCTTTTAGGAGGTCTTACACGAGGACGAGTCCCATTTTTCCCTGTCTTGTGAGGCTCTTTTGAGATCTGCATATGATGAGCAGCGTACGTCCACCAACAGGTCCTCCAGGTACTCTCGGCGTGGGCGTCCCCTAGAGTTTGTCCCCTCGATCATACCCTCCATTATGGCATGCAAGAGACCTTCTTGACGTATTACATGGCCGATCCATCTTGCACGCCTTTCGGACAAGGTCCTGAGCAGGTGCCTTCCTCCTTCGATTCCTTGAAGAACTTCCTCATTCGTGATGTGGTCTCTCCAGGAAATTCCAAAGAGTCTTCTTATAGGACCACATCTCAAAAGCCTCTAGTCTCCGCTTATCCCTTTCGGATAGGCACCATGTCTCGCAGCCGTACATCAAAACACTCCATACATAGGTCTTGATGAGGAGTATTCTGGTGATGAGAGTCTGGTGGTGTCCATTCTTTGGACATTACCATACCAGTCCCTGCGCTGTCTACTACATCTTATAATATCCTCAGCCTCACATATCTCTCTAATTCTGGTGTTCCTCCCACGATCTTTCAGTGTCTTGTCTGTTATTATCATCAGTGTCTTCAATTCGGAGGTCCCTCAAAACTTATTTGGTCCTGACTGTATCTGCGCTTGCCTCAACACCAAATGTTATTATTGAAATTATGCATATTCTAAAAAAAACTGCATTTGCATTTTAATTTACGTACAATGTTTGCACTTTCTAGTATGAAAACATGTTTTACTCCCAAATTTTTCTTTGCTTTTCGTGTGTACCTTAAACAATTGACTGCAGTGTATTCTGGATGTGTGTATTTTGGTATGATAGCTGGCGATTGTCGTGTGTTTTAAGGAAACCGCAGAATGTGGGACGCCAGTGGTGTCACGTGACCGAGTTAGCTCCGCTATTAGACCATGTCACATTGTTTTCTTTCGCCCCCGTCGCACGTCCCCTCGCGCGGCGCTCGCATCAGCTGGCCGATTGGCTCCGACATTTCATAAACACTATCACGGCCGCGCTTGACAATGGGCGACTGGGAATTCTGCTTGTCGTGCCGCACTTACGTAAACCTGATTCAATTAACGCGCCACCGAGAAAACATTCTCCTGCCTATAAAATATTTTCGTACCAATGAATGCATTTGACACTCTACCATGTACTGCACACTCGTCTAAGAGATCTCATTTCTAATACTAACTAACTAACTAACTAACCATCATGCCATTTTCCCGGAGGGGTAGGCAGAGAGGATGGATCGCCACACTGGCCTGTCCTGGCATACCTCTCGGGCTTCCTCTACATTCATACATCGTACCATGCACGCACGTCGATTATTCCGACTTCGAATGTGGCCGCCTTTTAGTAATTGTTAATTTGGTCATGGCATGTTTTCCTCGGCGTCCTCGGCTTCTTTTCCCACTCACGCTGCTTGTGTACAACTTTTTAACCATTCTACTCTCATCCATTCGTTCCATATGTCCGAACCATCTCAGGGATCCTTTTTTAATTTTATTCATGATGCAGTCATCTGCCTTACATTTCTTTCTTATTTCATCGTTCGGTATTCTATCATACAACGTTTTCCCGCACATTCTTCTTAGTGATCTCATTTCTACGGCGTTTATCCTGCTTTCATCCTTCTTTTGCCAGCTCCAAGCTTCACTTCCATACATGAGGGTTGGCACTAGAACTCCATTGTGTAATTTCTAATACATTCACCATATTCTACTTTCATCCTATTTTGCTAGATTCATGCTTCACTTCCATACATTAGGGTCGACACGAGAAATTACTTTCATGGATTTCAACATTCTGGTCCTTATCATCCCAGGAGACGTGATTTCTGTGCGAGACTTGGTGCCTGGGCGAAAGAAAGCGCAAAAGGCTGGAGGCGTTTGAAATGTGGACCTACCGACGAATTGCCCATGTTTCATGGGGGGAACTCATTACAAATGAGGAGGTTCTCAGCAGAGTTGAGAATAAGCACATGTTGAACACCATAGCGGAGAGGCGCGCGAATGTTTCCTGCAGGATGTATTGGAGGGAATCGTCGAAGGATCGATTGGCAGAGGACGACCTCGCCAGGAGTACCTAGACCAGATTAGCCGAGATATGGGCTACACTTCTTATGCGGAGTTGAAGAGAGTTGCCGAGGACTGAGCGGAGTGGAAGAGGAGATGTATCGCCTTGCTGCAGACCAATTTTTAGATTGAGACCGGAGAAGAAGACATCAATTTGGCTCGCGTTGTTATTATGTAAATAAAACTATTCGACGAAATAATAATAATATTAAAATGTCAAAATGATGTCCATTCATTATTCTATTTCATACGTCTCATTTGAATCAGCGCATTTGCATTAATTGGTATTTAATATTGTGGAAAACGTACGTTTTCTAGAAGTGTTATCATATGTCATTTGATAATGTCCGTACGTTTAAACATGTACATTAAAATAAAATACCACATCTACAAAATTCATGTTTTCATTAATATTTATTATTTTCTTTTCATTGCATTGTTCAATCAGGAATAGATGAAAATCTTCTTTATAAGGAGTATTATTATATGTTTAATGATTTAAATGTTTTGATGTTAAATGTACTCGTGTACTTACTTATTTCATCGGGAATATATTACGTGTTCTTTCATATTTATTAATATGCTTATGTATGAAATATTTTCATAATTGTATCACGTTTGATAAATACTTGTATCAATGTTTAATGCGTATTATCTTCTACGTGACATTTATTCCAAACAAACATTTATTATAAAATACACTATTTTCTATGTAGCATGCACTAGATTACAATTGTTTATAATAATATATTGTACTTGTAACGTACATTTATCGTCTATATACTCTTATTGTTGAAATGCGTTGATTTGTATGAATTGAAGGTAATTTATTAAGCTGAAAACGTGATGTGAAAGCATGGAACTTGCAAAAGAAGGATGAAAGTAGAATAAATGCAGTAGAAATGAGATCTCTTAGACGAATGTGTGGATACTCTGTATGATATTGTCGAATGAAAATATAAGAAATTGATCGAGCCATGTTTTCCTCGGTCTATTTATTGTTCCATGCATACCGTATATTTTATTTACGATTATTTCTTTCAACTAACCAATAAATCTAAAATGGCAGTGCACAACGGTGTTCTTGTACCGACCCTTATGTTTGGAAGCGAAACATGGAACTGGCAAAAGAAGGATGACAGTAGGATAAATTCAGTGGAAATGAGATCTCTTCGTCGAATGTGTAGATACTCTGTGTATGATAGAGTGTCGAATGAAAATATAAGAAGTGAATGCGGTGCGAATGATGGTGTTATGAACAAAATAATGAAAGGTTCATTAAGATGGTTTGGACACATGGAAAGAATGAATGAAGAAAGAATGGTAAAAAATTATATGTTAACGATGTAAATCGAACTAGAAATAGAGGAAGACCGAGGAAAACGTGACACGATCAAATAAATCAAATATTGAATGTCGGCCACGTGAGGACTTGGAGAGAAATTTACGCGCGTGCATGTCTCGATGTATGAATATTGAGGAATCGAGAGAAATATGTCAGGAAAGAAAAGTGTGGCAGTCCATTATTTCTGCCTACCCCTTCGAGGAGACGGCGTGATGGTTAGTTAGTTAGTAGTACATAACACATATTCTAATGAAAACGTTCATGCTAAAAAATATTAATTTACAGATCAAAAGGTTATAATGTCGTTATGTGCCTACTAAATATCGTTGTAAATCTATTCTGGCTTCTTCCGGAACATACTCATATAACTTCAGTGCCTTATACATCATAATGGAATTTTGGGATTTGTTTTTTCTTCCAAAGGGGGCTTCGGTCTATCTTTCTTTCTTATTTCATAAGAAAGTTATCTCAAACTTTTTTCATTCAGTATTTCCATGCATCCAAACCATTTTAATGATCCTGTCATTATTTTGTGCATACTTCTTTCATTAGCATTGCATTTGACACTCAATCGAATAAAGTTTTAATACACATTTGTCAAAGATATGTTATTTCCATCTTATTATGTTATATTTTAGAAGTATGTGCAGAAAAAGAGATTAAATACATAAGTGCTACGCAGGTATTGAAGATAATTTCACATCCGTTTGCCATTTCGGTAACAGCATTCATGACACGGAATCACCTCTGTTGCATCATCGCCACTACGCAGGCGGATCTTGTAAGTAAAAGCACACCTACCGGACCTTGTATGTCTTATTTAACAGGTATGTTCCGAAAACAAGTGTCGAAAAAAGTGCTATTTGTTTCGAACAAATACAAACATAATTAACTAAAAATATCACAAATTTGTAACAATGATTAGCAGTAGGATTGATTGCCCACATTTGACGATGTGGGGAATCAAAATTTTATCAGCGACAAAACTTGTGTTTAAAAACGCTTAAGAAGTCGACCTTCGTGGCAGAGTGGTAAGAGCTCTGACTTCCATTCCGAAGGTCCCGGGTTCGATTCCCGGCGATGGCAGTGTGATTGTCACACTGTATTTGGTCTGGAGTAGAATTCACGGGACAATAAAATGGCGATAGATTGGCTACCTACCACATGTCATAAGAATCAATTAGTTAGAAAGTTTCAATCCTGGGATTGGTTTGCAGCAATTTATTTTATTCTTCTCTTCCATTCTTCCCTGTCTTGTGCGTCTCTTTTGAAATCTGCATATGATGAGCAGCGCACGTCCACCAACAGGTCCTCCAGGTACCTACTCTCGGCGTCGCCCAGAGTTTGTCCCCTCGGTCATACCCTCCATTATGGCATGCAAGAGACCTTCTTGACGTATTACATGGCCGATCCATCTTGTACGCCTTTCGGACAAGGTCCTGAGCAGATGCCTTCCTCCTTCGATTTTTTGAAGAACCTTCTCATTCGTGATGTGGTCTCTCCAGGAAATTCCTAATAGTCTTCTATAGGACCACATCTCAAAAGTCTCTAGTCTCCGTTTATCTCTTTCGGATAGGCACCATGTCTCGTACCCGTACATCAAGATACTCCATACATAGGTCTTGATGAGGAGTATTCTCAGTTTTAGGTCTATATTATTTGATTATATTATTTTCGACCTTTTATTAAATGCAAGCCTAGCCTGATGTATACGGCTGTCGACCTCGCTCTTAGACCGACCGTTCCATGTTATTTTGCTCCCGGGGTAGACAAACTCCTTGGTGTTCTTTAGTGGAACTCCTGACATCACTACTCTCATCTGATATTGTGTTCGGCCTACAAACAGCAGCTTTGGTTTTTGCAGTTCTTCTTCACTTTCAGCAACCATAGCAATATCGTCAGCAAACCTTATCATGTCCATCTTTTGCTCGTGTATCTTTACACCTTCAAATAATAAGAATCAATATAATAGCTAAAATAAATTGTATACAATAATTGGGTTCAAACGACCTGTTGTATACAAGGAAAAAATATATAACTTCTTTCATGCGTACATAAGTACACACACGTTTTTTTTTGTTCCGTAAATGCTTTGAATAACCTTGTGAATATTATAGAATCTTGGTTACCGCATCACTTTCTTGCTATCTCCCGCTATCGTGTGAGATATCGATCAATTCACTTGTGCAGCTAATTTCGTCTACGCGAAATCGAATTTCGCCGGTTATCTCTGCCCCATTTCTGCATTCTCGAAGAGCAAATATTTGCCAGGCGATAAGGATAAATGGCGGCTTTAGATGCCCATGCGTGTCTATGTTCCTGGTATGGCAGTCAGAGAACAGTTCTAAACGAAATCTCTAACTATTTATCAAACACATTGAAGATTTTACATTTCAAATTAAACGTCGGCAATATTTATTTTTTATTTTTATGAAACTGTTTACAAATATTTACACATTTATTATTGTTCCTTGAACAATGGTGTAAAACTCCATATTAAATATTTGTTGTCTGTTTTATAAAACGTCTGTTTTATAGAAGTTTTATTACATTTTATGTTAATGACATGTTTCGCCTGTCTAAGGCATTATCAAATGTCATTCACATTTGATAATACAATTAAACTTCTAGAAAACACGTTTTAATTCGTATTAAATATTTACACATTGTTTCTCGAACAAGATGTAAAACTCCACATTAAATAATCAGTACGAATGAAAACGACTGTTTTCTAGAAGTTTTATTTTATGGGAACTACATGTTTCGCTTTGGTGGGGCATTATTAAATATAACAATTGATCTTGTTTTAGCAAGGCGATACATGTCAATCCCATAAAATAAAACTAAACTTTCAGAAAACAAACATTATCGTTCGTTTTTAAGATAATCTAATGATTTTACTGAAATATCTTGATGGAAGATCATTTTTAATTATAATAAAAAAAAATTTTTTACTAATCATTCCACTTAAGTCTTCATTTCGACATCGACCGGTTTCGCCAAGCTCGCTGTTGAAAAAAATAAATAAATGAAAGTAATTCTTAAAATACGAGTACATACTTTTAATTTAATTATTATTTTCATTCATATTAATTATGTATTTTTAAACGTCTATATGTGGTTTTAAATATCGATTAAAACGTTCGTTTTCTATCCCTCTCTTTTTTTTTATATTGTATGGTAGTGGCATGTTTTACCCTGCATGATCAATATTATTTTCGGCAATAATAAAACTCGTGGAAAACCTTTATCAGTGTGTTTTGTGACTCGCTTAATATTTTTTTTACGTTGATATCAGTCAATTCAGGTCAGAAATGGCGAATGGTGCGACGTTAAGAAGGCAGAATTCTCCATTAATAATTAAATTACTACCACGACTTATCTTTATATGGTATATAATTCTTCTGTACGGGCATATGTAGTTGAACTCCTAAACGCCTGGACCGATTTTGATGAATTTTTGTGTGTGTTTGATTGGGTCCCTGGGTGGTTTAAATTCACAATTGGACCTGGTAGGTGATCGTTAAAACCTTCTGGGAAGTTCATTCCATGTATGGCATGAATCACAATTGCGTGCGTATTGAGTATATAGTTTATCATTTAGTATATAGTTTGAGTATATAGTTTATCAGTGCACAATGGTGTTCTTCTACCGACCCTTATGTATGGAAGCGAAGCATGGAACTGGCAAAGGAAGGATGAAAGTAGAATAAATGCAGTAGAAATGAGATCTCTTAGACGAATGTGTGGATATTCTGTCTATGATAGAGTGTCGAATGAAAATATAAGAAGTGAATGCGGTGCGAATGATGGTGTCATGAACAAAATAATGAAAGGATCATTAAGATGGTTTGGACATATGGAAAGAATGAATGAAGAAAGAATGGTAAAAAAATTATATGTTAATGATGTAAATGGTACCAGAAATAGAGGAAGACCATGAAAACGTGGCACGATCAAATAAATCAAATATTGAATGTCGGCCATGTGAGGAGTCAGAGAAATCGACGCGCGTGCATGACACGATGTATGAATGTTGAGGAAGCGAGAGAAATATGTCAGGAAAGAAAGGTGTGGCAGTCCATTCTTTCTGCCTACCCCTTCGGGGAGACGGCGTGATGGTTAGTTAGTTAGTTTATATAGTTTATCGAAAAAACGTTTGCTAAACCAGCTAACAGCAGGCAAGCCAACGTTCGGGCAGGAAAATGTCTGTCGGGGCCGCTAGTGGGAATATATTTTCAGTGTTTTTATCACCACTGATTGCGTCGATAGATGTCTTTTTTATGTATTTTTCCCGACCTTTTTTTTCTTCTCCGTAATATCGGTGATCGAGGCTTTATGTATTTAATAAAATTAGTGTTTACCATTGTATTCCTGCGCGTGTGAAGTGTGTTTTATATTCAAATTTTTTATTTTATTTAATCCTTTGTTGACTTTCGTCCCCGGTGTTCCAAATGTCCCTATTAGACGATCAATTTATTTAGAAAGTTGTATCTTCTGTATAAAATGTTATAAAAACGCGAGTTACTGTAATTGTTACAATTATAGGTTTTCAAACAATGTTCTATGTTTACGAGATGTGTGTTTTTTTTTAAATATTTTTTGTATAATCGTATTTATTAATTATTTTAATATTGTTTTAAAGAAATACCGGATTTTTTTAGTCTTACAATAACGATTGATTCCGTTTTGTTTTCCAATGTTAGAATGACGATTGATATCTAATTTGTCGTTTCTTAAGACCTCAGCTTGTTGGAATGTAATCTTTCAAATAGAAAGAATGCATAATTTTTTTTAATGATATCTGCATTTAAAATTCACATAAATGATATTAGTGAAGTGCATGTATTTATAAAAAAATATATCTGTCATCACTACGCGGCACTTTCTTTATTGACTCGTTTTGAATAAATTTTTATTTTTAAAAAGATATTTTCTTACAAACCTAATCATTATAGCAATAATTGATTATACCAGTATACCAATTCCTGGAATATCGAAGAATCAATCAACACACATTCGAGATCTTGATGACTTATAATTCTGACTAAAGTCAGTCCTAACTGGCAAATAGTAAAATCTCGTTATGGAAGTTCGTCTTAAATTTTGTAACGTAATGTTTTTTTTATTATTATTATTTTTTACCTCAAATTAAATCGAAGTATTTGATTAATCTTTAAATATTGTATATTTTTGTGATTTAGATATTGTCGTGACTGTGTGGTGGTTTGCTTGTGTCGCCACCCAGCCGGGTCCCGCCCTAATGACACCCCTCAGGACCAATTTGCCCCGTTTCCCGGTGTCCCGCGCCCCATCGGCCACCCATTAGCCGCCGCTTTGTTTATTGTTCCCACGGACGATTATCGATGATAATACACCACAATCGGCGGTAATAAAAACACTTCACTGGCGTCTAGCCTTTGTACCGGTATTAACCGACACACAATTGTTATTACTCTTATTATATTAACACTCGCCGCGCGGTGATAGATACCGAGTGACCCGACTGTCGCGCGGGCAAGACGTATGTACATTTCTTACACGTCTTTTATCTTCTTGGATATCGTCTTTTCGAGAGTACCAGTACCAGCCTAAAGGCTATTGCTCCCTCACATGTTGGAATTTTCTTTTGAGATGTTGAGGTTGGATATTGTTGGATGGTGAGAGGAGGATTTCTTGGAGGATATGGTAGGTTTGGTCCGACATTTGGACCTGACTACCCGGGTAGGAAAGAGTGTGGAGGTATCGGGGGTGGCATTAGACAGGGGCCAAAGTCTTGGATGGAGACCGAGGAACGATGACAGGGAGTAGCCTTGGGTGTGGGCCGGTGGTCTTGGGTGGAAACCGATATGGCAATGGGGTTGAAAAACAAGATGGGATAAGGAACTTATTTTATATCATTCGACTTATTTTATATCATTCACGATAAAATATTTTTTATAGACAGCTAACGGACCCCACTACGCTTCGATATTACTATATTCGAGTATAATGAAATAAATAAATACAATTGAAGTTTGATATTCAATTTGTTTACGCCATCCAACGGAATACACTAAACAACGTGTTTCTCCAAATACATGATGTTTAACAATGAAATCCATTAATGATTTAAATTTTTACTTGAATACACGTGCAGTAATGTCATGCTTAAAATGTTAAAAAATACCGTTGACAGAAAGAATCACGAACTAGGCACGTTATGAGAAACGATAAATACAAAGTGCTGCAATTGATTACTTACTTACTTCCTATGGCCATACAACTCTTGAAGAGTTTTAGCCTCCTTGATGATTTTTCGCCAAGCTCCTCGATCCTGCGCCTTTTGCTCCCAGCAGTCCGATTCGCCCAACCTAACCAGATCAGCCAGAACATTGTCCATTAGGCGCTGTCTTGGCCTTCCTAGAGGTCTTACTCCAGTCGGTCTAGACGCGTACAGGGTCTTGATTGCTCTGGTCACTTCGGCTCGGCATACGTGCCCAATCCATGCTAGGCGACCAGCTCTCACGGTGCTCGTTATAAGGGGCTGCTGGGTCATCGTACGGATCTCTTGGTTGGTCCTATGCCTCCAAGTTCCCGCTGCATCACCGGGTCTGGGTCCCAGAATAATTCTAAGTATTCTATTCTCAAACCAAACTTTGTTGTTCTATTAGAGTCATTGTCCACGAGTCAGAACCATATGTCACCACTGGCTTGATAATGGTGTTATATTGCAATTGATTATCCAAGGTAAAATTGAAGGAAAACGAAGTGTCGGGAGAAGTAGAAAATCCTCTCTAGGAAACCTTCGAGAATGGTTCAGTTGCAGCACAACATCCATATAGAGCTACTGCATCCAAAATAAAAAATAACCATGTTGTCCAACCTCCGATGAGAGATAACAATAACAGGAAGAACATCGATATTATTATAAAATAACCTAATTGGTGCGTACGCCTTATTCTGGATACAAACGCGTTCGGCGTTGCATTCACATCGATTTTTCACGTTGATTACCCTCTTCGGTGGAAAATTGAGATCGATAGCCCCCCCGCCGGGCGCGATTAGACCGGCGCAGCTGAATGACCCGGGTCAGATCAATTTGTCTCCGAATTGTGAACACAAGCTGAAATGTCGCCGACACGGTATCGCGGTATAGACAGGGCTGAATTACTGCCGGAGCATGCTAGGAAATTTATGCAAGCTTTTAACTTCACATGTAGTTTTCTCTTTCTTATTTAACTAAAGCATTCGTTATACAAGTGCGTTTCTAGCGTAGATTGTTTTTTTTATTTTATTGAAATATATGTAATAATTTTTTTTTTAAATAATTTTTGACATTATATAGCGCAAGGTATAATATAATCGACCTTAGAAAAATAAAGAAGGAAATTATGTGAATGTGTATAAAACCTATTTATTTGCCTTATCATAAGAGTGTTCGTAAATTAGATATTGTACACCTAAAGAGATCTTCAGATGCCATCTCGTCGAGAAAAACGAATCGTCAGTATTGACAAAAAAGTTTTTATGTGCTTCCGTGCGGCCTATGTAATGATCCTTTCATTATTTTGTTCATGACACCATCATTCGCACCGCATTCACTTCTTATATTTTCATTCGACACTCTATCATACACAGAGTATGTACACATTCGTCTAGGAGATCTCATTTCTACTGCATTTATTCTACTTTCATCCTTCTTTTGCCAGTTCCATGCTTCGCTTCCATACATAAGGGTCGGTAGAAGAACACCATTGTGCACTGCCATTCTAGCTTTTTTGGATAGGTTTTTGTTTGCAATGACAACTTTAAGTGAACCATTCACTTTGTTGCCTGCCCCAACCCTTCTTTCAATATCCCTCTCCACTCGCCCATCTCTTGTAAACATACTACCTAAATACACGAACTCAACTACTTGCTCCAAATTTTCACCATTCACGCTAATATTGCAGACTGTCATGGTTTCTTCCTTTTCCAAAATCATTACCTTGGACTTATTAACATTCATCATTTTTTTCTCTTAACCTTGTATTTATTATATTTATAAAGATATTGATGGTTATTAGAAGCAACGTGTAGAAGATACCCATCACAGGGAAGGGAGGGTTCCAGCATACTCGCGCGCAGTGACGGCCCGGCTAGCGGCGCGCGAGCCGACCGTGGCGCTGACATTCGATACGCGATAAATCATAAGCGCTTGACATTGCATTACGGCTTACGGGGCGCTTTCGTCTCCCCTTTTATACAAATTGTTTTCTATGCTTTTAGTTTTTTTTTTTTTTAATAACAAATTCGATATTCGAACTAGGAATGTTAATGCGCCAGATTCTCGGAGCAAAAATATCGATTTCATATATTCTGTATTCAAATCAAATCAGTTTATTTCATCAACAGACATTACAAAAAATATTTTTAAGGCATCTATTGAGAACAGGTAAAATAATATATTATGTATAGTATACTACCAGAAACGCAAAAGAGATAGTTCAACATTAGGAAGACAGGATACTCTCCAGAATTAAGAGTATTTGCCTTCTGAACGTACTTTCACTAACATGAAAGACGTCGATCTCCGAGGAGACCTCTATTGTGTAATTCCACGAACAATCCAGTTTGATAATTATTAATCAACAGTGTTGCTAACGCTAATAACCGTTTGTAAATAAACTATCTATATATACTGCATTTCAAATTTGACATTTTTTTCCATTATTACTAACTAACTAACCATCACGCCATTTCTCTGGAGGGGTAGGCAGAGAAGATGGATCGCCACAATGCTCTGTCCTGGCATACCTCTCGAGGTTCCTCTACATTCATACATCGTACCATGCACGCCCGTCGACTATTCCGACTTCGAATGTGACCGCCTTTTAGTAATTGATTAATTTGGTCATGCCATGTTTTCCTCGGTTGCCTTCGGCTTCTTTTTCCACTCACGCTGCTTGTGTACAACTTTTTAACCATTCTACTCTCATCCATTCGTTCCATATATCCAAACCATCTCAGGGATCCTTTTTTTTAATGTATCCATGATTACAATTATTACAATGCATATTTACTGAATAAACAAACAAAAAAACTAACTTACTAACCATCAAGCCATCTCACGAAGAGATAGGCAGTTCTATCCTGACATACTTTTCTCGTTTCCTCAATATTCATACATCGTGTCATGCACGCACGTCTAAATTCTCTTCTCCGACTCATCGCGTGGCTGACATTTAATATTTGGTTGATTTGATCGTGCTACGTTTTCCTCGGTCTTCCTCTTTTTCTGTTTACATATATCATACTTCCTTCGCCATTTCTTTTCCACGTGCCTGAATTAACAAATATTAATTAAATATGTGCGTTATTTATGAACACATTATTTGTACAATATTTAAACCATTTTATTTAATGAATATCATTGTAAATACGAAAATGAAACTATGCTAGCGGCGTGAAATCAATGAGCTATTTTCTGCTCATATTGGCGATTGTGTAATAAGATAAACTAATGATTTCACTGAAATCTCTTTATGAAAGTTCATTTTCAATAATAATTCAATAAAACACGATAATTTTTTCTACCTCCACTTTTTGTCTTTATTTCGACAGAAACCGGTTTCGCCGGGCTAGCTGACGTCGACAGACTGTAATAAAGACAGTGAAAACTGTTATTAAAAAAACATCGTTTTATTTAATTATTATTAGATAATTTCTTATACCATTGATTTAAATCCTTGGGTCTTTTTTTAATTAAAAAACAAAATCACAATAGTTGTAATGAAATTATTTTAAAATGGCAATAGATTAGCTACCTATAACATGTCACGAGAATCGCTTGCGTTGCATTTGGCTCGTTTTGTAGTGACGTAAAGAGAAAAATGTAAAGAGCGATTCAACCAAATAATGATAATAATTTGTTAATTCTTGAACAATGACGTAAAACTCCATATAAAATCATTAATTCGAATGAAAACTTATGTTTTCTAGAATATTTATTATATTTTATGCGAATGACATGTTTCGCATGTCTAAGGCATTATCAAACATTTGGCAATATAATAAAACTTAGAAAACATACGTTTTCATTCGTATTAATTAAACGCATTAATAATTATATTAAGACAAATTAAAAATAATATTAAGACAGAATGGTGAAGAAGGTATATGTAAACGACGTGAACGGAGCTAGAAATAGAGGAAGGCCGAGGAAATCGTGGCACGATCAAATCCATTAACTATTAAATGTAGGCCACGTAAAGAGTCGGAGAAATCGACATTCGCGCATGACACAATGTATGAATGTAGAGCAAGTGAGAGAAGTATGTCACGACAGAACAGTGTGGCGGTCCATTATTTCTGCCTACCTCTTCGGAAAGACGGCCTGATGGTTAGTTAGTTTATAATATTAAGGTCGATCTTTATTTACGTAAGCCCGTATGCAGCTTCGAGTCACATATGAAAAGTACAAGTCCTGCAAAATAATTCCACCCGATCCCTGGCTGGATCTTCTGGCTTATAGAGGTTCAGCTCTAATGGCTATTCCTCTTACGCTTGTAGGAAACATTGTTGGAATGGGATTTGGTAGTTGTTTTATGATGGGTCTAAATGTATGGCCCGGAGTGCCCGAAAGAGGGCGAGGAGGGATTTAGGGTTTATGATAAAGTCATATATTATTGTCAAGGAATGGAAGACCAGTTAGGGTTGGGATTGTATATAAAAACAAAGTCTGTTCCCGAGGGGAAGAGAATAGGAGGCAGTGCCTGGATGGAGTTGTGGTAGGAGATAGCATCCTGCGTGAGACCATTTTGTCTGGCGGAGTACGTAGTGGGCTCTCCGGGAGGATTTTTTTTATCCGCATTGATTTCGCGAGGGGTAAAGGTTAAGGCAGTAAGTTATCCACCATCATTCAATAATGATGGTGGATAACTTGGTGGTAGAGGGTCATTATATTCACGTCTTTCATATTCGTGAAAGTACGTTCAAAAGACAAATACTCTTGACTTTGGAGAATATCTTGTATTCTTATCTCGAACCATCTCTCATGCGTTCCTGGTATTACATACTTTTATGTTTTACCTGTTCTCAATAGATGCCTTAAACTAAAATTGTTGTTTGTAATATCTTTTGAGAAAATAAATTGTTTTGATTTGATTTGATTTGATTATTGATAAGGATGGTAATAATTTAGATTGTGGTCTGGAAATGAAAGATATGATGTTGGAGTAGTGCAAGGAATAATAGAGCTGGGGTCGCAGTATTCTGTGAACCAAAGGATTATGGTAACGATGGTCTGTCAACGGGCAAGGACGCTAACATTACCAATTAAATGAAATGGATCTGTTTTTCCTCAATGCCAACTTTCCTCTTCAGAGAGCAAGGGAGAAACTCGCCGAAAATTTGAACAACGATGTTCATGTGCCGTTTCGAGCTCTCTAATTTTACCGAATTAGTCCATGTGAAGTAACAATGGCGTATATTGGTATTTGACAATGTGAATGGTTGCTGATGATCCCATTCCTGTCGAATTAATCCTCCGAGCTACGTGAGCAGTGTATAATCTGCATCGAGTATTGCAGTGGCATCCGTTGGCGATTAGCGCGAGGATTGCCCCCCCCCCTCATCTGTATGCCGCGGGAGTTGTTGCGCCGCTAGGAATGTCGGCAGAATGCATGTTTCCAGAGCGATACCCCTGCCACAGAGGCAAAACTAACTAACCATCACGCCGTCTCCCCGGAGGGGTAGGCAGAAAGAATTGACCGCCACACTGTTCTGTCCTGACATACATATCTTGATTCATATACACTCATACATTGTGTCATGCACGCACGTCGATTTCTTAGACGCCTCACGTGACCGACATTTAATATTTGCGAAACAGCTGTCGCGACAAACTCATAAAAATAAAATACGTAGAATATCGTTCTCCCAATGATGAAGGTGTGAAACATTCGAAACATGTCGAGAAAAATAAACTCAAAAATGGAAGAAGAAAAAAAACAGTTTTAATTCAGAAAAAATATTATTATTATGGAATTCCAGTGTCAAGTTTATCAAAAAATATATATATTTGTATTCTGAAATCCAGGGAAATTACGTTAATGGCCACTAAGAGTCACTAAGATGGTTGGACATATGGAACGAATGGATAAGGGAAGAATGGTTAAAAAGATAATAGTGTGAATGAAAAAAAAAAGTCGAGGAAGATCAAGGAAGGCTTTGTATGATCAAATTAATCATTTATTGAAAGGCGGCCATGTTCGAAGTAGGAACAATCAACGAACGAGAATGTCACGATTTGTGAATGCAGAAGAGGCGCGAGAGTTATGTCAGGATAGAACAATGTAGCGATCCATCCTCTCTGCCTACCCCTACGGAGAAACGGCGTGATGGTTAGTTAGTTTATACATAAATACCACGGCACATTACAAAGCCTAAAGCGAACCCCCACATAAAAAAAATATCCTATAAGTTTGTTTCAGTGCGTAAAATACTGTCTGCAAGCCGACTTTTTTTAGTTTGCGCAACTTATATCGGCGAGTGTCGATATTAATTTCTGTCATAATTCAAGTCCTTTGTTTAAACTCAATACATATGCATTATATTCCGACTTTTTAATAAAACTTTATTATGCCATTGCAAAAACATTGAGTTTTGCGTATTCCATTTTCTTTTTTACTGCTTTTTTTACTCGGATTTTTACCAAGAATTTAAGAATCACGAATGATTAATTGTTTCGCACAAAAGAATGGTTATATCTTTTTATTATTAGTATAAATCCTTTAATGTTTTCTTGAAAAACATTTTTTATTTATTAAGTACTTACTTATGTTTATTTCGGTTTCGGAATTTCCCGTGTATTGACTTTTTTGTATTGACATTTTCTTATGAACTTTGAAATATTATTATACCTTATATAGATAGCTGTAATTGAGGAGAGTTTTAAATCAACATAGGCTATTTTTTTCCCCAAAGATGCTAATAAATTTCTGAGAACTTTATACATTTTTACTAATTGCATGTTATTTGGAATATACTCGTACTTTGACTCCCGGGAGTTGGTATAGACCACGCTGGGAATGATTGATTTAGATCCTGGATATTAAGATTTTTTTTTTCTGATATCTATCTAGCCTATCCAAAAAAGCTAAGATGGCAGTGCATAATGGTGTTATTGTGCCGACCCTTATGTATGGAAGTGAAGCATGGAAATGGCAAAAGAAGGAAGAAAGTAGAATAAATGCAGTAGAAATGAGATCTCTAAGACGAATGTATGGTAAATCTGTATACGATTGTCAAAAAAGCTTCATAAGAAGTGAATGCGGTGCGAATGAAAGTATTGTGAACAAAATAATGAAGATGGTTTGGACAAATGGAAAGAATGAGTGATGAGATAATGGTGAAGAAGGTATATGTAAACAACATGAACGGAGCTAGTAATAGAGGAAGGCCGAGGAAAACGTGGCACGATCATATGAATCAAATATTGAATGTCGGTCACTTGAGGAGTCGGAGAAATCAACGTGCGTGCATGACAAGATGTATGAATGTAGAGGAAGCGGGAGAAGTATGTCAGGACAGAACAGTGTGGCGGTCCATTCTTTCTGCCTCCCCTTCCGGAGAGACGGCGTGATGGTTAGTTAGTTAGTTTTTTTTCTGAATTTTATCCATTCTAATTGACTGTTTGTGAATAAAAATTGTCACACTCTTTCTCAATTTTTTTTTTCTATGGTTGTGATCTAGACATCTCGACTAATATGTTGTTATTTTTTTCTCCTTCCAGTCCTGTTGAGCGAGACTATAGAGAATGACGACCTGGAGAACAAGACCTTGAAGATCACCGACTTTGGCCTAGCGAGGGAGGTTTACAAGACAACGCCGATGTCGGCCGCCGGGACATATGCGTGGATGCCACCCGAGGTAAACTTAATGACAATATTTGTACTAAATACGAGTATATTCACATTCACAGTTTGAAAAAAAAATTAAATGTATTTTTATTTAATTATTATTAGTTTAAAAGACTTCAATTAAAGAACATAAAAGGGTTAATAACGCAGTGTTACACCAAAAAATGATCATCTCGGATATTGTCTTCTTGGGAGTACCAGCCCGAAGGTTATTGATTCCCAACATGATGGAGTTTCATTCTTGGATGTTGAGGTTGGATATTATTGGATGGTGAGAGGAGGGTTTCTTGGCGGATTTGGCGGGTTGGGTCCGACATTTGGACCTACCCGGTCAGGGAAGAATATGGAGGATTCGGGGGTAGCCTTGAGCAGGGCCCGACATCTTTAAAAAAATGTTCTTCTTCATGTGTCAGGTCGGGTCCTTCCAACGTCGACTATCACTTGAGGATCCCTATCTTGTGCAGCTCCAAACAGCGCCTCGACTTTTCTAATTCCCGTCTAATCACGTATGTCCCGGAGCCAGGAGATATATCTTTTCTCCACACCTCGATGACCCTCTATTTTACCCTTTATGATTAGGTGCAGCAGTTCGTACTTATCTCCTCTTAGCACACACCCCAGGTAGAACACCTTCCAGACCTTGATGTCAGCCAGCAATTGTCTTTCAAATCTCCCTTTTTGTAGCACACTTATATTGCTGACCATATCGGACCATGGAATGCATAGCATTCTATGATGGATCCACATTTCGAATGCCTCGAACCTGTTCAGAGTGCTGATTTTGATGATCCATGACTCCAACTCCGTACAAGATCACAGAGCTTCAAATGAAGATTATCATCGCAGAATACCTTTCTCATTTTATTGAATGCTGCCTTTATTCTGCACCCAAAAATGATCCATATGCATGAAATATCAACTGAAATTATATTTTTATGATTTTTAATTTTCAGGTAATCAAGAAGTCTTCGTTCTCCCGAGCTAGCGACGTCTGGTCGTATGGCGTCCTGTTGTGGGAACTCCTGACTGGCGAGACGCCGTACAAGGGAATAGACGCACTCGCCGTGGCCTACGGTGTCGCCGTCAACAAGCTGACGCTACCCATACCGAGCACCTGCCCGGCCGAATGGAGGGATTTGATGGAAGGTTGGATGTTTTTTTAACTATTAGTTATTAATGTGTTCCAGCTATTAATGTTGTAGTCATCGTTTCAAGTTTGAAAATACCAACATTATTTAATATTTTGTTTATATGTGTTTACTCGATAGTCTTTGTGGCAGAGCGGCAACAGCTATGACTGCTACACCGAAGGTCCCGGGTTCGATTCCCGGCAATGACAATGTGAAAAAAAATCTCATGCTGCATTTATTCTGGTAGAATTCACATGGCTAATCTAGTTAAACCAATGATGTCATGAAATTTGTTTTTTCACACTGTCATCGCTGGGAATCGAACCCTCTGCCACGAAGGCCAAAGGAAAAATATTAATTAAATAATTGTTGCCATAATAAAATTATTTTGTAAAAATATGGTATTTCTTAATGATTAAAACTTTTTTCCAGCTTGTTGGCAATCGAATCCTCACGATAGACCTACCTTTGAAGAGATTCTGTCTGCCCTGGAATCTATCAGGAATTCGGAATTCACGAGGGGTCCGCACGAGTCCTTCCATACGATGCAAGACGACTGGAGAATCGAAATCGAAGAAGTTCTCCTTGATCTCAGGAGGAAAGAAAAGGTAAAATCCCTTAAAATTTCATCCATTTGTAGACTAAATTCATGCGATCGCTACATTCAAATGATGTTTACAGTAACATCGGCGAAGGTTTTCTTAGTATTTTCTATGAAAGATTGTGTTCTCACCGTTTTGTCTTTCTAATCTAATCTTTCTCAGGGAGCATTAGAATTGTCGTGGATATAAATTGTGTAAAAATTAGATCGGAAAATTTTTATTTATTAAGATTGCAATTGTGTATTTAAAATTTATTTTATTTTAATAATCATGAACATCACAGAAACGTAAATCCAAATCATTCATTACTACAAAACCTTTTTTTTTTTTTTATAAATAGAGAGTATAGTTATTAAACACAAGAAGAAATAAATCTATTTAATACATTAAAGATACTTGCTTTCTGAGGGTAGCTTCACTATTATAAAAATATCAACATCCGAAGCAATGCAGTTTAGAATGATTATTGCCCTGCCCACAGGCACTACCTTGGTTAGATTGATTCTACACATTGGCAGGTGAAATAATCTATGTTGTCATTATTGCATATCATTTTTCAGGGACAAACCAATGTCAAGTCATCAAAATTTCCAAATTATGTATTGTACCATGCACCAGTTGAAAAAAAATGGACTTCCAAATGAATAATTAGTCGAATTTCCAATGTTTGATAGTTTAGCATACCCAGTAAGAAACTAGGTATCCAAGGATAATAATAATTTGCCGTTTCGTTAGTAAACTACTCACCTCAAGGGTAATAACCGTTTTCTTTGAGGTACAGAAAACTATGTAATTTTTTCAATATGTTGTTTTATGTAGTTGTATAGTGAGTTAACCACAACTGGTTTCAGAAAACAACTGTTCACATTGTCAGGTAGAATAAAACAGCTAAGCAGATGATTTCATGATTGGGACTAACCACATACTGTATGCTACTGTATAAAACTAAGATATCTTTAGAACAATTTAAAAATAAATGCCTCATGAACTAATCATATAGCTAAACTTTAATATTATACCAGATAATTGACTTTTATAGTTTAACTAGTCATAACAGATTACAATATTATTATTTATTTTTGTATCAAGCATAGTTCATAACTTTGTTTGCTTTCCATGCATCCGCCAGGCCTGCAAATCATTTGAAGAGGTTCGTAGACACCATTACATTACACAGCTTCCTAGCCTGGCTCAGATGATGGGAGAATATTGGACAATACAATTAATTATTTCCCTGCCTTGATTTCCTATACCAATTCTCCCTTCAAAATCATATTTTTATTGATTTTTTGTTAAATTACCGAAACACTCTTAATTATCCTCACAACACTAACCTTAGCTAATTTTGTGGTTATTCCATTTGTTGAACTTTAATTCATGAGTGCATCAAATGTTTAAAACAAACAATCTCTAATATTGTCTGTCTAACTTTCAAAATCATTAGATTCCTTTTATAATTAAATTTATTTATCTATGGCATTGCAGATTTAAAATACATTTAATTAAAGTAACAAACTAATTACATTAATTTAAAACAACTGCCTCATATAGACTGCTTTCATAAACAAAATATTTACCTGGAAAGTTTGGTTATGTAAACATTTTATTTGTTTTGTTTAATGGACGTCTTTCTAAAGAACAGACGGGAATGTTACCTTTGTTATTTGCTTGGAGCGAAACCGATCAATGGTGTAAAATATAAAATATTTAAGTGTTTCATTTATTTCTAAATTATATGTAAATTTTGGATTGATTTGATGTTTATAAATTTCCCTTTTTAATGCATTATTAAATGATAAACATTTGATAATGCCTTAGAAAGGTGAAACATGTCATTCCCATAAATTATAATAAAACTTTTAGAAAACAGACGTGAAAACGAAAATTGAAAATTCATATTAATTATATAATATGGAGTTTTACATCATTGTTCAAGAAACTTTGATGTTTATTGTTTACGATGATATCAAATGTAACATAAAAATTTTCAAATTAAATAATTGGCATGTTCACTCCGATCACATAAACAGAAATTATATAAAACACAAAGCTTCTTTTTTGCACATATATAAATTTTGAACTCAGTTATGTGAATACATTATGTTGAAATATATTTTAATGTCCGGTTATCGTTTGGTCCAGGAACTGAGGTGCCGAGAGGAAGAACTCACCCGAACCCAGCTGCAACAGCAACTTCACGAGGAGTCTCTCCTGCAGAGGGAGAAGCTGCTGGCTGAAAGGGAGATGCAGCTGGTGGAGAGGGAGCTGCACATGATCATGTTCAATGCCAACCCGCCGCAGCCCAATAAGAGGAAAGGTACACTTACCCACACCGGGTCCATCTAATTACCCTTTTGTTTTAATCCATTTGTTCTTAATTTGTATCTAAGCAGGTCACTTGATTCAGGCGCCGGATAAGCTGATGGATTGATATAATATTCAGATATCTTTATTTTTTTTCTACAGCTAAGTTTATTGTTAATGTGACCATTTGCCAGTGTTGATGTCATTATGGGGAATAGCCACTGTGACGGCCGAAAAAATAAGTGATTTTTAAGAATTATTTTGACTGAGACAATTAAAGAATATGGGGATCGCATTTTTATTTATTTTATTAAGTGTACATTCAATATAGTTTTTATAAATTGGCTACGCTTAACGATAGCTATTGTAAATACGAATAAATCAAACAAAAAAGTTGAAAATCAGTTGATAATTGCACGAGTTATCGATGCGACAAGTCATTAAAAAAGTCGTTTTGAGAAAATCGCGTTTAATGTTTTTAGTCCATTTTTCTCACTATAAAATCATGTTTCTTCTAAAATACGAGTATTTATACTTACATCAAACTATCGAGTCCTGGGCCATGTGATGATTCTTCCTCCTTTATTGGTGTCCTTGACTTTAAAAAAAAATTATTGACATGTGATTCTCGGTCTACCTACTCTCTCTAAAATGACTAACTCAGTAAATTTTTGGACTTTTGACCAAAATTTTTATACAAAGGTATATAAACTTTAAATTAAAACAACTTAATAAATTATTTTAAATTTGTGTTTACCAATAGATTTCGCTGGTAGTCCAGATGCTGGCATAATCTGCAAATATTCGAAAAATTATAAATTAGCCCCAAGCATGGGGCCATGCGCTATCTGGCCGTATTCAATGGGGCAGTGCGCACGGAGAGGTTAATCTTGGAAATTTCTTATCTTGTTTATATATTTTCAGGGAAATTCAGTCGAAGTCGCCTAAGGCTATTGAAGAAGGAGCCAGGCAATGCCATTTCCCGGCCTTCGGACTTCCGGCATACCATCACCGTGCAGCAGCTGCAGAGCAAGGGTGCCCTTATGAAGAGCGTGGCCCTGGGCACGCCGCCAGGCTCGCCCAGCATTCTCAGGGCCATCACATGTTAGTTTCATTTTCTCTGATTCTTTTTGAAGATCCTTATAACCTGCTCTTTGCTTTCATTACAGGCCATCTGTTCTCTAATTGCATCACACCTTATCATTATAAAACCTAGAAATACTTTAATTTATTGCGAGTACTAGACTAGAACGGCCTTCATGTCAGAGTGTCAACAGCTACGACTGCCACACTTAAAGTTCCCGGGTTTGATTCCCGGCGATGACAGTGTGAAAAAAATTAACACCGTCTTTGGTCTGATAGAATTCATGTTACAACAAAAATGGTGATATGCTAACTACCTTTCCCATGTCATAAGAATCAATAGCTAAAATAAAGGTAGGTATATACAGTAATTGGGTTCAAATAACCTGATGTTTATAAAAATGTTGAAAGCAACAGGAAACTACCACTCCAATGTTAAGTTTGATATGATTTAGTGTTTATTTTACCAACTCCTTTGTCGACCTAGACTCGACATTATGCGATACAATTTCTTAAATTATATTAAATACTTAATTATAACACACTCTACACCTTCCTAATACGGCATTTTATGGAGATTCTTTTGTCTTTTTTTTTTTAAATTTTTTATGAGGTTGGTGACATGTAAAACAATAATGATTAAGGAGTGTAAAGGGTTAAAGGCCCAAGTGGCATCCCATGACCCAGCAAAGATTCACTTTGCTGCTAACCAATCTCTAGGATTGAATCCTAGAATTTTTTTAGCTTAATTTACTATGAGGACTAGAAAACAAATCGATGTTGCAAAATGAGTATGATGTATTTTTTGCAGTGCCCGACGGAGTGAAGGGCAAGACGTGGGGCCCGAGCACGGTGCACCAGCGCGAGCGCGGCCACCTGCCGGCCATGCGGCCCGTGCACCACCGGCCACACTTCAGCAAGAGCGCCCCCAACCTGCCCCCGGCCCCGCCCCCCCACCTCGCCACCATAGGTAACCCCACCCAGCCACTTAAATACCTGCACATCGTGCAGCTGCCGCGAATACCCGACCTCGATCTGCACACGCTGGTGGACCGCAGCTGCAACAACCAGCAGATCAATTCGCAAATCGCCAACCGCTCTCAATTTCCAGTGCCTTGCGCCCGGCTCGGTAACCACCCCGATTCGCAATCTGATCAGAACCACTATGACACGGTGTTCTCCACCCAGAGTTTCGTGATTGCCAAACAGGTCGGGTCCGATGAACAGACGTACGACGCGCCCTTCTTCGATCCTCGTCACAAAGGATCGCCAGACGGCAAGAAAAAACCAAATGTTTTGAACAGTCTCTTCTCTCTGATCAAAACCGCCGGTTCTGTTTCTCTCAGCCCAGAAAAAACCGGTTTGTTGTCTGACAATTAGATTTGCATTCCCCTTTTCCCGTTTTATAATATTACTATAAATTTTCCATTGCCTCCAGAATTAGGAGTTTTAATTTTTGACAATTATTGTTAGTAATTATCCATTCCTCACTGTTTGACGAGTTTTTTTCCACCTTTTTTTACATGGGTTTAACGTTAAATTATACGTAGGCGATAATGGGTACTTTCAAAAGTGGTTAGCTTAGAAAATAGTATGATTATTACTCATATGACTTAACATAATTAGGAGTATGTTTTTTTAATCTTTAAATCTTTTTTTATTGTTGGATCGTGAATTTATTATAACGTTACTTTTTGAAGGGAGTGATTTCAAATCGTACGCACTGTTTGCAAGCATATTGTGTTGTCAATTTATAAGACATGACCCAGACTGCGATTGGACGATTTGAAAATTTTATAAATCATTAAAAAATACTCCACTTTACTTGCATAGTTTAAGGTTAGATTTCAATAATGATGTACATTTCCCTTTTACTTCTTTTAATGCTCTCGCAAAAGGAGTGTCTGATGAAAATCTTCAGTATTTGTGTAAGTAAAAATTTGTATTTTTCCTCAAATTCGTTTTTGTTAATAAAAAAAAAAAACAATGGTTTCGTGTTGTTATCCAAGACTATTAGATACTTAGTTGTTTGGATATCTCTATACGATAACTTTACTTTTAATTATCGGTATTCTGTATATACATTCTGATAGCGTTTAGTGTGTTCTGTTGGTGATGAACAGTTTGCGGTCGGTATTTGGTAAGCTCATGGATACTTAATTTCTCCGCAAATATTAAACTTTAGCAGTGAGACCTCTATGTATCTTGTAAAATTGATTGTTAATAAAAACATTTTTGTTTCAAGACTACCAAAAAATTTTTTTTTTAACTGTAAAAATAATCTATTTTTGGTTTACTGTAACAATATTATCAATTTATTTCAATGCACGGTGGCGAAGTAGTTTTTCTTTTGCTTGCGCCCTAAAGAGGGATTATAGGGTGACCAGTATATGCTCATAGTTATCGGGTTATAGGTCATGTAAAATCTCCAGAGGTCATTCTTTTACCTAAATATAGCTGTGGCCTAGGGGATAGAACGCTTGGCTCCTGATCCAGGGGACATGGGTTCGAACCTGGAGACGACCAGATTCCTTCTTCATAATAATGAGCTATTTTCTGCTCATATTGAAGATTTTAAACTAAATTCTAATATGTATCATCGATATAAATCTTTGCTGTTATTATTATTTTTTTTTTTTTAATAAATCAAATGTATTAACTGAGCAATTTAAAATGCTGTTATTGTATCGCAATTCTTCATTTTTATAAAATAATCATGACAGCAATTTTTCCAACTGATGTCGGCATCATTTAGCGACAAAGTTGTCGGGACAATTTTATAAAAATAGTTAATGGTGTTATAATAATATTGTTTTAAATTAAATAGCTAATCAATTAAATTTTATATTGTTTCCGTCAAAAGAATGGTTTATTTAGATAAAAACATTTTAATCTCGTTTATTTCGCAAGTTTTGGATGTAACACGTAATTTTAATCTATAATGGTGAATAGCTTTTGAGATAGAAATAATTTAACCCGTCAGCAATGATTAACCGCGTTTTGGTGTCTTCTAAAAATAATATAACATCCGATAGTGACCTTAACACTAAGCCCCGGTCTCCCCGCAAAAATTAACATCTGGTAAAGTGCGGAGTTGTGTACCGCGTTTGGAATGACTTGGTGATGGTTTATAATGAAGCAATAATAATGTTACCCCCCTCCGAGTTGTATTGTGTAATGTACCTATTTATATGCAAATGCTTGTTTTACCTTTTCTATTATTATGTCTATTTGACTTATTAAACAATGTAAACATATGATTTATTTACATTTTGTTGGCAATGTAAAAAAAATATTTATATTATAAAAAAACGCATTTATTTTAATAGTGATTTTATTTTAAATTCAATTAAAAAAAATAATTATTCTTAGATTTTTTATTACATTCATTCTTTTAAATATTTTCGGACCAAGTTTTTAAAACAAAATTATAGTTAATAATACAAAATTCGATGCATTTTTAGTATGAATTTTATAAATGATGTATTGTAAGTTTTTTTTTTATATAAATACTAGTGGAATGTGATTTTTACCTTATTTAGTGTAGATTTTTTTTCTCCTTGTTCAAAGCATGATCTTGGCTTGTTCTTTTTTTTATGTACCAATCACTTAGCATATTTTTCGGTGTCTCAGTACCGAAGTCTTGCATATAGCATAGCCATGTAATATTATTTTTTTTGTCAAGCATTTATTGTTCTCTTTCACTCTACACCAAACACTTGTGGAATACAAATACAACTTGGTGAGAACAGTTTTTATACTCTCTACTACCATTATGTGTAAAGCAACAGAAAACTACCGCATTAAAAAGGCCGAAGTGGCATATCAAAAACCAGGCAAAGATGTTAATTAACTTTGCTGCAAACCAATCTCTAGGATTGAAACTTTAGGCCCTCAATACCTGTAAACTACCTATTTACAAAAGATTGTATTTCAAGAAAGAATCAAAGGATTGTTCTGAAATATTTCATGCTTTTTTTTTATATAATGATGCATCAAATATATTTTTTAACATTGTTTAAATTTACAATATCTCTGCAAAATTGGCACTGAAAAATCTGACATGCAATGTAGCAGCTTCGGGAATCATCCTAAAAAAATAATAGACTGACGTCGAGAAAATATAAAAAAATGAGTAAAAAATAATTATGACATTTTGAACCTTTTTTCGAAATTTTCTCTTTTTTTTTAAACAACAATTTGGAGAGAAAAAATACTTTTTTATAAATAATCAAAATAATGTAAAAATCTTATTTTTGCTGTCCTGTAAAATTCATAAAAAAGCAGTTGAGACCTTTTGCCAAATAGGTACCGAATTATTGAAAGGAGGCCATATTCAAAGTAGGAACGATCAACGAGGATGTGTGAATGTAGAAGATGTGCGAGAGTTATATCAGGATAGAACAATGTGGCAATCTATCCTCTCTGCCTACCCCTCCGGAGAAACGGCGTGATGGTTAGTTAGTTAGTGCCATTGATTCTTTCCTGAAATACTAATTCTTTTGTAAATAGGTAGTTTACAGGTATTGGGAGCCTTAATTGTGATTTTTAATATGCAATATGGACAGTATAACATGACAAACATTTACATGTTTTTATCACCATTGTGCAGTAAGTTCGCATGATGCTTGACTTCATCAAATGAAAATATACAGTATCTACAAAAAGCTATAAGAAAATTTACTATAGTAATGATTATACAATAATTCTCACCAAGTTTTTATTTTATTTTATAATATTTTTTATTCTGTGTAACCAGATATATTCATGATTATATTTAGTAAGTATTCATAGTGAGATCCCTTAGACGTATGTGTGATAAAACGTTGTTAGACAGAATTTCAAATGCTGATATCAGGAAGGAATGTAGAGCGGATGAAAGTATTACGAACAAAATTACAAAAGGATCAATGCGTTGTTTTGAACATATGGAACGCATGGATGAAAAATGAATGGTTAAGAAAGTATATGTTAACAATATGAATGGAATATGGACTCGAGGGAGACTGAGGAAGATATGGCAATATCAAATTAATCAAATTTAAAAAATCGGTCATGCTAGAAGTCAGAACGATCGATGTGCGTGTATGACTTGCTGCATGAAAGTAGTGAAGCTAGAGAGGTGTGTCATAATAAAGTAGTGTGGTGGTCCATTCTCTCTGCCTACCCTTCTAGAGAAATGGTATGCTTGTTGTCATCGTTGTATTTTTTGTTTTGTAAAATTTAATTAATTAATTGCTACACAATACTTACAACTAATTAATATATCTGGTTACAATTAACCATTGGATTTTCAAATCAATTCATATTTTTTTAAGGCGCAAAAAATATTTTATACTAAAAAAAATTGCTGCCGCCACTGTATTATGAAAAATTCGGTTCAATAATTTAATTCAGTAATCGCCAGCGTAGGAAACATTTTTTAAATTTCTCAATATGGCCATGAATTGAATTTGAAAATCCAGGCAGGGTGGTGGCAGTTTTTTTATTTTTTATTATTACTTTTTTTTATATATTTATTACGTTAGCTTTTCTAAGTTTGCCTTATGTAGTTCATGTACGCTTCCCGGTATAAAGACCCACCCTCCCTCCACATTCCCGTGAGCCTCTTTTGGCAAAAGACGTCACTTTTGATAAGAATTCCATATTATTGTCATTAATAAGTTTTTATTATATACGGAATTCCGAAATTAATTGCACCCCTCAGATGACAGTACATTTACACCTTTCCTTTTAATACTAAAAATATTTTATAACTCTGTTTTAAAAACCATCATGAAAATTTACTTTTTAAATAATTTTTTATTTTACCATTTTGTACATATATACTTTTTTTTTGTTCTTTTCAATTAAATATTAGTATTGTTAATTGAAATTTCTTGGTGCAAATTCATTGTAAATAATGAAAATAAAAATAAAAATTCCTTTATAATATATATTTAGTTGAATTCCACTAATGTTTTATGGCTTCGACCGGCTTAGAGAGCTCACCATGAGCAGAAGATGGCAGGCAGTGAGCTGGCGAAACCGGGCGGAGCTATAAACCCGAGTGGAATAAAACTAAATAAACATTTATAAGAAATTTTTTAATTAAAAAATATATATTTTCAATATTTCTTTTATATGAGTTGTTGAGAAACCCAGGTTAGATAAAATGACAATCGATATTTATTTTTTTTGATTTTTGTAAATATAACAATATTTACTGACGAAAATATCTACTCGGAAACAGTTTGGGCAAATAAAAGTGCTTCAAAATTAAAAAAAAAAAAAAAAAACTCTTTCTTACAACCCTAATGTGCGAAGGGTCTCTTTAGACGTGACAGTGTGTTGATTTAGTATTAATGATGATAGTTTTGATGAAAATTAAAACATTACAATTTCTTTGGTAAAAGAAGGTTTGTCTTAGAATGTGATCTCTTTCGGGAACTTCAACTAATTTCAGAATGCCGTATAATATCTGATAGTGATCAATTTGTAATACATTTCCTAGTGTTATTATTTTTTTTTTATAATGCTTTTTTATTGAGTAAGATTATTTTTAGTAATTTACTTTATGAATAAACTAATTAAGATAAAATTTGTCTTTATTTTGTTGTTTGCATGCTATGATTACTCCTTTGTCCTTGTGGAGTATCCGGTTTCACGTATTCCGCAATATTAAAAAACTCGTTATTCTAATATTTGGTGGTGGAAAAATCTCATCCTACACATATCCTTGTATTTCCTTCAAGATGAAAATATTTTTTGATAAACTTGGATATCCTTAACACTGGAAATCCAGGATGATGAATGTTTCATCAATTAAAACATTGTTTTTCTACCTTCGAGTTTATTTTTTTTATATATTTCGAAGGTTTTACACCTTCGTCACCGGGAGAACGATTAAACTGTATAGTTTACTGTACAGTTTATAGTTTACTATACAGTTTATATTGTTCTCCCGATGATGAGGGTGTAAAACCTTCGAAACACGTCAAGAAAAATTAAGTAAAAAATGGAAAATACAGTGTTTTTATTCATTAAAAAAATAATTATTACAAAAGTTGTAAAAGTATAAAAAAAATATATATTTTTAAAATTTATAGTTTTTATATGATATCAAAAGTTTTTCTGTAGATTGTTCATATAAGTTGACTGGTTACAACTTTTGACTCATTATTTCACAATTGGTTCATTTTGTTTTATATTTAATATTCAATCTCACAAAATCTATTTCATCTTGAAACAAAACAATGATATTTCGTCCGGAAGGAAGTGTTTTTATTTTTTTTGCACCCATTAAAAATATATTATTTTATATATTCTTTTTTTATTGCTTTTTTGGGTTATGGTGCTTCAATGTAATATTTATTTTTAAACCGGAGTGGTATTATTGTGGCTGTGAAAGTAATGCAATGTAAGTATATTTTGTTTTTATTATTTTGCTTTATTTTTAATTGTTTGGTTTTATTATATATTTTTTTGTAATATAACCAGTTTTAATAAGTACGTCGCTTATAAAATTGATCGCAATGTCTTTTAACCTTAAATACTTTGAACACCGAATTATAGACATACAGTTTACCTGCACAAATTCCTCGTGGTGTTTCAATCAAATGAACTTTGCTGTTTCGATCAAGTACAGTCGAATTCGGTTATTACGATCACGGAAACAGCGAGATCTCAGATGTAACGAGGAAAGAGATACTTTATGCCTTCATGTGACGGGTATTTTTGTAAACATTGAAAAATACATATTCTCTGATATAACGAGTAATACTTATTACGAGTCGGTCCCATCTTCCTCGTAATAACCAACTTCGACTGTATATATATTTTTTTATCTCGCATGCATTCTTCCTGCATATACCATATTTGTTACTATTGATTATATCATTACTAACTTTTATGTATGGTCTTCATCGTTTCATTGGCTTGCATGGCTATATGAGGCCACTAGGACAATAGTGGTCTAACCAACATTTTTTGAAAAATTGAGTTACTGGTCTAACCCGCACCTATTTGTGACCTACTATAAAAGAAAAATTAATCTAACCAACATTTCCAAGTGGAAACATAGATATCGCCATAAATACTTCTTTTGCTCTGACAAAAAATCAAAATATATGGAGTCAAATGTGGTCTATTATAAGTAACCATAAAAAAATATCCTTAAACTTTATATTTCCCAATATTTCAAAATACTATTCTAAAGACATTCACCAAACAAACAAGGTTTATCACTAAAGAAGACCCTAACCCATATAGTTTTTTAAAAAAAATGTCAAAACATCAAATTTTTAATCGCATTTATCTCCATTTTTCTAAATTTGGGGTTAGACCACTCTTGCCCTGGCGGCCTCATATACTCGTATGTGGACATTTTAAAACATTCATTTCGAAGTATGCCATAGAATGAATTTATTTCCTTTTAGCTTGTGATTTGAAAGTTTTATTTGCTTGAAGATAAAGTTTTATGAATACGGTCTTAAGATATCATTCTATATAGTAAACGATGTAATCCTCTAGGTATATAAATGTATCAGCTATATACAGTACACTCCCGATTTTCTGGGATGGATGGTGAAAAAAAATCCTTTATAATCAATTTCCCGGTTAATCTGAAAACATGAAAAAAATTTAAAACTTCAATGAATGATTGAAATTTTGAAGAGAGTTCTTGTGCAGATATTTCGTCAGTGCGCAAACAGCCCCTCTATGTGGCATTTAAAAATATTGTAGCAGACAATATTTAAATTAAATAATTTATATTTTTTCTGCACTGCAACATATTTCATTCGTTTTTTTTTTCTTGTTTCATTACCATATACTAAGAAAATGTTAGCAATAAAGATCGCTTCTATGTTTTTTTTAATATATTTTATACTAGACAATTATTAGAAATTTCTTATAATTTGAATGCTCGACTTTTTTAAGAGTGAAAAGTGGGAAATATCATTTTTTTATTCATGAATATAAATAACTGTTGACTTATGTGTGACCAGCACCTTGGACACTCCAATACATTTCAAACCTGTTGGAAGATTATTTACACAGTAAATAATCACAAGTTCAATCTAAAATAATTTTGAAAAGCATTGTATTTTGTCAATACTTTTTTACACTTTACACAAATATGTTTCAGATTGTAGACGTCCTTCTTCAGTGTATAAATTTTAACACTAAAATCATATAAATAGTTAATTATATACTAAAGTACAGTAGAACGTCGTTTATCCGAACGTCCAGTTAACCGGAACGTCAATTATCCGGACAAGCCAAGATGGTGAAGCACAAAAAGAAGACGAGGAAATCTTGTTCAAAAATAAATTACTGATTATTTTTCCAGGACTGTAAGCCTTTTTATGTACATGTACTACATACATACTTGGTTTTGTAGTAAAATTTGTCATTTCATAATCATTAAATGAGCTGAGGAAAAAAAAATCGATTTACACCTTATTTTGCTAAAAGAATTAGCGCCTGTTTGATTATCCAGAAAAATCGGTATCCGGAACACCTCTGGTCCCAATTAGTTCAATTAAACGACGTTCTGCTGTATATTGTTTTTCTGACGTTGAAGGTGTAAAACCTTCGAAATATGTCAAGAAAAATCGTAATTATATACTAAATGAAAGACCATACATTAAAGAAAATCGATTTATATCTTCATATTCAAATAAACTCGAATTTTTTATAAAAATGACAATACTTATTCAAGTATCTAATAGAAGAAACATTAATTCTTGTTTCTTACATTTCTAAGATCAATTAGTGTGTGATAATGATGTCCCATTGATAGGGTTATATTAGGCCACACGAGGCGAGGAGAGTGCAGCACATTCCACCGGTGTTGTTCTTAAAATATATCAGGCAGGGAGTGCTCCGTGCAGCTGATTTACTTATTGATTATTTTTAGATTATAATAACGAGGAATGGGGTTCGGAATACCCGGCGGGAGTGATGAAACAGCATGTGCCGTTGCCGACTCTCTACAACACTGAAGGTTCGTACCCAAATATACGGCTTAACCCTTTCAGAACTTAATTAATACTTGTATACTATTTCTTGTACAATAATGTAAATATCCTTATTAAATATCTAATACTGTTGAAAACATGTGACATCGAAAGAAGGGTTGGTGCGGGTAACAAAAGTAAATGGAGCTTTAAAAATAGTCATTGGAAACAATAATTTATCAATGAAAGAGAAAATGGCCATTCACAATGGAGTTCTGGTCCCAACCCTAATGTATGGAAGTGAAGCATGGAACTAGCAGAAGAAGGATAAGAGCATAATAGATGCGGTAGAGATGAGATCCCTCAGACGTATATGCAGTAGAATGATGTACGACAGAACCTTAAATTCTGATATAATAAAGGAATGTAGAGCGGAAGATGTGTATTATGAACAAAATTACGACAGGATCGCTGCGTTGGTTCGGACATATGGAGCGCATGGATGGAGAAAGTATATGTTAACGATGTAAATGGAGTACGGAGTCGAGGTAGACCGAGGAAACCATGACATGACCATATTAACCAAATTTTAAAGGTTGGTCATGTTAGAAGTCGGAACAATCAACGTGCGTGTATTACTGGTATGAATGTGGAGAAAGCTAGAGGGGTGTGTCACAAAAGAGTAGTGTGGCGGTCCATTCTCTCTGCCTACCCCTTAGGAAATGGGGTGATGGTTTGTTTGTTGAAAACATCCGTTTTCAAAAGAACTTTTGTTATAATATTTTGTTATGGGAGTAAAACTTCCAGAAAACAGAGGTTTTCATCTATTTTACAATAAACATTACCAAAAAAATATATGTAAAAGTGTATTTCAGTATTGATTTTTGATAATCTTGAGATGTTAAAACACTAGAATTCTGTACTGACAATTTTTTATGAATTAAAACACTTAATATGAATGAAATTTCCTGTTTACTAGAAGTTTTATTTTATTTTATGGGAATGACATGTTTCACCTTGCTAAGGCTATCAAATATGTATAGCATTTGTTGATGGCTTAGCAAGGGGAAACATGTCATTCCCATAAAATATATAAAAACTTCTAGGAAACAGACTTTTTCATTCATATTGATTAGTTAATATGGAGTTTTAAATCATTGTTCAAGAAATGATAAATAAATTAAAGACAGTTTTTTCTATTATACTTTTGAGTTTATTTTTCTTTCGAAGGTTTTACACCTTCTTCATCAAAACGATAGTTTACAACTTTATATAGGAGTTTATATCATGTTCCTGATAATGAAGGTGTGAAATCATCGAAACACGAGAAAACAGTGTTTAAATTCATGAAAATATCGTCATTCAAATATTGTATTCTATAATTTTTGATATCAAGTTTTCAATGATTTGGCGGATCATCCACTTCTGGCTGTACCACCTCTCCATCAGACGAGTGCATCTCTTATTATATGACCTTTGAATTATTAAATATAACCCAGCGAACCAAAAAACCCAAGAACGCTGCAATTAAAAAGATTGATAATTTTTATTGTACCAACATTGGAGCGAGATTATTCAGAATGCTTTTGATTAACCTCTTGGCCTTTTAGATATTTAAATCTGCAAAAGATATAAGTTTGAAAAGAAAATGTTTTAACAAAATTATATTTAAAACGTGAATTTTTTCAACAAATTAATATTTACATATAATGTAATGTTGATATGGTATTCTGAATCTATAAAAATCATTAGCGTAGAGTGCTGAGGTTCCCAAACATTTCTGAACCACCGCCCCCTTTACAAGAAAACAATTTCCAATGCCCCCTCTCCCAGAACAGCTACAGCTATTATTACCATATGTAGGGTGTTTTTTTTAGTGGTTTGGTTTTTAAACTGGCAACAATGTTTCTACAGACTGTTAATTTGACAGTTGACAGTTGATTTGTAGTCAGTACGTTTTGTCATTTCACCCAGTTGCTCGATAAAGTTGTCGAAAATTAGACTTTACGATTGCGTTTCATTCGGGCTAGCCTTGGCGCTATAATAATGGCATAAAATGATCTATTAAATTAAGCCAATATCATAGACATTAACATTATTTTAATGTGTTTTTTTTTAAAGTCCAATTTTCGACAACTCTATTTAGCAACTGGGTGAAATGGCAAAACGTACTGACTACAAATCAACTGTCAAATTGACAGTCTGTAGAAACAATGTTGCCAGTTTAAAAATCAAACCTCTAAAAAGAACACCCTATATATTATATCTATCTATATAACGAAACATGCTTAACCCTTTGGTTGCCAGCACTTTTGGGATTACTATGCCTAAATAGCCACAATTTTAGAGGAATTAATTCAAAAGTTAAATGGATTATTTATAAACAGTCTGTAAAATAAATCTTTTAGTTTATCGAAATTAAAACAAATATATTTTTATATTTTGTCGGCTCGCTTGAAGTGGAGGTGTCCATAGATGCAGTTGGCATGGATTTTTGGGTCGAGAGTGACACAAAAACTTTTTACTGTAGTTTTGTATGCACCGTCAAATTAGGAAGCCATGCCATTAATTTAACTTTCTCTCGGTGCAAAAAAAATATTCCCAGCCGAGTCCAGATACTACGAGTAATGTATATTAAAATAAATGTTTCATATGTGATCTAAACAAAACTGGTAGGCATGAGACCCTATGTGGCTGGCTGCCCACTCTTATTTTTTACGCATTAACTGCAAAAGAATGACGAATACAAGAGAATGAATGAATGATTTTTGTTTACATTCAATGAAATCTTTTAATTTTAAATATGCTATTTTTGTTAAAAAAATATATACAAATGTAGCACTCTGTCTTAAACGTAGTCTGATTCATTTATAAATCATGGCTTCGATCTGTCGGATTCAGCACTTCTCACTGGCGTAGCGAAAGCCGATATATCTGATATCGGCAACCAAAGGGTTAACTGTGTGCATCGTGTTTTTGCTTATCAATTCGCAAAGACTTGACACCAACAATACTAAACCATTTTATAGGAATGACATATTTCGCCTTACTAAGACATTATCAAATGTACTATCTAAATACCAAACCAAATTAGGTATATGTATACTGCTAATTAATTTTTTTAATGCTTTTCCATAACAATAAAAGTTCTAATGCTTATTCAAGAAGTCAGGTTTTTCAAAGTATTTTATTAATAATTTCTTAAAACAGCCCCTTTGGCTGCCTTAGTGACCCCCCCCCTCCCCCATTTACCTCTGAACCCGTCATTGCCTCCACTGGGTGAGGGGAAGAGGGCAGTACTGCCCCTGTTGGGAGCCTATACTCTAGATAAAATAGTATCATAATACTATTAGGTGAACCAGGAATTAAATTATCCCGTTAAAATTTATTAATATTTTTTAATTACAAAATATAATTGCCACCTCTTCCCATCTATTTTGTAAATTTTCAATACCCCCTATATCTATTTAAATATCTATTTAGAATATGAATTTCTCTATCTATCTTCATCCTTGATCTGTAAAGTAACGAAATATTATTGAATTAAATCTCGAAGGGTTAAAGGTTGTTAACCGCTATAGTACGGCTAGCTACATTTGCATTTCATATTCGAATGTATCTTTCTTCTTCTTGGAGTGCCATGTCCGGACCCCCCACCTTTATTAAACCTTTTTACTTTCTTAATTCCTTGCTACTAAATTATACGTAATATTATGATGAACTGGGTCTATCTGTCTGAGCCAATGTAGCCAACCGCAGTTCGAGACCAATTTTTTTTTACCGCAAATGAAAGCAGCCATACAATGGGGGATTTTTTTTGATTTTATGCTATGTATTTCAACCGTAAATTTCTCATCCAGGTTCGAGATCGAAGAAACCGAGTATAATAGAACGTGTTCTATACGACATGGCCTCCATGCTGAGTGGCGTGGCGGCCGGATACGACGTACGAATGTCCAACGCCAGCCCCTTCCACCCAAGTATGCAGCCATATAGGTGAGTACATTCTATATTCAAGTTAGAATCACGGATTTAACGACCTTCGTGGCCGAGAGGTAAGTGCATTTACTGCCACCCCGAAGGCTCCGAGTTTGATTCCTGGCAAGGGCAGTGTGATTGTCACACTGTCTTTGGTCTGGTGTAGAATACACGTGACAATAAAATGGCGATAGATTAGCTACCTATCTCATGTCACGAGAATCACTATGATAGCTATAATACCCTTTATATTGATTTGGCTCATGCTGTCATGATGTAAAGAGCGATTCAACAAAATAATATTCACTGTTAAATTAAAAACATTGTTTTAATATCAAAAATTTAGTTTTTATTTTTTATAAAATCATCGCGACATCTGTTTCGGTAACCGATGTTATCATCGTCAGGTGTTACAAAAAGTTTATTGTAACACGTGACGATGGTAACATCGGTTACCGAAACAGCTGTCGCGATGATTTTATAAAAAATAAAAACACAATTTTTGATATTAAAACAGTGTTTTTAATTTAACAGTGAATAATGTTAAAATGTCAAAGTGTTTCCGCCAAAACAATGGATTATCTAACAAAATAATAATAATAATAATTTGGTCCCAACACAACATGGATAAACCCTTATAGTGCGACTGGCTACATTTGCAGTCCAAAACAATTTCAAACTGCACCAGACTACATTTGTAGTTCATGTTTGAATGTATTTTATAAACTTTAGTACTTTAGTTCCTTACTACTAAATTGTTCGTAGTAAAGGGTGTTTCAGATTGTTTTTCGTTTTTGATACTTAAAAATAAAACACCAGAATTCGTTCAAACTTTTTATAATTACTGTTAAATTAAAGAGCAGGTTTTAAATTTTTATTTGTGAAAAATAACCGTTTGTAAGTGCGCACCATCCACTTCTTCACACTCATTTAGCCTGGCACTAAATTTTTCAATCCCTCGCTGGAGCATCGCTCTTAGAATAGCGTTAATTTCGTCTGTGATTCTTTGCTTTAAAGCATCCAGGTTGGGTGGCAATGGGTTGTAAACTTTACTTTTTAAGTAGCCCTATAGGAAAAAATTAGCAGGTGTTAAATCTGGGCTCCTCGGTGGCCAGTAGATGTCTCCTCGGCGACTTATTGCTCTTTCAGGGAATAATTCGTGAAGAGCAGCTAGGGAGTCATTTGTAACATGAGAAGTGGCTCCATCTTGTTGGAAAAATGTATTGCGATTGTAGCCGATCTGATTTTACATTTCTGTAGCCAGAAAAGTCCTGATCATATGGCAATATCGATCAGAATTAACTGTCTGAGCGCGACCACGGTCGTCTTCAAAAAAGTAAGGGCCGATAATTCCTTGCCTTGATATGTCAGCCCAAACGACAACTTTAGGCGAGTGTAATGGTTGCTGATGCAGTTCTAGCGGATTGTCGGAAGCCCAGTATCTGCAATTTTGTTTATTCACGTGGCCGTTGTTGTGAAAATTCGATTCATCGGAGAACCATATGTTATTGAAACTCCTAAAACGATTTTTCATCGTCCTGCAGAATTCGACTCGTTTAGTAGGATCATTGGGCTTCATTTCTTGAACAATTACAATTTTATAGGCGTAAAAATGCATATCTTTGCGAATAATGCGACGAACCGTGGATTTGTTCAAATTTAGAGAAGCTGAGCGCAATCGTAGTGACTGTCGTGGGTCGTTCATAACAGACTGGCGATCGCGGTCGGCTTTCGTGCTCGTCCTCAATGTCCTTTTGCGCCCAGTTGATTTATCCGGCATTGTGTTCCCAGTCTGTTCAAACTTGTGCACCCAATGCTTGATTAAATTCGCACTTGGCACATTTCTCATAGTGGTTAAATGAAAATGTGCCCTGTAGAGACGTCGAACAATAGTGTATAAATCGTTGTTTTTATAAAACGCTAGCACGCAAGATGCGCGCTGCGGTCCCGTGAAGCTATCCATTACTATTAAACTAAACAAGCCCGCCAAGCATTTGAGACCATTCGCCTCCCCCAGCTATATGTGTTTGGCGCGTAACGGTCAAACAAAAAACGAAAAACAATATGAGACACCCTTTATTATGATGAACTGGAACTATACACTTCATTTGCAGTAATAAAAAGTTGGTCTAGATCGATCTCTAAATTTATCCTACTTTCATCCTTTTTTGCCAGCTCCAAGCTTCACTTCCATGCATAAAGGTTGACACTAAAACTCCATTATCCGGTGATATGGAATCCCCACGAGGCGAGATATTCGCTCATGTTAGAGAGGGTTCAGAAAAGATTTCCGAGATATCTCTACATGAGGGAGTTTGGTAGCTATCCGTGGCTTTATCCCACTGCATTCCTCTTGGGTATGCTGGGGACCAATAGTTTACAAATAAGAAGGGATGGGTGCACACTTACCCATTTCTTCAGACTTATCAGGGGATTCTTTGAGAATTCCATCATCTTGGAGGCTATCCATCTTTATGTTCCGGATGGTTATCTTCGACAGCGTCAGCACAGACTGTTCCCAGCATGCAGAACCAACCTGCCTCTGGTGATGCCGGTGGGGAGAACATGATCGCTTCGAAGATCGATGTCTTTCGTATTCGTGAAAGTACATTCAGAAGACAAATACTCTTGACTTTGGAGAGTATCTTGTATTCCTAATGTCGAACCATGTCTCATGCATTCCTGGTTATATATTTTTTATGTTTTACCTGTTCTCAATAGATGCCTTAAACTATAATTGTTGTTTGTAATATCTTTTGAGAAAATAAACTGATTTGATTTGATTGTGTACTGCCGTCTTTGCTTTAGTGGATATATTTTTATAACAATATCCTTCATATGTAAACCTTGAATTCCCACAGATCCGAGTCCCAAGCGGAGTCGCAGTACCGGACGGGCTCGGGGGGCAGCCCGCAGTTCGGGCCGGACTACGAGTTCCACACCAGCAGCGGCTACGCACACAACACCTACCACGGCCCGGCCCGCCACTACCGAGCCCCTCTCAACACCTCCAACTTGGTGAGCCCCCTTTATTCTTCACGAGCCCGTTATAAATTCTCCATCGTGGATTCATCTGGATCAATCACCAAAGAGACAACTCCGAACTTCATAGCAAATTGACACTTAATACCTTATGTTTAATAAACTAAGGTTCTCATTCAGAAAAAAACCTACTAAAGAATTGGTCTCATAATTTCTACATAACGTTATAACGCAGCATCATAAATATTGCATTGAATGTTTGTGTGATAAAAATAACTATCTATTTTGTCAGCAATAAAATCAGTACTTATTTGGCAAAAGGTTCCAAATGCATATGCATTTGAAACCTTTTGCCATATCGTCACCTGATAGTAAGAGGGTTCCAACTAACAAAATTTCACATTTGGCTCTTTTTCGTGAAAAGGGTTCTTACTAACCTTATCTATACGTACAATTAAAAAAAACATGTAATAGTATCGTCATTTTGATGTTAGGAAAAGAATCAAGTTCCATCTGATTATTCAAAACACACGATTCACTAAGGGATTCATTTACACTTAGAAATTTATTATTCCAACTGTCGCCAGAGAAAATTTACACGCTTCTCGGTAAAAGAATTTCATCTGCTTCAGATGGAACCCTTTTATTCAAAGATACACACCCGAAACCAACAAAACTTTGACTTCATTTTTCTCAGCTTTTTACTTTTGACAGTTGGAACCTTCTTACTCTCAGATGACGATATCCCATATGCATATATGCATTTGGGATTACATTACGTACCGAAATAGGTGTTTTACTAATAACCAAAATTTGGTTATCGAAATTGGATAGTAAATTTTATTATGAATTTATTTACCAACTTTCGAATCATTTTTTTTAACATAAAGTATTAAAACAAAATTGTTTACCTCTATGTAGGTGGGTACAGCACAAGGTGAGGATCCAAAAATGCCCCGGTATACGGAGACGCCTCAACACTACTCCACGCTGTCTACCGTCCCACCCAACATGGCCTCCACCTCTAGTGGCTATCCCGGGCAGACTCTGTCCAGTACCAGCGGGCTGGGCTCCAACTACACCAACACCAGTTCAACCCCCAGCACGGCCAGCGGCCTGGGCACCACGCAGCCCCCCACCCCCAGCCCCCGCAGGAAGTCCAGCAGCACCTCCAACGAGGGAGATCCCTACCTCAACTACAGGGAGAACTTCGGCAATGTGGAGCGCGTCCCCGGCATCTATCTGGCCGGAGAATATCACACCCAGCACGTGGAATATCCAGAAGCCAACGGAGAGCAGTATGTGGGCCACTTCACCTCCAGGGGAGAGGCGTACAGGAACGAGCACCCGACTCCTTCCTACAACTACGATAGGCCTAACGAATACGCTAAACATAGAAATTTAGACTACCCTTATGTCCAAGAATACAGTCAAAATCTGCAGTACAATTACGATAAGCCAATATACGATACCTATCATCCGGAATACAGCACAGAGTACACGCATCCGTACGAGAGTTCCGTCGTGACGCACAATAATCGCACACCCATCCGGTCGCCTTACAACACTCACAGAAGAAGTAATTCCAACGCTTCCAACACATCCAGTACCAATACGTCTAGCTCCAATATTAATCAAGGATTCCGCATGGAAGGTGACGAGGGGGGGGCGGGCTACCAACAGTACCCGCGGAGAAGTAAAAGCGGAGACAAATACCCGCCGCCCGTACAGTACACTCCAGAGAAGAGAGAATATGACTTTACGCCAAACAAACAACCGGGTGATTACACTTGGAAGGGCGAGTACCCCAGAGAATATTATCCGAGACAAAACTCCCAGGAGAGTACTGTGCAGCCTCAAGAAAGGCCAGGAAGTCTGGGCCTGGAGCTCGGGGGACAGACCAAGCTTCGTTCCAGCCTCAAGAAGTACAATCAAAGTAAAAAGGGCGGAGGAGGTTCCGGGGGTGGGACGCCTACCAACCCGACGCCCCCTGACAGTCTGACCAGCGAGGACAGCTCCTACGTGTCGGCCAAGGACTCGAGCGGGTCAGGTTCGCGCGTGCGCTTTAGCCCCGAGACGCTGGCGGAGGGCGGCGCCCCCCCGCCCCCGCACGAGCGCCGCCCCTCGAGACACACGTAGCGACAGCGCCCCCTCTTCCAGCACTACCTCGTGTGATCGTGCTATCAACGGGTGCAACGTCTTGGTTTTTCCACGTTCAATCGACTGCTTGCAAAGTATTTAATGTTTATAGAACTTGTGGCGTGTGACTGTGAAAAAATAAAACGCTTTAGAATTCATTTTTTCGCGAATGAAATGCTCGGACCCGGAAAGATATTCGTTCTCGGGTGTAATAAACTCAAAAGGGGTTAACACCAAAATTAAGAAAAATTGCCTTTTTGTCTACTTAACTGAAATCTTATATTGCAAGGGGCAAATTTTCATGCTGTGAATGGAATACTTGTATATTTTGGACTCGATTGCAACTATTTACTCTTGGGCGACAGAGAATTGAATGTTTCGCTTTTGTTTGCGCAAGTTTGGAAATGCCATCGCAGCAGAAGGATCGTAGCGAAAGCAGTTTAAAAGTGTCGTCGGTGTTGCAAGGAGGTAGAAGGAAGAACGGGGACGGATGAGGAAGTGTGATCGTAATCGCCTTTTGTAGTAAATGTGAATTAAAGCTTAGTTTCGGGCAGACAATGCTTTATCAAAGAAACACATTATTTAGCTTTGTGATATATTATATGTATATTTTAGGCTCTTTCTGTTTTAATTTTTAAAATCTCTTTTATTTTATATCGGAGACAAACATACTTCTTACATTCCCGGAAAAGAAATTAGATAAGCTAACAAATCTTTTATATGCAATTAATTTAGTCTTTTATGTGCCAAAGGCATTTCACTATCAATTGACTAAAACTAAAATTTTAACAATATGTTGAGTTTAGGTTGTACCATTTGTTTTTAACTTCTTAAAAAATATTTATAAACTAGCAGATACTGGACTAACAAATTGAATGAACATTATTTTGCAAATTTCATATTGCATTCTGAAACCAGTTGACGCATAAGCGAGAGTCAATTTTGTTTGTATGAATTATATATTTGTTTCGATTTTGATATTAGAATTAAAAACTTTTAAAAAGTGTAAAATAAGATATGTCAGGTGAAGAGAGACAACGATGCATTCCTATTTTAAATTAATAATTTTAGGTAGAATATTATTTTATCGTAATTCCTCAGAAGGGCCTAAAAATGTTCACATACTGCCTTTCTTGCAAACAAAACTTCAAACACATCTACCATGCGTTGTTTATAATTTTCTGCATACATTTATTTTATTGTCACTTATAATATAATAATTCAAAACGTGTGTAGTTTTCTAAAAAAAAAATACTCAATTGCCAAAATAAAATAACAAGAGTTTACATATTTTTTTACATTATTTAAATTTAGAGTTTTTTTTACACACGTTTACGATTATACTCACTGCTCGAGTGGCGTAATTCCGTATGCAAAACCTGCCGTGTGTTTTGACTGCATGAATGCTTGTGAACCAATTTGAATGCAGAAATAGCAGAGATGTTTTAAGAGTGCTCTATTCTTAGGAGCGGAGACGGCCCGCTGCCAGGTGTTTCTTTGGTAAATGCATTATGCGTAATTATAAAGCAATCATTAAAACTTTTACTAACATAGAAATTATAAATTATTATTCTTCATATTATGTGTGGATAAGGAACATTAGGTACAACATACTCTTTAGTCTGAAAATAGGTTAGGCATCGTTCTGGGAGGTTAGGTTATTTATCCAGATGTACATACGCGTTAAGGAATAGGATATCATAATGATATGGTTGCCACAGTCTTTTGTGCGTTTTCTAAATGAATATTCCAAGATATGAAAGGAAGGAAAAAACGTATGGCGCAGATATTTCATTAGCTTTTATCTTATCCGTGAACCGCAAGCTTCAAAACTAATTTACTTGTCAAAGATTTCAAAATACATATATATATATATAGCTGTTTTTAAAATGAACGATTCTTTATTCAAACGTGTACTAATCAAATCTTATTAATGAAAGTTCTTACTAGGCCAAATCCATTTATCATTAGCTTAGCTTAGGTTAGGTTAGGTTAAGTTAATTTTTGAGACAACCGATTATATGTAATCGGTGAATTTAGAATGTGACCAAGCTAATTTAATATGCATTTAAAAAATTAATTAATCAAATACGACTATATTACGAGATACATTTTTTGCTTTGAGTTTACAGTGTAATTATATTGAGTATTTTTCCTCAAACATCCAACAAGTCTTCGAGTACACTTTCCGAGCGAGTAAATTAGTTTTGGACGTGCTCTAACAATATTCATTTGGAATGGACTTATAAAAAGACCATTGTAATATTTTATTTTTCACCGATTCACGTAATAAATTTTTGACTTACTAATAATTTATCTGTATTGATTGGAATGTATGATGAGGCTTTTTTTTCTTCTTCAGTATAATAAATTACTTGAAGAACACAAGTATCTTTATGCAATCACTTTCTGTTCAAATCGTAGTCGTCTGTTTCTTGGAAGTGCTGATTTTATAGGTACTTATCCAAACCATTTGGAACATAAAGAGATTTGGATTAAACCTGCAGATTGGTAAAAATTACACCTAATCAAACACGTTTCTGGAATAATTTACATAATAGATTAGCACAATCTTGGGCCGCGTGTCTGCTTGTTTAACACAAAGTGATCGCCCGAAGATTCTTCGCATAAATTAATTGGATCAGTAAATTTGGAAACATTACCTTTGTCATTATACGGTGGTCCACGATGCCTTCAGCTCTCGGCTGATTTGGGGCAAAGTGTACGCAACGGGCGTCAGTGAGTGACGAAGCCATTCGCGAAGCAACATTCCATTGTGCCTGGAGACTCTGATTGGTTAGCAGTATTCTTTAAAGTATTGTAAATATTTAGGACGTAGGTATTTTACGATTATTTAAAAGAATAGCCTTAAATTAGCCAATGTACTTAAACTTGCATAATATTTTTTATTAACTATAAATCGATCGAGTTAAATAATAGTATATAGGTTCGACTGGACTCATCAAATGTAAGGATTATGACATACAATTAGCTTTTTTATACTACATAAAATATAAATCATTAGGTATATATGTATATTATAATGTATTAATATTATCCAGACGACGGCCATTTGTTCCCACACGATTATTATTCGATACACATTCCAGAAGATAACTCTATGTTAAAATTATATATATTATTATCTGCATTCATTTTACTCCAAACTTTCTAAACTTGTCACGGTGGTCAACACTACAACGGAAAAATTTCACAATTTTGTTCACAAACATATTTCATTCTCAAAAAGTGGCATTTTACACTTAACAAATAAATAAACTTACGTCAGATTCAATTCATCTAACTTTCCAATCCGTACGTGGAATACCGATTACCATATCAAGTTTACTTTATTGCATTTGGATGTAACAATATTCACCTGTGTATACACTCATTCTCGTGCTTTCTGCTCTCTCTCGAGATAAAGTAAAGATATTTTATATTATAATTCCCACATTATATTATTTTTTACTTTTAACAAAACTCGTACATTCCATTGCACTTATCTAAAAAGTAGATAATACTATCCGCAGACACTTTTTCTCAACAACTGCAATATCATTGTGTCATTTCCATATCACAACAGAAGAAATGCATTCACACGGTGTTTGCTCAATAGTTATACTTTCTCAATGGAATAATTGTAACCTGATATTTTTTTCAGTTTAACTCCTGTAGGTATTTTATGTATTTATTTATTTAATGTCACATGTACTTTTATTAAATTTTAAAGTATTATAACACCATTTAATTACAATTTATAAATTATATGTTTTATAATGTGTCAACTGTATATGATTATAATGGGTTAAAATGAAAAAAATATATAAACACAATTGTCCCAGAATGAGATAAAAGTACCCCTACTTCCAAAAGCTGTTATGTATTAAAAACAGTGTGTATCGTGGGTAATTTGAAAATTACTAAATTTGAGCTGTCAAACACTGGTATATCATTGGAGGAAAACAAACTTCTAATGATTAAAAATTGAAAATCGTGATCTTCTCAAATACGTATCCGCTTATAATTTCACTTGTGTAACGTGTGAACGACACATGGAAAGAGGACATAACTTTTCAACGCAGAGTTCTTTAAACTATGCAGGTGCAAAGTTTACCTATGTCAATAAGATGTGAGGAAAATAAACCAGTATTTGAAGGAACCGGTTGTCTCAGATAGCACCCAAAATGTTTTATTTAACTTATTAACATAAACTTCAAGGTTTATGTTGAAATTTGAATAAAAGTAATAAACAAATATCACAACTGGCTCCATCTTCTTTACTTCTAAATTAAATTCAAGGTGGATTTTTTTTTTCTATGGAGATTATATTCTTTAGTTTCATGAAATCTTTCAAGCTCAAAGGTGAACTATTGCTCCAATGTATTTTGTATTCTTTATAATAATAAAAAATCACACAAAAAATTTGTGATCGTTATCATAAAATATAAATAAAGCGGTCCTTTCAAAATTCAATTGATAAATGTTCACCAATTGAACAAGGAGTACAAAATACATAGTTTTATAACAGCCAGCATTGCAAGGTTAGCGGTTAGCGTGCAATTGTTGCAGAGATGATAAACACAAGTATTATTTTACATTTATTAAATATATTACGTGAATAAATAGTTTCATTCCGTATAGAACTAACTCTGTATATTATCCCGGTTTTTCCGTTTGTACAACTCATTCCTAAATCCGCAAACCTTTGGGTAAACAATGTAGCACACACTCACACTTACCTGGCAGTCTCTGAACAGAAGAGCCACTGGCCGCGAGAAGCATAGAAAGACGTGAGTAGAATGGGATTGGAACAATTGGAAAACTGGGGCTATCAATGAAGTGATACCACTCGGAGGAGTATTGTGTTACATTGCATGTAAATTTCCGTGGTCTGTTCAGAAATATGTATTTAATCAAAATTCATAAAAATAAAACTTTAAAAAGTTCAATATTTTTAATATTAAAAATATAACTTTAGTCCATTCTTTACACATTTTAAATGTAATAAATTTTGGGGAATGTCTTTCTTACAACAGTAATAATCACATTCTTAAGTCTATGTACACAATCTGCAGAGGCCTCGGGAAGCACCAGGGGGAGGGGTTAATGGCCGGCGCGCTGACACTCGAAGATATGCATATTTCTGAATCCGAAGATTCCACTAAGTTTTGTCGAGCTAACGTGAAACGTGAATACTTGTCGTGTCCAGCGGTAGATTGCGCAACGGCGTGGATAACTTCTAGTCTCTTAAGCTAGGATGCGCGGCATGCTCCGCAAGGCAGGGGCAAGGCGGGCGTCCGGCGGGTGGCGTTGCGCAATCTACGGAGCCAGAAGAGTGCCAAGAAGCGATGGGACGAGCGGAGAGTGTTGTATATTCCGACAAATAACATATTAATAAACTAGTGTAAGCTTTCACCGTTGTTTCTTTCTTCACAATCCCCGCCCACATACATCTGCATGATACCATATAATAAGTATATTGAAAAAATAAGACTAAAAATATAAGAATTAAAAAGCAACTGTCAAACTTTTATTAAAAGAATAGAAAAAATACATTAAGTTTACACATAAATAAAATGTTTAATATATAGATATATATGTATATAAGATATACTTATGACGGGGTCAACTGAAAATAAAGATGTAAAAACATAGTAAAACTAAAAGGACATAATCGGCGGAAAGCGGGGCCAGCGTTAGCCGCCCGCGAAGGATGCAATACGTGACATAAGGGGCAGACAGACAGCAATGGTGATGCATAAATAGGTAAGTAGAGCATTCATTCCTCGCTTCTCACTATATTCTCCGTAGAGCCTTATAAAAATATTAATTTCTATCCGCTTCTCCGAATCTAAATTTTGTCATCATATAAAAATACCTCAATGATTGGAATGAAAAGAGCGAAGAAATATTTAGGGAAACGTCTGGAACAACCACGCTTACTAAATACGTCCCGCCGGCCTACTTTCTCTTCTGCGTCTTGAAGCTGACGGACAGCACCTGGCCGTTGAGCGTGTAGCCGTTGAGCGCCTGGATGGCCGCGGCCGCCTCCTCGTACTCGCGCATGTTCACAAATGCGAAGCCCTTATTCTTTTTGGTCTCTGCATCCTTGATGACCTTGATGGAGTCAATGGCACCGTATGGGCCGAACAGCTGCCACAGCGCCAGCTCCTCCGTGTCCTCCCCCACGTTGTACACGTACACTGTGGTCTGCGGCAGCAGGGGCGCCGCCAGCAGCGACAGCGGCGGCTGGTGGCCCGGCGCGGCCATGGGATTGAAGCGCTGCTGGCCCTTGTTGAGCAGGGGGAGCGCCTTGCCCGGTGAAGGCAGCAGCGGAGGGCCCAGGCTGCGCGCCAGAGGCAGGCCCCCGCCGTTGTATGCGTGCGCACTCTCGAACAGCCCCAGACCGGCCGCCAGCGCAGGGCGTGCACCCAGCCGCGGGCTGCCCTTGTTGGCTGTGGGCTTGTTGGCAAACTTGACGTTCATGGGCCCGGCCCCGTTCTCGGGACTGCAGCCGTTGAGGCGCTTGATGGCCTCCTCGGCCTGCGAGCGGGCCTCGTAGCACACGAAAGCGATGCCCTGCGACACTCGGCTGTTGGTGATGTTACCGAATGGCTGGAAGAGGTCATTGAGCCTCTCCACCGTCATGTCGGGCGGCAGGTTGCTGATATACAGGTTGGACTCCGTCTCCGTCTTCACGGCTACCTTGTTCTCCGGGTTGAGTAATGCGAATGATACTTTGAGTGTTTTTCCTTGAATCAACAGACCATTAAAAGAAGCACGCGCTTTTTCAGCATCCTGAGAGTTCGCGTAGTCCACGAAGCCGTAGCCCCGATTGGCGATAAGCTTACAGCTGTCGATTTTTCCAAACGCTGAAAACAGGGAATACATCATGTCGCGGTTCATCAGCTCTGGGATATAATTTACCATGAGCTTCGTCGATGACACATTTGCATCTCCACTGCCGCCGCCATTCTCCATCTTCATATTGTTCATTCTAATTAATACGGAAAATCAAATACCGGAGAAACGATTACGTACAGTTTTGCCACATTAATTAAAACTTAGTAAATAATAATACTATTCTACACTGGAACTAATATTATAAAAATATAAACGCGAATAAGTCACACGCTGACGCCGGTCGGCGAGTTGTTTTCACAGTGTTGCCAACAAAATTCATAACGTTTCTTTGTTCGATGACAGATACTTTTTTCTTATTGCTGATTCACACGAATCAAAAATATTTTTTCAGCGTTTACTGAAAAAGATGATTCCACCTTTGGTACTTATCTATTCATAATAATTATAAAAACTAGATTATGAAATGCAGCTCTTTTAAAGAATTTATTTTTAAGTACATTCGACACTACAAAAATATTTATAACTTAGGAATACTGAATATTATTGCACAAAATTACACTTTTGTGCAATGATATTTAATATTACAGCAAAATATTTGGATGCAAAAAATAATGAATACTGGGTTTTCATAGAAATAAACTTCCCGATAATTAAGTGGAAGTATTAAAGATTAATCCCAAGTCATCAGTATCCCATCCGCGGGAATCCATATACAGAGAAAAATCTACTAGCGTGCACTTTTGATATGTACGCCTTCTTATATTATCCATTATCAATTCATTCATTCATTTCTCGGCGCTACATCCCGGTGTGGGACTTGGCCTCCTCCACAACGGTTCTCCACTGACTTCTGTCTCTGGCCATCTCTCTCCATTCCCCAGCTCCTTCCATTTTCTCCCAATCTTGTTCCACGCAATCCGCCTATCTTTTCCTCGGTCTGCCTCTTGATCTCTTTTCGCGAGGCACCCATCTGGATATAATTTATGGTGTTCTGCCCCCCGTAGGCGTTGGGTCTTACAGAATCTCACTACTGTTTCCTGGTAAATTAGTTCTTCAAGTTCCAGGTTTCTATTAATTCTGTAAGTCCCATCCTCCAGCGTGGGTCCAAAAATTTTTCTCAATATTATATGGGTTTTCATAGAAAATTATCCATTATCAATACCCTGAATTAATATTATCGTGATTCGTCCGGAAATAGATGTGTTAATTGACAAACCAATACATGAAACACACTATATGAATAGTACTGAATTTCGCCAGGGCGAGGCCTGTATAGTTTATTCACTCTAAGGAGATTATTTGCAACAGTGTGAGTAACACCTCCTAAATTGGTTATAGAAAGCTATCTTATTGGTTCATATGTATCTAAGTAGACGGAGCGCACGGCATTCTAAAATACTTGGTGATTAGAAAAAACTGTGTCTAAAGAAAAAGGAATTAATTTTAACGGTGGAAGGACATGTTTGTTTCAGATATGTTTTGTTTCAGAATCCTAGTACCAACACATATTTACTATAAAAATTAAAACTTCCAGACATCATTAGCCGGGATACCAGATATTTGAAATACTCAAATTAAAAAAATAAACAAATACCTTAAAAAAAATACAGTGTCGTTTTGAATATTAGTCACATTCTTATTTGATTTCCCTTTAAAAATCATTAAACAACATTAAAAAATTAGTAGATACTATTTTTGTGATTACTACAATTGAAGCAGATAGATAGATGAGCAAATGTTACCAAGAGGCCCTGGGATTTGTATGATAATAAAATATAGCACGATTTTCACAATTTTTTTTTTTTTAATTTTCTCTATTTAATGTGAGAAAAAATGAAATAACAATACATAAATCAATTTTTCATTAAAGGTGAGGTTATTTAGACGTTATTGTTCCTTAACTGACTTTTTTACGCTTTAATAACGTTCTCCGTAACAGTTCGTAATCATTATGGACAAATAAATTCGTAAGGCCACTTCCACATTTGGGAAACGTATCTCAAATGAATTTCCAATGTAGTTCAACTTATAAAATTGTAGTTCAAGGAGCTTTCAGTAACGCGGGACTCATTGTACTTGATACTTCTGCTGTATAGCTAATCCGGCACTGTATACATATTATAATACAAAACTTACTGGCCAGCGACTATAGCTAAATATAATTACATAAGGTTTATGGAATTGGTATGACGATCTCGTCGCAGACTGTTGTGTGCGTAGATTGCATATAAACATACGACACACGGATTCTAACTTTTAGGGTACGGCCACACCGAAGTGCCAGGGTCGGAGGCTAGGTGGATACCTGGGGAACCAACATATGGCGTACTATAGGACCAGCCACACTATAGGGTTCGCGCCACGGGGCGTGACACAGGCACTCCGGTGTGGCCGTACCCTTAGTTCACGTTTTCCGTCCTTCTTCATAATGCAACAGCGGTTACGATGACGACGACGAAAACAGCTTCTGTTCTAGTTTCCGCACCACATGGAACAAACGTTGCAGATGCTGGTGAACGGGAGATCAGCTTCTCAAGTTCCTTGATATTATAAATGATGGCCGGGGCGACAGTTCGGCCGTGCATCTCACACCTCGCTCTCGCATTGTCCGAGACAAATGGCCCACTATGTGTTGCATGAAACTTTTCACTCTCACTACAATGTATCTGTCGTTCATAGTTCGATGTCGTCTCCCTAGTAATTTAATTCGTAAAGTACGGCCACACCGGAGTGCCTGGGTAAGCGTCAAGACACAGTTCGATTGTGATCACGCCGTGGCGTGAACCCTATACTGCGGCTGGTCCTACAGTACGCCATATGTTGGTTCGCCAGGTGGCCACCTAGCCTCCGACCCTGGCATTTCGGTGTATCCGTACCCCAATGGTTCACTTTCTGAACTACGCGGGGTTATAATAATGATGTTATCTTTGACTTACTTTTAACTTATGCGAGCCTAGGATAGAATGTTTTACTTTAATTAATTTGAAACCTAAACAGAATATTCAGTTATACCAATAAAATCGTTTATTTTATTTCGGCTAAATTAATATGTCACATTTTACAAAGCTGAGCGTATATTATATGTACTCGTATACACATTGTGTAATAAAGGTAGTCGCTTATAATGTTTATGACACACAATGTAGGTATGAAGAAGGAAAATATAATTATGAATAATGCCTCCACCTAAAAAATAACACCTGGCCCCCTGGAAACGATTTGAAGTCAGTCAAAATTTCCACCAAAATTACAGAGAAAGGAGAGACAAGGCTTTGCCATTGATACCAAGATTAAGTAAAGTAATCTTGAATTTTCAATATTTATTCGAATAGTTTCAGAACGGCCTGTAAAACAATAAAATGAAAGCAATATCAATTCAATGCATGAAGACTTAATGTAAACAAAGAATTCCCTGTTCTTTACCATTTACCCGTCTACCGTTTTTTATTGTTAAAGTTTTCTTATGATTTCTTTTACCTATTTTTAACAATCGTGTTAAATTACATATCGGATATTTAATATGGAGTTAAGGTAAACGGAAATTAAAAGTGTAGTTTTCCGAAAATATATTTTATTAATTAATATCAAATAAAGAATGTGTTAAGATATAATAAAATATACTTTTAATTTGTTTGACATAAGCACCATAGACACGCGCGCGCACTCTGTGGATCATAGATTATTGTGTGCTGTCCGTCAAAATTATAACCTTATATCCGAAAACTTATTTAAATCCGAATATTTCGCTTCGGACCAATTAAAAACAGTATTTTGTGTATTTTTCAATCGATTATTTTGATATTGTCAATAAACAATGTTTTTAACTAATATTCTTTTTAAGAAGGTAAAAAGCAAGTAAGTTTTAGTTTCGATTGTCGGTTTTAAATTGATTCAATAAAATATGTTACAATGTGTATTAAACATTTGTTTTAAAGAAAGTAATAACGTTTTTGTTCTATGTTTGATAAAAGGAAAGTCATGGTGGCGATGCAGAGTATGGTGAGTGGCCACACATACAACGCAACCCGACTTCGTCTTGCGGAAAAGCTAGAAGCAATGAGATTCGATCCTCTTAGTAAGTTAATTAAACCGTAAATTATACGTAGGGGTACCCATAAGTAATGTCGTTTTATTCAATGAAAGTAAAAATATTTTTTCTTGAACTTTATGAAACTTTTCATATACAAAAACATTTCGTAAAATCCAGCGGGTTTTACTAAAAATAGTCTGAAAGAAAGATTTTCAGAAAAGAAATTCTGATCTCTTAAAAATGTTCCATAGAACAAAATAGACGAAATCAGATGGTGTAAGATCCGGCGAGTATATGTGGATGTAACAAGAAGACTCAGCCAAGATCCTAAAGTTTTTCACGTGTCAACTTCACAGCATGATTTCGTGTGTACTGTACTAGAGAGTAAAGATGCGTCTGTTCATCAAAGCCGGCCTTTTAAGGCCGGCTTCAATATATCCAACTGTTGACATCTGACGATACTGACAGATTTTATAGCAATAGTTCCAAGTAAATCATTTCTTTAGATTCCCCTCTAAAAATAATTCAATTTTTTTAATGAATTGTTTAGAGGTTGAAATGGTCTTTTATCCACCTTTAAACCTTTGTTTTTTTCCTTAACTTTTTAATAGAAAACCCATTTTTCATCACCATTCACTAAATCATAAAGAAAATGATTTCATAGATTTTTTTCTGGCAATAATCTACTGATGATACACCATGTACGTGTTTGCGTGCTTGTGGGACAAAAAACTCTTGTTTTAATTTTGCCCGACTTCTTTAGGATCCTCTACTATACCAGAATGTATCGACTATTTTTATAATTTATCGATGGTCAGCATGGAATCGTCTTCGATTGCAGACTTCAGGGCTGCTAATCCACCTAGATGTTCTTCCACTTCAAGGCTCGTTATCAAAATTCAAATCACCCGATTTGATTTTTTAAACCATCATTGGCATTTACTGCCATCAAATATGTGTGCATAAATCTCGCAAATGTTCTTCGTAACTTGTCATTTATTTTATATGGTATTTAAAAAGCATCCATTTTCACAGATGTTCCGACAGACAAGTCTCTCCCATTGTTGTTAGAGGAATACGGGAGGTGTTTTTTTTAATTTCGGGCCAATGAAAAGGTAGAGGTTACACGATAAATTTCAAAACACGTTCTTACTGCTCAACAGACTGAATAAGACTATTATGAAGATGGTGCATAAAAAAATTTCATTACTTATGGGTATCATATTATTTTTGTTAATTATGTTATATAATTGGTAATTATTATGCTGTCTTATCAGTAATTCACAGATCTCCGAAAATACCCATAGTTTCCAAAACCTATTACACCAAGCTCAAATGATTTTTGTATTTGTATATGGGACTTCACTTACCTGGGCTCGTCTATAACAAAAGAAAACGAAGATTACAAGGAAATCGAAAGAAGAATCACAATTGGTAACAAAACGTGGCACCCAGGTGGTAGAAGACCAATTGGACGACCAAGGCTGCGATGGGAGGATGAAGTTGGGAGAGATGGGGCAAGATTGTTAAGAGTGTCAGATTGGAGGGTCGAAGCGGAGGACAGGAGGAGTTGGAGGCGAAGAATACTGGAGGCTAAGGCTCGATATGGGCTGTAGGGCCATCGAAGAAGATGAAGATATGAAATAAACAAATTAGAAATCAAATGTTTTTATAATTGTATTATTTCTCCATTGTAATAATTTTTTTTCAATCTCTTTTTTTCCAGTTCAAATGATGTCATACTATAAAGAGGTAAGAAAAGTAAAGAGTATCAAGTGAATACACTCTCATTAGTTCACCGGAACTTTCATCCATATACGTGTTATGTTTAAAATTGTAAATTAGATCAATTAAAACAATGTTTATATATTTTTTAGTGTTTTATTTTTAAGATGATGCATAAATATTGTTTATTAAACACAGAATAATACGGAGACATTGAAAACGTAAATAAAAGTATTATCTCTGGTACACTAGAATTTCTAGTAAATTAAACTGTGGCACACAAGAAGAATTTCTAGAAAAAAAACTGTGGCACATTAGAAATTTTTTTAGAAAAAACTGTGGCACATTAGAATTTCTAGTAAGAAAAAAAAATAAACACTTACTCAAATATGACGCGGGGAGCGGTTTTAATTCCGTTGCAGTTACTTCTGTGTACATTTTTAACAAGATATTTTGTTATATTAGCTCCGGTATTACTCTGTGGTTGTTAGCAATACATTTTGTAGGAAATCTTAAATTCCTAACTTAATATAATGTCAAACAAGGTACATAGGGGAGAGGTACTATTGGGTACAAGATATAGAAGATACAAAATATCTAGACGTGTTAACTTATACATTAGTGTTATTGTTCATCGTGTCGTCTAAACATTACTTCTTCGGTAATAAAATGTTTCATGCATTAAGTGATATTTCTGGCAGCTTTTTGGCACTTCAGTTTAATTTTTACATCAATGGAAATATTTCTCAAAATTTCGACGTAACTTAAATAGGCCTTCATTATACATCAACGTATCCACTTCATTTTCATTCCTCTAGACTTCAAGACTCCCTGACAGATAACATAATTAATCTGAAATATCAATTTAAACACTAGAGCAAAGTTACAACAACACAGATTGCAAATCACTCGGCACACAAAAAGATATAAAGGAACTGGACTAGATCCACGTGTGGTGAAGCCTCACATCTCGGAGGTGCGGGTGCTCTCCGAGCTTTACATAATTGAACACGATCATATCGTACGCTACACTCCTGAAGGTTTTCGATGGCAATATACATCATTATTTTAACTTCCAATCTACGTGACTAACATGGACTAACTTCTAAACAAAATCTGATTTTAATCTCACTTTTATTAATAGCATCAATAATTTGTTTAATGATATTTCTTATGTACGCCTACCTAGCGTTTCTTTAAATATATATAAGCTTAATATACATATATCTCACTTCATTGAATTCAATTCTTTTCATTTAAAGGCTTCACTGAACATAATGCATGTTCATAATAAAGATCCGGACGATGTGGACAGAGCGAAATTCCAAAAAAATAAAATGGTTATGCAACCATTCAAACACAAAATAGCAGAGATAAAGAAACAAAAAAAAATATTATCAAACTGAAAATAAAAGTATTGATTCATATGACACATTTTTAATGTTATATTACATGTTACGTGTTACATTAAATCATTGAAAATTGTAGAAAAATGTGTATATTCAAATAAAATATACTTTTATATCAAATTGTTAAAAAAACAGACCGTAAACAGATCTTAAAATGTTAATTATTTTATTTTAAACAATACATGTATATGCAAATTAATCAACAGTGCCTGGTAATTTTTACAAAGAAAGATTCATATACACATTTTCCTACTGTTTAACAATAATTCTACATGTTAATGAACAATTTAAAATCCTTAGGAAGTTATGTTAAAATTATTTCTTATGCTCACACACAAAATGTGAATAGACAATACACTCCTAATTATATTTTCTATGGATAATATACTTATGGTTATGATATTAAACAAAAAATAAATACTGCTTATTACGGTGAAGCTACAGAAAAGACAAGGTGACAAACACAATGAGTAATATTATTTAAATAAAAATTCTTACATGCTTATTCAGACATGGTAAATAAATTGTTTCTTATTGAAGAGATTTTTTTTAAGCTTTAACCCTTTGATTGCCGGTGCTTTTGGGATTAACATGCCAAAATAGCCGCAATTTTAGAGAAAGCAAATCAATATTAAAATAAATATTTTAATTTATCGAAATTAAAACAAATGTATTTTATTATATTTTGTCAGCATCATTGATATGAACACCTGCAACTAGCACGTGTTCATGAATTTCTGGGCCGGGAGTGAGACAAAAACTTATTACTTTAGTTTCGTATGCTCGGTTTAAAGAAGTGCACACCAGCCACCATTCTTACGACCAACGTCAAATTTGTAAGTCCTGCCATTAATTAAATTTAGATTTATCTCGATGAGTAATGTATGATAAATGTATGTGATCTAAACAAAATTGACAGACATGAGACCCTTAGTGGCTGGTTGTACATTAACTAAAAAATAACGTCACTTTTCTTTTACATTAAATGAAATCTTTAAATTCTAAATATGCTTTTTTATTAAAAAATATATTCAAATGTAGCACTGACTAACTTCTTCACACTCATTCGGTATTTATAGCTAGTGTAGTGAAAGCCGATATATCAGATTTCGGCAACCAAAGGGTTAAGCGGCTGAGTCAATATTGATCAAAATGTCATGACATTTGATAAGTCAATAATATATAGACCGGACACATACCGGATTCATCAGGTAAAAAAAAATTAAAAGCGTGTTCTGATTGGATTTAAAAAAAAATCGTTAGTTAAAATACGAGGGCTAGAGATCAATTCCTTCTTAGGCTTCTGAATTTTGTGAAATTCAGACAAACAATAATATTAATTTTGGCATTTTCATACGCTAGATTGGAGTACCAAACGATTTCTCTAAAATTACATGAAAACTCTACATAAATGATGGCCATACAAGTGTTCCCGATAGATACAACAATTTTACAAATTCATCGGATCTGCCGGATAATTCTTTTCTCGTCTCTTTTCACGATAGCCTCACTCTTCGTACAGATTTAGGTCTCGACAGCATTATAAACTCTTACAGATGTAATTAAAATAAAAAAGATAAATAATGAAAACAAACAAATTTTGATACAAAATTATATATTTAGTGTGCTTGTACTTGTGTTTAATGTCAACCAGTTTGCTGCCATCTTCTGGTCAATTGTCAAGTGAAAGCACACTAAATACATAATAATAAAGAAATTTTGTATAAATATTTTTTTGTTTTCATTATTTAAAATGAACTCTTACCAAGAAATTTCAATTAAAAATATTAATTATTTAAAAAAAAACATATTTTCGTTGGGATTTTTTTTAGGAAATACATAATTAATATAAACTGATAGATGTTTTAAACATTTAAAAATTTGGTCCGTAAATAAAAATAATATTTTAAACAGTCAATTACTAAAAATCTCACAAATATAATAATTTTGTAGATAATATTTTTTTTCAACATGAATATTATATATCAATTGTAATATAAATCAAGTTATTTAATATTATTAGATTATTCAACATATTTTTTAGATTTACTGCATTCTTTGAAAAAATAAAAACAATACAAACTAACAAAAAAACATTTATAAACATAATCAAATAAATTGAAAATATACAGTTTAAAAAAAATAATAATAAAGTACTGTTTCGGCAGAAACAGTATACTTTCACATTATTAACTGTTTAATTTGGAACAATTTATTAAAATTCTATGAAATGGTCATGACAGCTGTTTCGCCAACCATGTTACAAAGAAGTGCTGAAACAGCTGTTGTGACAATTTCATAGAATTAAAATAAATAAAATTTGTGATAGTTCGATAATGTTACAAATCAAACAGTTAATAATAATTTTTTTTAAATAAAAATATAAACACATGTGTATATAACATGTTTAGGTCAGTAGAATGTAAAAAAAAAACAATCACAAAAACTAAAAATTATCTTTCACTTTAACTTAAACAATATTTAACATGAAAATAAATAATATTACATTTAACAAAGGAACAGAAATACAAAAGAAGAAGCCTTTCGGGCCATCTGGGGTCTAGTGTCCTATGGAGATCAAGGAATACGGGGTGCAGGAGAGCCCAAAGCATCATGTTTAGGCGTAGAACTCGGTTTTGGAACTCATATCATAATCTGCCTCTTCAATTTTGTACATTTCAATGAGCTGAAAAGAAAAATAAGCCTGCAATTAGTATAATTAGTGCAATGACTGTCACACCGGGTTCGATTTCCGGCGAAGGCAGTGTGATTGTCACACTGTCTTTGGTCTGGTCTAGAATTTACGTGACAATAAAATGGTAATAAATTAGCTATCTATCACACGTCATTAGCCCGGCTGGCTACAATAGCAGTCCGCATTTTTTCGCCGTGTTTAACGTGTAATATTTACTACGACGGATCAAAAGTAAAAATGTGTATTATATATTCTCTGTGATTTAGAGTTAAATTTTCATCCTTTTTGTAAAAAGATTTAATTAAATTTAAAAAAAAATGTATTGCGTGCCCCATACAAAAAAATGTATTGCGGCCAATCATCACACACACACAGTTGCATAACCGCCGAGCTACGAAGTGATGGTTTCTCGTACTGTGTCGGAATCTTTTTATTGACGTAAAGAGCGATTTGGCAAAATAATGACGGGTCATTAAGATGGTGATAGGTAGCTAATCTATGTTGAAAGACAGCGTGACAATCACACTGCCTTCCCCGGGAATCGACCCTGCGACCTTCAGGGAGACAGTCATAGGATGGAGCAGAGTGATTAGTGCTTTGTATAAAAAAAAATATATTTTTTTATAAAAAGGTATATAAAGTGAAAACTGTAAAAACACATCCCTATTTTTATGGTTAGTATTTGATATAAAATGTAACACCTGATATTCATTCTATGTAATTGTCTAATGATTTTATTCATTCTATGGTGGCAAATTTTTTGCTCCTGTAGTTTCAGCAGCATTAAAATAAAAAATAGATGTATATGGAAAAAAATGGGAAAATATAGTTACATTGTCCACCTCCTTGGAGAGTTCTTCCAGTTGTTTGTCGTGGGTAACTTTTAGCTTCTCTTTCTCCCTCCCCTGCTTGATGACAGCCGTCTGCAACCGAAAACAAGTTCACTTTTAAAACTCCGATAATATTTTCAATTTTTGAATATTCGACCAGCGAAAGTGATATCATAAATACTCCACATTGTAAACTTGGTGACTTAAAAAAATATATCTTTTAGCTATTTGAACATACAAAATTATAAAAAAATCAAAGGTACACCGCAGTAAATAAAATAAAAGTAGTAGTTTTTTTATGTTTAAATCCTAGGGATTGGTTCTGAGCAAAGTCTATTAACATCTTTGGTGGTTCTTGGACCTTTTTAATGTTGTAGTTTCCCCGTTGCATTCCACATTTTTATACACAACAGGTTATATGAACCAAATTTACTGTAAATAATTTTTTAGTTATTGATTCTCATGATTAAATCAAATCAGTTTATTTTCTCAAACAAACAATTTTTATAGTTTAAGACATACAATATATAATACCAGGAACGCATGAGAGATGGTTCGACATTAGGAATACAAGATACTCTCCAAAGTCAAGAGTATGATATGTAATAGGTAATTAGTCTATCGCCATTTTTATTGTCATGTGAATTCTACCAAACTAAAGATAGCGTAAGAATTTTTTCTCACACTGTCATCGCCTGGAATCAAACTCAGGACCTTCGGTGTGGAAGTTATGGCTGTTTCCACTCTGCCACGAAGAGCGTCTCAATAATATAAACTGATTTTTAATTTGAAAATTCTTTTAAAAACATCGATTTTCACAACTTTTCACAAACATGTTTCTGGTCACAGACTCCCTTCCTAAGCGTAGAAATTTTAACAATTAAAGTTTTCCTCAACCTTTCTTTCATCCATAAACTTCTTGGTGTTGTTCTGCTTCTTCTCTCGCAGTCTCCTGTCCTTCTCCCCCTTGGTCTTTAGGGTCTTGTCATTGGCTACCTCCTTGCTGGTCTCCACCGAGATCTTGGCCTGGCGGGCGTTCATCTCCTTGATCTCTCTGGGGGAAAAAATATATGAATTATTAACGTAACCTTTCAGTTGCTGTTCAATAATTCTTGGTGTACCCAATTTTCAGATAACAAGGGTAATTGTAGAGTTATTTTTTTTTTATCTATGTGATTATTTTTTTACGAAAATATAAAAAAACTTGGTAGACTTTATATTTACTAGCGCATTCCAATTTAAGATTTGATTAAACATTATTTTAAATGAATTAACCCTTATAGTCTGGCTGGCTACAATAGCAGTCCGCATATATTCTCCGTGTTTAACGTGTAATATCCCGTAAATTTACTATGACAGATCAAAAGTAAAAATGTGTATTATATACTCTGTGATTTAGAGTTAAACTTTCATCCTTTTTGTAAAAAGATTTAATAATTTAATTTTTTTGTATTGCATGTCCCATACGGATCACGGCTTGCGGCCAATCATCACACAAACACAGTTGCATAACCGCCGAGCTACGAAGTGATGGTTTCTCGTACTGTGTTGGAATCTTTGATTTTGAGTGTGTGTTTACTTAGGGTGACTCTTATATCATTATTAGTTATCAACGGTGCGATGTTTTGATTTCAGTTATAAACACCATTCTCAATGTTATTAGGTGTATAACTTTGCTTCCGCCGTTTTGCAATAGATGGCAGTAGCGGTAAGTGGTAGTTGGAATAATTAGATCATAGATGTCATACAATAAGCTTAAGTATTTGTAAACATAACGCCATCGAAATATTAGTCGATTTGTGTCTGCATCATAAAGTTATTCCCGATTAAACATGTCAGCTTACGAGCCAAATTCTCGTCATTTGCGGGAGGTTTTAATTTTATGCTTTAATATGAAGAAATCTGCGGCTGAGGCTCATCGAATGCTCTCAAATACCTATGGTGAGGCCGCTATTAGTGAAAGAACGTGCCGAGAGTGGTTTCAACGCTTCAAGAACGGTGATTTTAACGTCGAAGACCAGCATGGCGGTGGAAGAGAGAAGGTTTTCGAAGATGCAGAATTGGAGGCATTACTTGATCAAGACTCGTGTCAAACGCAACAAGAATTGGCAGGATCATTGGGAGTGACGCAACCAGCCATTTCAAAACGCCTGAAAGTCATGGGAATGATTCAGAAACAAGAAAATTGGGTGCCGTACGAGTTGAAGCCGAGAGATGTTGAACGGTGTTTGTGTGTTTGTGAACAGCTGCTTGCAAGGCAAAGACGGAAGGGATTTCTGCATCGCATTGTGACTGGGGACGAGAAATGGGTTCATTACGATAATCCCAAGCGCAGAAAATCATGGGGATATCCCGGCCATGCTTCTACGTCGACGGCCAAACCGAATATTCACGGTTCCAAGGTTATGCTCAGTATTTGGTGGGACCAGCTCGGCGTAGTGTATTATGAGTTGTTAAAACCGACTGAAACAAACACAGGCGACCGTTATTCGAATGCAATTGAGCGTTTTATAGAATGCGTTTGAGCCGAGCATTGAAAGACAAACGGCCGCAATACAACGAGAGACATGATAAAGTGATTTTACAGCATGACAATGCTCGACCCCATGTTGCGAAAGTGGTCAAGACATACTTGGAAACTTTGAAATGGGAAGTCCTACCCCACCCGCCGTATTCTCCAGACGTTGCTCCCTCGGACTATCACTTGTTTTGATCAATGGCACACGGCCTAGCTGACCAGCACTTCCGGTCTTATGGAGAAGTAAAAAATTGGATCGATTAGTGGATCGCTTCAAAAGATGACCAGTTTTTTCAACGCGGGATTCGTATGCTGCCCGAAAGATGGGAGAAAGTAGTGGCCAGCGATGGACAATACTTTGAATCATAAATGTATAACCAGTTTTTTACGATAAAGCCTCGAATTTCGGGAAAAAAAACGGCGGAAGCAAAGTTATACACCTAATATATATTTTTATTTGTTTCCTTAAACTCAAAATGAAACAAAAAAAGCCTGATTATTCTTATAAGATAAAAAATGTTTTTAAATTTGACTACAAAATAAAATTTATTTGATATTATGTATTTTGTGTGAAGAGTAATTTAATTATTTACAAGAGCGTTCCGATGTTTCAAATTCTCGCCGGCCTTTAAAGGTTAAAACACTGCTTTTTCCACTTACGGGTTCATTTTTCTCGACATGTTGTGAAGTTTTTACACCTTCATTGTCATAGTGGCAAAATCCAGAAGCAGTTGCCCCAAGAGAATGAGTCTAAATAGCAAAAGTAACAAGTTAGGCGTACCGCTCGTGCTTGGCTTCGAGCTGCTTCATCTGCGCCAGCTGGGCGGCCTCCATGAGGCGTGCCAGCAGCTCGCGCTGCTCCTGCAGGCGCTGGCGTGCCCCCGCCCAGTGCTCGCGCCGCTGCCTCTCCGCCAGCTCGCTCCACTGCGCCGTCTGTTCAGTCACTAGCTTGCGCACCGCCGGGTCCGATGTCAGCTCCGCCTTGCTGCAATTTTCACACCCAAATAAGTCTCGATATACAGAATGCCTTTTCTTCTTTCTGATGGTGTCAAGATTTTCCAGACAACTCTTGGTTGCTGTGTAGGCCCAGAATTAAATGAGACATAGGAATGAAACATACAAACGATACATGTTATAACTTAATTATAAATTTTGATAAAATATATTTGTAAAATATGTCTGTCAATGAAAGGAATAAATGCTGGTGCTAAGATAGGTGATTTGTCTGGAAATTGTCTGCCGGACGATGCCGTTCTCGTTGCGGATAGTGCGGACGAATTACATGCCTTGGTGTCGAGAATGTATGAGGTATGCAAGTCAAATGATTTAATGATGAATGTCGAAAAGTCAAATGTGATGGTTTTTGATAGGGAAGAGGTAATGACAGTTTGTAACGAAGAGAACTCGGAGCAGGTGAGTGAATTTGTGTATTTAGGTAGCATGTTCACAGCGGATAGCCGAACGGATACTGACGTCGAAAGAAGGGTCGGTGCGGGTAACAAAGTGAATGGAGCTTTAAAAACAGTTATTGGAAACAATAATTTATCAACGAAATGAAAATGGCCATTCACAATGGAGTTCTGGTCCCAACCCTTATGTATGGAAGCGAAGCATGGAACTGGCAGAAGAAGGATGAGAGCAGAATAAATGGGGTAGAGATGAGGTCCCCCTAAGACGTTTGTGTGGTAGAACGATGTACGACAGAATTTCAAATGCTGATATAAGAAAGGAGTGTAGAGCGGAAGAAGGTATTATGAACAAAATTACGAATGGATCGCTGCGTTGGTTCAGAATATGAATAACTGTAAAATACAAATTAAGCAGTTTATCTCACTCACACGCTCATACTTACAAGCAAGAAAGAATGATATGACATACATATCTGTATACGATCTGTACACATCTCTTTCACATAAGAACGATGAAGTATGCTATTTATTTATTTTCAAAGTTAATTACAGTTGGTAGCTAGTATTTCGAAAAACCTCATCACAGCCGATGAGTTAAATGAAGTGTCTCCTACTCCCAGTCAACTTTTGAAAGTTTTCTTATGGAGCGTGTTGACTTGCAGTGAAATACACATAGCGAGAGTTTCTTTGTTGGTGGGTACTTTACTTTAGAAGAAAGCTTTATAGCATTTGGGAAGTATTGGTCTCACAATACAAGGCATTAAGACAAAGTAACATTAGCAATACGCGTGTTGAAGGTAAGTTGTACTGACTTCTTCCCCTTGATGAGCTTCTCGATGGCAGCGCACTGGGCCTTCTGGATGGCCAGCTTCTCCTTGGCCTGGCGCTTGCGCATCACGTCCAGGTCCTTCTGCTGCTTGCGCCCCGTCTTCTGGAAGCCCTTCTCCAGCCGCAGGGACTCCACGGTGATCGGCTCAAACACCAGCGGGGGTTCTGAACATTAAATTAAATTAAAATATTTTTTCAATTCCAACAGACGAAACATTGTACTGTTAAAAAGGTTATGTCAAATCCTTGTGGAAAAAATTCTTTAAAGTGTTGTAGCAACTGCTTTTTATAAAATACTAACTAATTAACCGTCATGCTGTTACCCCAAAGGGGTATGCAGAAAAAATAAACTGCCACACTGTTTTTACTGAAATTACTTCCTCAACATTCGTACATTCTGTCATCACTCATGTGGCGACATTTAATATTTGATTGATTTGATTGTGTCACATTTCCCTCAGTCTTCCTCTATTTCTCGTTCTGTTTACATCGTTAACATGATAATATACTTTCTTTATCATTATTTCTTCATTCATTCTTTCTATGTGTTCAAACCATCTTAATGACTAATGAATAAAAATGAAAAGGTTTATTTTCTAGAAGTTATATTATATTCTATGGGAATGGCATGTTTCACCCTGCTTATCTTGGCATTATCAAATGTACCCATAAAATATATTGACAAATGACATTTGATAATGCCTTAGCAAGGTTAAACATGCTATTCCCATAAAATATAATGAAACTTCTAGATAATAGACGTTTTCATTCACATTAATTATTCAATATTGAGGTTTAAATCATTGTTCAAGAAACAATAAATACATCTTAATAATTCTTTCCTTATTTTGTTTATAAAACTTGCAATGAAATGAAATTCATTTATGAAATACACACACTGTAATATAGACTTAAACTCTATTCCCAGACGATCGAATACAAGAAATTCAATCAATTGACATTACTAACTCAAAATAGTCCATTTTTGTCTAAACATCTTTGCCAGTTTACAGATGAATACAGTTCTGGCAGATTTATTTTATATTCTTGAATCCAGATACTTATCGCTAATTCTCACCTTCAACTTTCTCCTCGACTTTAGTCTTTTTCTGGTCCCCTGTCTGTGCCGCCTCCTCTATGCCCATGGACTTCATGTTGTCCGACCTCTCCTTGGCTGCTCCCATGAATGCTCGCGGATCCGACAGGGCGGCCATGAAATCTGGAAATAATACCAGGTGTATGAGTATAAATCTGCTGTTTTTTGTCAGAAAAACACGTTTTTTTCATAGAAAACAAATTTATTACAAAACTGGCCATTTTTAGCTACATGTGTTTTCCATCTCTCGTGCAATTCGTGGATACCACGCCAAACAAATTCCTTCTCTTTCGAGGCAAACCACACCATCAAGCCATTTTCAGACGAAACGAAAACAGGTAGTAGTCTGAAGGGGCCAGGTCTGGTGAATAAGCGGGATGAGGTAACCACCTCCCAGTTGAGTCTCTCCAAGTAGTTTCAGACCATTGTTGATATGTGCGATGGTGCGGTGTCGTAAATCAGCTTGTCATATCTTTAATGATAATCTGGCCTTTCTGCTCGAAATTTGGGAAGAGATAAGAGACAAGTTCTACCGGCAAAGGTACAAAAATCTTCCTCCGTACCATCAAGGAGGCGAGAGAGTTTAGGAAAAAATCATCACCGACGTTCTAACTCTCCCAGATATTCACCGGCCACGGAGCAACATTATCCTATCTCTGCAGATTCCAAATTAAAAGCAAATATCCTTGCCAATGTGACAATGCAACCGAACAAACTATCGAGCACGTTCATCTGCATTGCCCGATGTTCGTCAGCGATAGATGGAAGCTGGAGAGTAGTGCCTTGAGAACGAATTAATCAAATATTCCCAAGTGTGTAGAATTGTTACCTTCGAACCCATCGGGTACGTAGATCTTGAGCTCGATGTTGCAGAAGAGCATAGGCAGTGACATGGGGAAGTTGGCCTCCGTGCGGAGGGAGATGTGACGGTAGCCGGCCTGCAGACCATCCAGGGGCAAGATCCGCTGCCCGAGAAGCTTGCCGCTCTCTTCATACACGCCGAATCGGAGCACAGCCAGGTCTGGCAATACCACCTATAGTAAAAAGAATCCATATGAATTCAGATAAACACATACTAACAACAACAACAATGGCGCTACAGCCCAGTACGGGCCCCAGTCTCTTCCAGAATTCTTCGCCGCTCTTCCTGGTCCATCGTCCGCATTTTCCAGTTTGTAACACCAATAGCCCTGAGATCACCATCCATCCACCTCAGTCTTGGTCTTCTCACACTTCGCTTTCCATCTGGTCGTGTATTGAGAATCTTCCCTGGGATTCGATCTTCTTCCATTCGCTGGAGGTGTCCCAACCATCTAAGACTGCAATATGCTGCAAAACAAAACAGCTGAACTATCTGCCTTGGGGAGAATTAAAAATTAGAGATTTTTTAAATAAGCAGGTTTCACTTTGTCTGAAAAGAAAAATGTTTGATGCGTGTATATTGCCAATACTGACATACGGTTAAGAGACAATTACCGTCACAGCAAAAAGTTTCCATAAATTAAAATACACCCAACAATCCATGGAGGGGCAAATACTCGGCATTAGTCTTCGAGAAAAAATAAGAAATGAAGAAATTAGACACAAAAACCAAAGTTGCCGGCATCGCGGATTGTACAGCTAAATTGAAATCAACAAATGTTTCCTCGTTACATCCGAGATCTCGCTATTTCTGTGATCGTAATAACTGAGTTCGACGGTTGTCACCAAAATTACAATAATCATATGAGGTGCGATCAAACATTAGGCAAAAAGTGATAAAATTTATCTTTAAAACATGGTTTAAAAAGAATGATAAGAACATCACCTTTCTGAAGAGGAACGGCTCCTCGTTGTAGACAGGGTTGAGACCGTTAGCGGGCACCATGCGCGTGCGGAACTCCTTGCGGATAGTGTCCGTGGGCAGCCCGTACATGTCCACTTCCACATATGTGCCCACCTTCTTGTCAGACAAGAACTGGCCGGCTATAACCTAAAAAATATATATTCGAAATTGAATGAAAAATTCTATTATTATTATTTTATTCAATCGCTCTTTACATCATTACAGCGCGAGCCAAATTGATGCAAAGGGTATAGCTATCATATTGATTCTCATGACATGGGACAGGTAGCTAATCTATCGCCATTTTATTGTCATGTGAATTTTACACCGGACCAGACAGTGTGACAATCACACTGCCATCACCGGGAATCGAACCCCGGGACCTTCGGTGTGACGGTCATAGCACTCGGCCACGAAGGTTATCACAGCATAAATGTTTAAGGCAGTGTACTTGAGTACCGGTAAAATATAATATAATATCAGAAACGCATGAGAGATGGTTCAACATTAGGAAGACAAGATACTCTCTATAAAGTCTTATTTGTTTTCTGAATGTACTTTCACTAATATGAAAGACGTCGATCTCCGAGGAGACCGTGTTCATTAGACTATTTACTCTTCCCACCAATGTCACCAGAGACAGGTTGGTTCTGGCGGCTGGTAGATAAAACAATCTGTGCTGTCGCTGTCGGAGATACCTATCCGGTACAAAAAGACCAACATCCTTCAGTACGGTCGAGTTCTCAAAATATTCCCTGATTAATCTAAAGAAATGGGTTATGAGATGCCCATCTCTTCGAAGTTGCAGAGAGTTGGGCCCGAGCATTCCCAAAAGATTAATACTAGGTGAGCATAGAATCAGGAGAAGGATTTTTGAGGCCCTTTGCATCATTGGAGTGTGAAAGGACAAGATGACAATAATCCCACGCATGTTTCTGCTCTTAGTCGCGCACCTGAACAGCGCACTGTGCTGCGATGACGCCGTCGACGGGTGCGTCGGCAAAGGGGTCGAAGTTCCGGTCGGCACGCCGCATGAAGTCTGGCTTCAGTAGGTAGCCGCAGTTGCCGTTGTATTCGAACTTGCCCTGGTTCAGCTGCATGGGCAGGTCCGAAGTCTGGAAGTTCAGCGATACCATCTGGCAGCCTGCATTCCAGAATACCTAGAAACACAAAACTATAATTTCAGAAGCCAAAAAGACAACATTACGTAAAAAAAGAGAATCTTTTATGTTTTCTTCTAAATCACTTCGATACTAAACATTTTTATTTTCAAGTTATAAGAACTTATAACAAGAAATTTATATAATCAACATAACTTTTTGAATGATACAGAATAACTTATTTATTTCCCTTTAATGAAGGTGAGGCGTTTCAATTGTCAGGATGGAAAAGTTAACATATCTGGGTGTGGACTTGTATGGGCACACGGATCTACCATGCAAAGTGATGGGTCGAATAAACAAGGCTGCGGTCATATCAGGATGATTGAAATGGATAAACCCATTGACATAAAGATCAGCAGCAAAGTAAGGATCTATAAAACTTGTGTGTGACCCATTATGACATATGGGATAGAATGCAGGGTGGACACCACAATTATAAAAAACTCATCCTATGTATTTTCAAAAAGATTATACAAAAGTAGTGATTCTCAAAAAATCAAGAAACGTACACAGGAAAACCAAAATCACCCTGTATAAGACAATCATAGGAACAGTGGTGACCTATGGGTGTGAGGCGTGGACAATGACAGCGAAATCCGCAGAGCCATTTTGAGAGAAGGGTGCTGCGCAGAATACTGGGACCTGTGAATGCCGGTGAAGGCTGGAGAGTGCGGCATAATGACAAGCTGTACCATATTTACAAAGCTCCCAGTCTCTCCACGCAGGTCAGACTGAATAGACTGAGATGGGCCGGTCACGTGCAGAGGATGCCATCATCGCGAACCCCAAAAAGATTGCTGGAATGGTGCCTAGGTGGTAGAAGACCAATTGGACGACCAAGGCTGCGATGGAAGGATGAAGTTGTGAGAGATGGGGCGAAATTGTTACGAGTGTCAGATTGGAAGGTCGAAGCGGAGGACAGGAGGAGTTGGAGGCGAAGAATACTGGAGGCTAAGGCTCGATATGGGCTGTAGGGCCATCGAAGAAGAAATCAGTTCAGTGAAGAAGTCCTGGTTTGAACATCTAAAATAAAGAATCATTGCGAGGTTACCATGTGAGACCCGAGACTTATTACAGGTAGCTAGATAGGCGGTCACCTGGGGCATGTAGTTGGAAGAGTCAGCCCTGGTGCCCTTGGGGTAGATGCGAGACATCTGCCTCTTGTTGTAGTTGACAAAGTCTATGGCCTGCTGCTTCAGGTAGTTCATCCCCGCCGTCTCCGCAAACGAAGACATGTTGTGATGGATATTTTTTTCTGAGGAAAAAAACAAGTCAAAGATAAATAAGCCCTGTTCATTTCAAATGGCATACACAAACATCCGTGTAGAGATTAAATTGTCAGTGAAACATAGATATGTGGAACACTATTCCTAAATTAAGTTGAATTTTAAAAATGTCATATTCTAATATTGAGAATCTATAAAACATGCGTAAGACCAATAATAACATATGGCGTCGAAGCTAGGGCATACACAGTAAGGAGCAAACAAGTTTTGAGGACTTCCGAAATGAAGATACTGAGGACGATAGCAGGCAAGAAACTGAGAGATCGCGTGAGGAACACCAGAATAAGAGAGCGGAGATAATATAACCTCACGGTTGAGGATATTATAAGATGGAGCAGACAGCGAAAAAGGGACTGGTAGGGTCATGTTTAAAGAATGGACACCACCAGACTCCCTTATATTGCATTGCATAATTAGCCTCATGGGACTTGTCCTTGTGGAAGACCTCGTAAAAGATAAAAGGACAGCTGGGAATCTCCCTCACAGGAGGAGCAACACTCTGGAGAACAGACCACATAGGTCTGCAATAAGGAAGAAGAAGACATTCTAATTCAATATTGTAAAAAACTAATAAGATAACGAAGTGATTGAAGTGAAAATTGGATAAACCATAAGATCAGGCATGCAGGCCAGCTTATTACCATCGCGGAGGGAATAGTTGAGGACAGAAACTTCAGAAGTCCCAAGAGACCTATATGAACCAGGTGATTATAGACATGTGAAAAGGCTGGCTGGAAATAGGACTGAATTGTCACCAAGAAGAATGCACTAACAAGGCGAAACAAGTCACTAGCTGGCTGAAACAGGACCGAGTGGAGGGAACAAGTAAGGCGTGTTATTATTATTTTGTTGAAAATACTCCTTACATCATTACAACGCGAGCCAAATCGATGTAAAGGGTGAAAAAAAATAATATCCAAGGAAGCATACATAGAACCTTGTGAATAGGAATATGCCAGTGCTGCCTTTATTGTAAGGGTATTCACGAATTCGCCATAATTGCATCTAAAGAGGTCTATCTCTTTTGCAACCTCATTTAAAAGGTGAATCGCTTTCAATACAGGAGAGCTTCGAAGGGCCTCGTGCGGCAATTTGGGGCATAAAATTATATATGCCCCCTTGCCCTGCTATAACTATGGGGAACGTATATATTTAGTTCTCTCAGTATTCCTGGATTGTAAATACCTCCGGATAATAGTTTAAAAAAATGCTTACCCAGAAAGATCATTCGACGAGTCTCAAGAGTGTTGAAATCCAACATTCCTGAGAGAAATAGTGAGGGGTACAACAAAGGATTATAGTAATACTACCTGAGGTATAAATATCTTAAAAATCGTTTCTGGATCCTTTCTAGTTCCAAGATGACTGTTCATTCTCTGGGGTCCCAAATGATAGAGCAGTACTCCAAGCCACTACGAACCAGCGATTCATACAGTCGACAAATCACCGTTGTATTGGAAAAAGATCTTGCGTTCCGTAGAACAAAACCAAGCATTTTGTTGGCTCGCGTGACAATATTAGATAGAGGTATTTTAAATTAATTGCAGTCCAATCCCATGGATTATCACCAAGAAGAATGCCTTAGCAAGGCGAAACAAGTCACTCCCATAAAATATAATAAAACTTCAAGAAAACTGATGTTAAATACATAATTATGACCTTTTCCATAAAGCATGCCATTATCTTGAAGTACTCGTATGTAACTGCACAAAATGTTTTTCTATATAACAAACATATTTTTTTGTAAACAAACAGGTTGTTTGAAAACTATTAGTTTTTGCAATAATATTGATTCTCATGACATGTGATAGGTAGAAAATATATCTCCATTTTATTGTCACGTGAGTTCTACACCAGACCAAAGATGTGCGAGAATCATACTGTGATGCTGTGATGCCGGGAATCAAACCCGGGATCATTGGTGTGGCAGTTATACATAGTTTTAGCATAAAGTTCATCATTTATCTAAATCTAATTACGATTAATGGACGCACGGTCGGCCACGTCAAAGCCCTGGAACTTGATGGGCTGCGCGTAGTTGACCATGGAGGAAAGCCAGGGGTGCACGTTGGTGGTGGAGCCGGTGTAGGCCACGGGGGGCGGCGCATCGTCTCCCGCCTCCGCAGCAGCCGCAACGATCTCCTCGGGCTAGAAATACACATCCAAACAGTGGAATTAACACATGTTGGAGATACACACAGTCTAGAGACAACTACACACAGAGTACCGCAGTCTCGAATCAAGAAGAAAAGGTACATTGATGATCTTAGGATTTAAAATACTCCGTAACCTCATTGATAGCCCATACCTCTTAGAGTGTTATGGCCTCAATGCACCGGACAGGTATGTTTCGCGCTAGAAGACACGATCTGTTGTGCACACCGCATAGCAGGACAAATGTCCTGGCGTAGCATACAATGACCCGGGGTATGGTGCTCTTGAATGAGGTGTCAGTCTCCAAATGACCTATACGTCCTTTAAGGAACATATAGGTACATACCACAATTGCTAATATTTTGTACATACAACAATTGTTTTAATTTAACATGTATTTATGTAAAATGTATACAGTAATAGGGTTCTAAAGACCTGTCGTATACAAAAAAAAAAAAAAAACTACCTTCACATCAAAAAGGGTCCACAGATTAAAATACGCATAATGATCCATGGAGAGGCGAATACTAAATGATGAAATTAGACGCCGAACCAAACTTCATGGAAATAATGAATCGACATCATTAACCGCCCTACCTTTGGGTTATTTTCCGAGAAACGTGCAAAAAATAAGCAATTTTTTTTTATTAATGAAATTTAATTATATAATAATTTTATTTTTTTAAATTACGAAACGTTAAATACTCGGGCGCACACTTCACCTGCTCCTTGTAAAACTATCATATTTATGAAGACTTGTACTCGAATGTTGTTGGCACAACGCGCGTATCCCTGACAGTTTGTACATTTTAGGTACATTATTTTTTCTCAAGCGCGTACGTGATAAGGGATAGCGCAGAATGGTACAGTCACAGTGAACGTATCACGTACGTTTGAATACGTAGGGTGGTTAATTCAAGATGCAATGGGCTGGACAAGACAATACCAGATGTGGCTATATTGTAAAATGTTAAAAAATATCCGACGGAAAGAGTCACGAAGCAGCGAATCAAGAGAGAAAAAGAAATGATCATGATCATAAAGTGCAGGAAACTAGAAGACTTCGGACATGTTATGAGATGTGATAAAATACATTGTTCTAAGTATATTTTTTTATGCCAAAGTTCCTTCAAAAAAATATATCCACTAAAGCAAAGATGGCAGTACATAATGGAGTTCTAGTGAAATCCTTATGTAAGTGTGGCAATCCATTCTTTCTGCCTACCCCTTCGGGGAGACGGCGTGATGGTTAGTTAGTTAGTTAGTTGAAAGTGAAGCTTGGAGCTGGCAAAAAGGAACAAAGTAGGATAAATGCTGTAGAAATGAGATCACTGAGAAGAATGTGTAGGAAAATTATATATGATAGAATACTGAACGACAAAATAAGTAAGAAATGTAAAGCAGATGATTGCACCATAAGTAAAATTAAAAAAGGATCCCTGAGATGGTTTGGACATATGGAACGAATGGACGAAAAGAATGGTTAAAATGTTGTATACAAGCAAGTCAGAAAAATCAAAGAGGGTGATGTTAAGATGTTTGAATGTAGAGAAAGCTAGAGCTAAAGGTATGTCAGGACAGAGCGATATGGAGGTCTATCTTCTCTGTCTACCCCTCCGGAGAAACGGCATTTAGTTAGTTAGTACAATAAAAAAATTATCATACGATCGTCGAGATGTTGCGATAATGAATAGATGAAAAAGGTTTCATTAGATATGTGTGTAGAAGCGATGGAGTTACCTTCTTGTCAAGAACGACAGCGGAGGCGTCCTCCTTGACCTCGTCCTCAATGACGAACTGGCCCTGCTTGAAGAGCTCCAGCTCCTGCTTCTCCACCTCCGGCTTCAGCCGCTTGTTCTTGATGAGGATCTTCTTCTTTAGCATGCACGGCGGCGGCAGCGCCACGCCAGGATCCAGCTGGAAAACCATTTCATTAGTCTCGAAATTACGTTTATTCAATAATAGCTGAAATAGAGTAATCAATGATTAAACTATTCTTCAAAAATACTTCTTCTTCTTTTTTGTCAGCCTTTATCGGTCCACTGCTGGACATAGGCCTCTTCCCTTCCCTTCCACTCGTCTCTATCTCCTGCCACACGTAGCCACATTTTCCCCCCCACGGCAGCAATGTCGTCGGCCCACCTTTGCGGCCTGCCGACGTTTCTCCTATTCTCCCATGGTCTCCACCTTATTATTTTCTGGGTCCATCTCTCCTCACTCTGTCTCGCCACATGACCCGCCCATTGCCACTTCAGTCTCGCTAGTCGTTCCATGATGTCCGTTATTTTTGTTCGGCGTCTAATCTCCTCATTTCTGATTTTATCTCGGAGACTGACGCCGAGCATATGTCTTTCCATGGAACGCTGCGTGACTCTTAATCTTTCTAGATTTTTCTTGGTGAGGGTCATAGTTTCCATCCCATACATCATCACCGGCAGTATGCATGAATCATAAACTTTTCTCTTCAGACATACAGTGTGTCTGAACAGTATGTCTGAAGTATGTCTTCAAAAATACGCAATACTAATTTTAAAACAGAACAATTGTTATGGTAAGGGCATTTTAAAATGTTTATTTGCAAGGTGGAACGTCACTAAACAAATCAAATAATATCTTCAATAATAAGACACCGCGAGCCAAGTTTTCCCTCTTCCTGTTTATCGCACTAACTACACTCAGGCAATGTATCGAATTTGTGACAACCACAATAAGCATTTTGGAGGCATTGATATTTTCCATTTGAACGAGCGAACTTTCAAAAAAATTATTGGAGCAACCTTTCGGCGTGGAAGAAACCATAATGTTACATGATATTTTAATATATTACTTTTTAATTTTTATTTTCACTATATACTATTATTAAAACTCTTAAATATTTCACTTAGCCTCATTTTGTCTTAGGTTAACTTCAATCTCGTTTCATACTGTCGTCTATTTCATACTATTAACTATTATTTTATATTTGTGGTAGCATGTAATTGGCCTTACTTTATTTTTTCTAAGCGTTTGCTTTCTGATATATGCTATTGATATATCGCTGTATGTTACCCTTAATAAATAAATAAATAAATAGGTTAGCTAAATTTTTGTAAAAAATCGCTTGTATACTGCGATTGATTTGGATTAACTAATGAAAATGAAAATAACTGTTTTCAAGAAGTTTTATTATAATTTATGAGAATGACACGTTTGGCCTTGTTAAGGCATTAAACAATATGTTAATGCCTTAGCAAGGTAAAATTTCTAGAAAACAGGTGTTTTCAATCGGAATAATTTTTTGGTGATACGGAGTTTTCAAGAAACCATGAATAACATTTGGTTTAAATTTTTTTACTTAGTGAAGTGAAAGTGTAAATTGTAGTAATTACTTGAATAGAAATACTCACGGGATATTCGGGGAGCGGCTCCTTGAGCAGCAGGTCGCCGAGGATCTCGTCGCAGTACTTGGCCAGCTTGTACTGCTGCGCCTTGCAGCAATGGTTCTCGAAGGACAGGATGACGGGGTACTCTGAGGTGACGAAGGCCGTGTCGCGCAGCGCGTAGATCACGTCGCGGAACAGGATGTCCGTGCACATGGCCATGCCGTGGGTGATGATTGGCTCTTCGTCCTCACCCTTGCCGTCCCAGCAGTCCAGCTCTACGCACCTGAAGCATCATACAAGACAATGAAACACTTGGAGTACTTATGAAGATGCTCAGATGGGACCAAGTCTGCAGATAGGAGGGATGGGTTCACACTTACCCATTACATCAGACTTATTAGAGGATTCTGTGAAAACTCCGCCATCCTTATGTTCAGGATGGTTATTTTCGACAGCGTCAGCATATACTGTTTTATCTCCCAGCATGCAGAACCAACCTGCCTCAGGTGATGCCGGTGGGGAAAGCAATCAAACTGCAGAACATGATCGCTTCGGAGATTGACATTTTTCCTATTGACGAAACGTTCAAAGGAAAAAACTCCAAATATTGGAAAGTATTTAGCCTCATTTAGTCGTATTTATTTATGTGTTACAATGTCAATGCATTCTTCCAAATTGGTGACTTAAATGTTTTTATATTTGTAATGTTTATTTGAATAAAAAATATATAGGTATATTTGAAAGGGCTGGAGGTGTAACTAGATTGGGTAAAGTCCGCAATGAGGGACAGTTTTAAGGTTGCACCTACAATAGATAAGGTTGAGGAAGTCAGATTGAGATGGTTTTCCCATGTCATAAAGTCTACTCTTCAAATCCAAATGGTCTAGAGGTGAGAGGACGGCCTTTGGTGACATGGGAGTCATATATCGAGTCCACTCTCAAGAAATGAGGACACTCAACAGAGAGCTGACCAAAGTAAGTGTGTGCTGGAGAAATCATGTTCGAAGGGCCCTCCCCACTTAAAGTGAGAATGACAAAGATTAAGAAGAAGAAGAGAAGACTTCCAAGTCGAAATTTCCAGAACGAAAACGTTGGAACCAAAAACGCACTGTGTTTTCTTTTGCGGCACCGTCGCCATACACATCATTAATCCTTCGAGGCGTTTCTGCAGCACTGGTGCCACGGTGGAACTCGTACTCGTAAATAACGCGATATTTCAAGTTTTCCATTTTGTAAACTGAGTGACGCAAAGAAAAAAAACAATTGTGGAAAAAACAAATGAATTATAATTTTCGAAACACAAATACTTGAGTAAATAGCTGTATAAATTTGAATTTGGAATTCCTAACCAAAGAGAAGATATTTGAGATCAAAGTTGCCAATACGGCAAAACGCCAATTTCATATGTAAGGACCTAATATATTGTACCAGGAACACTTGAGAGATGGTTCTACGTACGGAAGACAAGATACTCTCTAAAGTCAAACACCGGGTTCAGCGGACAAATTGCTCTTCCAACTGGTATAACCAGAGGTAGGTTGGTTCTGGCGGCCGGTAGGCAAAACAATCTATGCTGTCGCTGTCGGGGATATCTATCAGGGACAAAAATACCAAAATCTTCCAGCACGACAGGGTTCTCGAAATTTGAATATTGTATCAACTCCATGGTACCTACCTACAGCCAGCTAGCAGGACCTGGCGGTACATCTCCACCGAGCTCTTGCCGCCGAACTGGCGGCCGGAGAGGTAGGTGTTGTGCGAGGAGTTGATGTAGTAGTGAGATAATGGCTGGTCCATCTCCATGTATATGTCCAGCCGATCCAGGAACACGGGTGCATTCTCGTCAGACATCAGATATCGGATCAGACCGTCCTTCGTTAGTTGTTCTAAAAATCAAAAATGAAATAGAAATAACGTTACGCATAATGAGATAAGCCTACTACTTAATGGATGGTGGTTGTGTGGTCATCCTATAACAGCAGATCCAGTTTAGAACCAGCCAACTAATTATCAAGCAGTTTCTTAGAAGGGGTGTCCACAAATGACTCCACTCCAATTTTGCTCCACGGTGTCCCCTTGTGACCATGACCAGCTTTTGCTACCTCGGTAGTATGATAGCAGGCTCGGGAAGTACGGAGAAAGATGCAGCCAGCAGACTCAACAAGGCTAGGGGAGCTTTCGCTATGCTTCGCCCTGTATGGCGTTCCAGTATCATTTCGAGAAAGCTCAGCTCCAAATATTCAGCAGTAGCGTTAAAAGCATACTGCTGTACGGATGTGAGACTTGGAAATCTACCGCGGACGTTATTGGAAAACTCCAGGTGTTTATAAATAGGTGCCTTTGGTCAATATTCAAGATCTATTGGCCCCGAACAGTGCCAAATGCCGTTCTCTGGACCATGGCAGGCAAAAAGCCAATTAGAGAACAAGTCGCTAGACGCAAATGGCAGTGGATCGGTCACACTCTGAGATGCAACACAGCCTGCATCGCCCAGGGCGCACTAGATTGGTCCCCTATGGGAGGAAAGAGGAAGCAACCACACCTAGAGCCACCTGGAGAAGAGCCCTGCAGGACGAGGTTAAAGCAGCAGGCCTCACTTGGGATGATGTTAGGCATCAGGCATGCGATGGAATCGGGTGGAGAAGGTTCCTTGAGGCCCTATACACCACAGAGGTGTGACAGGACAAAAAGAAGAAGACAGTGGAGTCGAGACAACACAGAAGTATTGGTTGACCGCAGACAAGATAGAGGGATCATATTCACTGACACAGTGGAAGCAACTGAATGCAGATAGATAAGGAAATAAATGGAAGTGGTCTATATTAACCTCCATTGTGTAGCCAGCTATGTTTGTAGTCTGATAAAAAATGGCTCAAACTGCAGCTGGCTACATTTGCAGCTTATAAATGAATGTATCTAATACACATTTTTAATATAGTTAGAAAAGAGACATTGAAATAATTAAACAATAAGGTTTAAATATGCATGTACTGGCAACATTTGCAGAGCCAAAGAAGCCAGAGCGATGTGATGGTAGATCTCGTGTCAAGTCATGATGGGCTGTATGAAGTTTGTTACCTACTTCTGGCAGTTGAACAAAACATATTGTTGACATATGTTTGAAGAGCATGTAGGAAAATGTTGATGGCTGGAAAGAGGCACGGTGAAAGATGGCAAGCGAGAATTACTTTTGATCTTAGCGTCTTCATTCTGCTCGTAGGTGTTGATGATTTCAGAAGCACGCTTCTCATCATACAGCGGATACAGGATCTCATTGAGACGCGGGTCACGTTGCTTCTCATTCATGAAGTTGATGAACTGTTCGAGGTTTATGTTGTCCGCTTTTCCCTGCGTTCTGAAATCATGAAATTAATCATTTAAAACCAACAATATACTAAAAATTTAAAAATATATAAAACTGTATAGATACTTGCACAACGAAAATGTATTTAAGAAACTTAAACTAAAATAGGTAACTTTATTAAGCATCAGCCTGTGGCTGTCCACTCCTGGACATAGGCCTCCTCCATCTGCTTCCATGTCTGCACCAGCAGACACCCTAATGTGATCCCTACAATGAAGGTGTTTGGATGGAGGTATGACATATTCATAAATACACATTAGAAATGACCTTTATACCAAAGTATGAGAACAAGTCAGTAAAGCCTCTGCCGTGTCAGGATGTCTGAAGAATCTGGTTTGGAAGAACAAGCGCATGCGTATCGACAGCAAGATCAGAATTTATTAAACATGCATTCGACCTATCATGACGTACACTGTAGAGACGCGGGCCTACACTGTGCGAACCAAGGGACTACTAAGAACATTGGAGATGAAGGTCCTAATTACTGGAAAAACTCTCCGAGATCGTGTCCGCAACGTAGACATAAGAAAAACTTGCGAAATAGAGGATATCATTCAGTGGAGTAGACTCAGAAGAAGACACTGGAGGGACCATGTAGCCTGAATGGATGGTGACAGACTTGCATATACAGCCGTTTATGAAATCCCCTCCGGACACCGCCCACCTGGAAGACCGCCTAAGAGATGGAAGGACAGCTGGACCTCATCATCCGACGAGACATGATTTCTGTGTCACAGATCGTCAGATCTATTAAAAGAAAAAGAAGATGTTAGAAAAAAAGTAATTTACATCATGTGTGCGAAATAAAAAAACTTATTCAGGTACCATTTTTCTATGATCTTATTTCTATGGCATTTATCCTACTTACATCCCTCTTCTGCCAGCTCCAAGGCTAACTAACATAAATAAGGATTAGAACTAGAACTCCATTATGCACTGCCATCTTTGCCTCACTGGATACATTTCTATTAAGAAGTAGTAAAAGAAACTAAACATTTGTTTTTAACAAGCATTTTCAAATTTGAGACATACATGGATCTGAAGAGTTCCTCGATGTCGTTTCTGGGGCAGATCTTGTGGTAGAGTGCGTAGAACTTGTCAAAGGTGAAAGCCTCCTTGTCGATGGTATCGGATTTGCCCGAGGGGAGGCCGAGGTCGGCCAGGCACTGGTAGACCAGCTTCTCCGTCTTGCCCGAGGCGAAGGTTCGCGCCACCACCTTCACCGGCACCTTCCCTTTGGGATCCGTGAGGAAACCAAGGCGCATCCAACTGAAGAGATAAAACAAAATAAGCTGAAGTCACAAATTCTGGTCTTATTCAAAATTAAAAATAATTTATAACACTTGTGTACTTTGTTTTTACACATTATTTTGTTTTATCGAAACCAACCGGTTTCGCTCCTCGCTACCTCCAGAGTTTTGTGAGGGTTACAAAATCTAACTGAAAAATTATTTATTGTTTCTTGAACATTAATATAAAAATTCCATATTAACCACCCTACCTATTTGAATGTACATGATACGTTCACTTTGACTGTACCATTCTACGATATCCCGTATCACGTACGGGCTTGAGAAAAAGTAATGTACCTAAAATGTACAAAGTTTTAGGGATACGCGCTTGTGCCAACAAAACTTGAACACAAGTCTTCATAAATATGATAGTTTTACAAGGCGCAGGCGAAGTGTGCGGCCGAGTATTTGACGTTTAGGAATTTAAAAAAATATATTATAATTAGTATATGGTATAATTAAATTTCATTAATAAAAAACCTGCTTGTTTTTTGCACGTTTCTCGGAAAAGGTAGGGCGGTTAAGTGCTTTATACTAAAGTATTGTTCATAATTAGAGAGAAACTCATAAAGCAAAAATTTTTTTTAGGTAATCAAAATATTTTAATTACATTGAAAATAAAAAAAGAAGATCATAATTGTAAAGTTTTTTTACATAGGATGAAATTAACAGATGTAATTTTAAATAAATAAATAAATTAAATGAAATAAATAGTAAATAGATAAAAAAATAAATTATAATATCATGTATTTTTGTTCATAAAATGGAGGAATTATAAAATAGCTTAGGGCGATCATAATGCAAATCTGAAACAATATTTTAAAATTATTTTAAGATTTTGTGTGGGTCATATTTAATATGTTAAATAAATTTATTTTGCATAGCGAACATCAATAATTAGAGTTGGTTTATTACTAGTGCATTAATCCTATGAACATATAATATTAAGTTGTGAAGGAATCGTAATCTTTATAAAAAAATATATAAAAAACCTGTTTTCATAGCAAAATCAAGTGAAACTCTTTGATTACATACAACAAATAAATGTAAAATAATTCTAAGCAGTATCAACCGTGAGGGATTTAATCCATTTCACATTGATTTTATAAGTTTGGAAGAGTACACTTAACAAAAACTCAATATTTGTGTATGTTAAATGTACTCAAATAGTTGAAAAGAGAGCACTTTATCAAAAGTCATTGAACCTCACTGGAGGTATTGATTTTTAATTTGTTTTAGTCATACACTATCGATGAGTTTCAATCGAGTTTACAATTACTTACTGTTTCATGAGATTTGTCCTAGGGCAGACATTACTTCCTTTGTTATTGTGTGTTATGAGCCTAAGTCCCTCCTGCCAGATCTGCGGGTGTTAGTGACACACGCACACAGAGACAGAGCATGCATGTAACAAGGCGATATACATTTACTACAGCGTGCAATACAAACATAAAAACAGAAAGAAAAAAATTAAATTATGCCTTCTCTTTTCTACCTGTTTTTGTATGTCCCTTTTCAAGTTTGTTTTAATTGTGAATGATAATTATAACATATATATATTACAGAAGTAAGAAGAGAGATTGAACAGTCACACTTTTCATACTAACACCCTTCACAAATTTCCTCCATATTCATATAGCGTACCAATCAAATCAGTTGATTCCTCCAAATTCTAGGATATACTTTTAACATTTGACTTCTTTGACAATGAAATGATTTCTTTGGTCTCCAACGGTTGCAAGCTTCATTAAATCAAAATGTATGAGAAAATTTGGTTCTAATCACAAAATTAATCCTTAAACTGCTATGATGTTGTTCGAAATACTAGGTAAAAATACTATCGACCATAATTAATTAAAAAAAAATACAAACTTCATTGTTCATTGCATGAAAGATACTGCAAAACGTCTCCTGGGTGTGCATTCTCTTTCTCTTTTGTAGTTTGTAAGAGCGAGATGTACTATTTATCGCAAATAATGTATTCTAACTAACTAACTAACCATCACGCCTTTTATGGTAGGCAGAGAGGATATACCGCCATACCGTTCTGTTCTGACATATCTCTTTAGCTTCCTCCACATTCATAGATCGTAACATTTACGATTGTCGATTTTTTTTACTTCGAATGTGGCTGCCTTTCAGTGTTTCATTAATTTGGTCATGCCATACTTTCCTTAGTCTTTCACGGCTTCTCTTTCCACTCATACAACATTTTAATCATTCTTCTCTCGTCCATTCGTTCCATATGTCTAAACCATCTTTTTTAATTTTGCCATCTTCATTATTTTGTCGTTCGGTATTCTATCATATATCGTTTTCCCGCACATTTTTCCCAGTCATCTCATTTCTACGGCATTTATCATACTTTCATCCTTTTCTTGCCAGCTCTAAGCTTCACTTCCGTACATAAGGGTTGGCACTAGAACTCCATTGTGTACTGCCATCTTTGCTTTAGTTGAAATATTTCTATTTGCAGTGATGACTTTGAGAGCGCCATTAATTTTGTTCCCAGCACCGACCCTTCTTTCAATATCTTTCTCCATTTTTCCATCTCTTGTAAACATATATTCTAATTCAAGCCTTTATGTCATCTTTTAGCAAACATTTCTCAATGGTGTTGCAAATGATATATTGTCATTTAACATTCTAGTAAAATCTTTGACAGACTTGAAATCAGCCTCACTTACAATCAATCCTCTTCTACGCAACAATAATCTTAATTTCCGATATATTATATATCTCTGGTCTTCAACATTCATACATCATACAATACGTGCACATCGATTCTTCTGACATTTAACATGAGATATTTAATTATTATTATAATTATTATTTTGTTGAATCGCTCTTTACATCATGACAGCAAGAGCCAAATCGATGTAAAGGGTATTATAGCTAGCGTAGTGATTCTCGTGACATGTGATAGGTAGCTAATCTATCGTCATCTTGTTGTCATGTGAATTCTACACCAGACCATAGACAGTGTGACAATCACACTGAATGAATAATGGGAATCAAACCCGGAAACTTCGGGGTGGCAGTCAATGCACTTACCACACGGCCACGAAGGTCGTCAATGTATAAAAGTAATGTATAAAACGGTGCCATGCTTTCTCCAATACTTGATTTTATGCTTGTTCACATCATTCATGTATACTTTCACGATTCTTGCATTCCTAATGTCCAAACCATCTCGTTGATCCTTTTAAAAATTTCAACGTAACTCTTCATCTGATTCGCATTCTCTTCTGATATCGGAGTTTATTTGTGTCTTTGTTCAGCACAATTAATTGTTTCGTGTTTAATGTTTCTATTGTTCGATATTGATTATCTAAAAGCAAAGAGTATAAAAATAATTATAGCTAATGATGTAACCAATTAAACAACTATTTTTTTATATAGCTAAGACATGCTAATTTAATGATGCAAAAAAATATATATCAATAAAAGTGTTTTCTTTTAATTCATATCATTCTTATTTCCAGGCATACATATAATATTTACAGGTATACATTTTTTTCTTCAAATAAAGCAGATTACATTCATTTTGTATTATACATTAAGCAAGCTTTTATCCAATTATCCATTTTATAATAATTCCTATCAATTTAAAATACCATTAAATTATGGTATATATATTTTTTAAGGTCAAATAAACAAGGCTACGGTCATTTCAGGATGTTTAAAGAATTTAATCTGGAAAAACCCTGACATGAAGATCAGCAGCAAAGTGAGAATTTATAAGACCATCATGACATTGGGATAGAGTGCAAGGCGGACACCACATTCACCAAAAACGCGCTCAGTGTCAGAAATGAAGACGTTCAGAAACACATCTGGCAAGACTCTACGAGATAGAATATGGAATTCAAGGATAAGGGAGATATGCGAGGTCGAGGATGTCGTTAGGTGGGGAAGGCAAAGGAGAAGATACTGGCGTTTACTACCCTGAAGATGGAGTCTGCAATAATTTGCGAAACGTCGGTCAAAGAGTATACCATGAAACAAGAGCATATTTAAAATATCAGAAATTGAAAAAAACTGCGTAAAGAGTTATAAATATAAACAGTATTCCGCAACGGTATTGAGGAGGTATTATTATTATTATTATTATTTAGAAAATTGAAAGAATCGTTTTTATTTATTAATATTTTTAAAGTTTAGACCTTTAAGAATATGACCCTAGGTGGATATTTTTGAAATTCTGAATATTTTCGAAGTTACAACTATTTTTGTGACGCACCGACGAAATCGGTCCGGCCGGGACTTATGAACAATAGGCGGCAGGCAAACTCTGACTACCTGGGAAGAACCCACATTATGAAAACTCTTTCAAAATTTCCCTACGTAGTGCGATTATCCTACAGTTACCGGAATTTTTTGGACCTTACTGCATATTTCTATTGCGATAATGTAACCTCACCATCCCAGGACAATTCACCGTTACAAGCAGGTCATATTACCTAAATCAAGAGGAAGAAGAAGAAGAAGAAATTAATCATATGTGTTATCCTCAAGAGCGGAACGACAACAAGATTAAAATACTTAATATGTACATTTTTCTATTAATAAGCTAAAATAGAATGCACATAAAAATATTTGAATTTAAATAAATTTGAACATGCAAGAAAAATAAATTATCATACATATTATATTCATTTATTAAGCGAATGCATGCGTTAATACAAGTAGACAAAAAGCCCATATTCCCGTGCCGTGTATTATGGACTTACTGCTTTTTCAGGCAGGTCATCGGGCAAAAATTGTTGGCCTTCCCGTTGTGGGTTATTTTTCGGAGCCCGTCCAGCCAAACCTGATCACATTATCAGTTTTAAAAAAGCACATAATTAATAATGCGCCATGTTGCAACAACACTACTACCAAGTCCAACTCTCTAGCGTCCTCGAGTGGTCTCTCAGACCACTGTCATAGCAGATAGAGAGAGGGCAAATGGCGAGTTTCCAGCGCCATAAAACTGGATACTCCAGTAGGGATGGGCAAAATGGAGGATTTTCTGTAGGGGTTACTTTCCCTTAGCTGGGAGTTAGGTATGTGCGATCCGCTCACGAGTTAACTCAAAGAGTCGACTCACTTTGGTGAGCGTGTGAGCGATGATTCATAAAAAAAGAGCGGCAACTCAATGATCCGCTGGGTGAATCGTAAATTATTGCAAAAGAGTCAAATCTTTTTAGTGAGCTCTTTAAGGGATCTGAGCTGAACGGTTCCGATCACCAAAGTTAGCCGACTCTTTTTATTAATTCATGGCTCACCATTTTGAGTAGTTCGTAAAAATGATTAAACCAATAAATTTCATTGGTCACTTTTGCAACTTTGAAATCTTGGTGACTTTTTTTTTTTATCTCACCGGGATAAATTTTTTAGTCGATGAGCTACTCCGCATCTCCTGGACTGACATGGTCAGCAACACAAACGTTCTCCGTCCAAAAGTCCGTAAAGTGTCCTACTTGGGCCATGTTCTGAGAGGCGAAAAGTACGCACTATTACATCTGATCTTGGAGGGTAAGATTGAGGGTCGACGAGGTGTTGGGAGAAGGCGGGTTTCCTGGTTGAGGAACATCCGAGAGTGAACGGGGCTAAGGACTGTGGGGGAGCAGTTCCGAGCTGCCCAGGACGGGGAGGCCTACTCAAGGGTGATAGTCAACGTTGGGGAGACCTGACAGGACACGGAAAGAAGAAGAAGAGCTAAAAAAAAAAGGTCGCCAACGATTTCCATCCTCCAATTTCGCAACTTTGCAGAAAATCAGCGGCGACCTTTTTTTTTTTAGCTCGTTTCAGAAATTAATTTTTATGAACGACTCAAAATGGTGAGCCATGAATTATTAAAAAGAGTCGGCTCACTTTGCTGATTGGAACCGTTCAGCTCAGATCCCTTAAAGAGCTCACTTGTTGAATCTTTTGCAATAATTTACGATTCACCCAGCGGATCATTGAGCTGCCGCTCTTTTTTATGAATCATCGCTCACTCGCTCACCAAAGTGAGTCGAGTCTTTGAGTTAACTCGTGAGCGGATCGCACATACCTAACTCCCAGGTAAGGAAAGGTAGCCCTGACAGAAAATCCTCCAGAGAAGGCAAACGGAAACCGGAAACTCTCCAGGATATCACTATGAACCATCTGGCACAGGATAGAGAGGCCTACGCCAGGGTGTGGCCGACGTCGGGGGGACCTGACATGGCACTCCAAGAAGAAGAAGATTAAATAACATTGTTTTATGAGATGTATGTTGCTTGAGTTTACGATAACTAGGTACTTTAAACGCAAAATGTTAGAAATATCGCAATTGAAATATTGCATAGATAAATCAAATAGACAGCCATTAGGTATGGTCAGGCAAAGTAATGTTACGGATAAGATACGAGAAATTCTAAATTAATATTATTTTGCATCAAGAATGAACGGTGTAATAAATTCATTTCTCATCTTATAAAATGGGTCAAAAACTAAAATTAGAAATTATACAACGCGAAATAACACTTGAATGCGAAACTTGAGAATGTTTCACAAAACAAACATTCATTTTCTGAACTCACAGTAGCCCTTTAAAATCGAAAAAGTTGTAAACAAAAATTGATACAGCAGAGCAAACGGTCATATATATAATATTATTTTGTGTTCCGAATTGCCGCACAGAAGCTCTTCGAAATTCTCAAGTAGTTAAGACGATTCGTCTTCTCAACAATGTGGCATTCGACACTTCCATAATGACGAATCGTTTTTATGTATAATATTAAAACACATTTTTTCCACATTTTAGTTTATTTTTTCCGAAACGTTTAGAAGGTTTTATACCTTCATCATCGGGAGAACGATATGAACAGCTTATATCGTTCTCGCGATGATGAAAGTGAAATACAACCTTCGATGTTAAAATTTAATTTTAAAAATGTTTAATTCAATTAGCCAATTACATATCATAATTGTATTAAATAGGATTTAATGTAATTTAAATCTATGTAAACAAAATTTTATTGTTTTACTTCTACCATGATATTTCAAAAACCAATATTCAAAGTCTGATTAGTTTTCATGAAAATAATTTCGTCTTAAAAGTACATCGTCTAATATTTTAGTTTTTTTTTCTTCGGTTAACTGATAATGATAAGCAGTGGATAATTAACATCCGAATGCATATATTTTTAATGTTATATGAATGTCAGTGAAACCGGTCACATTAAAAAATAAACCCGCAAATAAATAACTAAAAAAATATTTAATTGTATAATTAACGGTTTTGTTTTGATCTCTATTGATGGAATTAATTCGCATATAGATCTTGGGGTAAATAATGATCTCCCTACCTTCGCCGTAGCAGCATCAGGACAGACCACGTGCTGCATGTTGATGTTGATGTAGTCAGTCCCGCTGCAGATGGTGAGGGATTTGTCTTCCAAGGAGTCTCCATACTTATTCAGCAGGTTATAACTAAGCTTGGAGTCCTGAAAAAGAAAAAAATAATCATTCATCCACGTTATATAAATTACACAATATATCAGCATATTCCCGTCCATTCCTGGACAAAGATCTTCTCATTTCGCTTCCACGCCACTCTGTCATGTGCAGAATGCATCCAGGTTATGCCGACGTGTCGGTTCAGATTATCCTTCCAACGTAGATGCGGTCGCCCTGCAATTCTATTTGCGGTCCATGGTCTCCAAAGCTACACGGTGGATGATGTCAGTGACCTTTGTTTTTTATCTCATCGTATCGTTTCTGACTCTGACTATAAGGCTTATTCCTAACATGGCTCTTTCCATGGCTCTTTGGGTCACTCGTAGTTTCTCGGCACTTTGTTTGGACAATGTTACAGTTTCAAGACCATAAGTAGCAACTGGCAGAACAGGCTTCATAGACTTTTCGTTTCAGGTTGATCGGTATTTTCCGGTTTTGAAGCATTGTTTCGGAAAACCGGAACTTTAATAATCCTTATATATACATATATATAAGTGAATGTTTATCTGTTCTCGAAAATTACTAATCCGATTTCGCTGAAAATATCACGGTTTGTTCTTATTAGTCCCAGGAAGGATTTGTGAGCAGTTTGAATGAAATAAAATACGTAAAACTGGTCATTCGTAGTTTCTCGGCACTTTGTTTGGACAATATACATATTATCTGGTTTCGAAGATATTTTCTTTTCGATGTCAGGTAATTTTCAAAATTGGTCAAGTCCGAATTATTTAATTTCTCTCTCTATCTTCTGTCGCACTCCTCATGACTGAAGATCATGTTCATCCAGTAAAACATCAAGCATGGCTTCTCATGCACTCCTGCCTGTCACTGGCCAGTCTCCAGGCAGCAGTTATGGACCAGTCAGAACCCTGATTTATCGGACCAGGTGCTGGGTGGTAGCTTTCCCTCTACTTTGCCATTATTATGAGCTTTTTAAGATTGTCCTGATCTCTTCGGGTTATGTGCCCAAAATATTATAACACTCTCTGAAACCACACCAGGGAGGGCCTTACCCTGATGCCCAGCTGGCAAAGGATCAACCGGTTAATCCTTCTCACCGTCTAGGATATGCGCAGCATTCGTCGCCAGCACATTTCGAAAGTATCAATTATGTATTTATTATTTCTTGAACAATGATGTAAAACACCGTATTAAATAATAAACACGAATGAAAACGTCTGTTTTCTAGAAGTTTTATTATATTTTATGTGAATGACATGTTTCTTCTGTCTAAGGCATTATCATATGTCACACATTTGATAATGTCTTAGACAGGCAAAACATGTCTTTCACATAAAATTTAATAGAACTTCTAGAAAATAGACATTTTCATTTGTATTGATTAATCAATTGTATACAATAATTTAGAGAAAATTAATAAAAATCTAACATATTTCGATATTACTTAAATATATTATCATAAAAAAATGTTTACTGAAATAATGATACAAACATATTTAAAAGTATTCAAAATGAAAGAAAACGATAGTACTCTAGAAGTTAAATAATATCTTATGATAATCATATGTTTCGCCTTGCTAAGGCCTTGCTAAATGTAGCGATATTTAATACGAAGTTTTGCATTATTTTTCACGATTTTTTTTTAAATAAGAAAAAAGAAAAAAACACACATTTTTTCGTTTACATAAAACTCTTCTAACGAGAATAATAATAAACAAAGGAATTCTACTTGACTCATCCGGTACATTCAGCAGAAATATAAAACTGAGAAAGGTGTATATTAATTTGAATTATGGTCGCCTGTCATTCAAAAAGGCGTATCACGAATTTCGACGTTATGAACGTTTTTAAAAAAGCTCACATGTGCATTCTCAACTAATCAAACAAATGTATAATCATTTGGTTCCCAAGTACTCGTATAATATAAAACGTGTGATAATCTCCAGGAGATGTTTGGAAGGTAATTTTGTAGAAGTAGGTTTAATCGTTAATGTCCTGCTTAAGACATTACATTAAGACAATGAAAAAATTCTATTCTATCAGAAATTGACTGAACGGGAAAATATTTAGACTAATGGCTGTTTCTGTCGGATTTCTTGTTAGGGATGATAGGCTACCAGTCACTCGGGAGAATACGAGACATTCCCTTGGGTGTTCACTTATTTTAACTGATTGGCGGTTGTATACAGAAGTCAGACATCCTGAATGATGTTAGCCTGTTCGGCCCTGAAAATTATCTTCAACAATGAGGCCATACACAGGTCGATTTTTCCGACTTAGAATGTGGCCGCCTTTCAGTATTCGCCATGCTTTCCTTGGCCTTCCACGGCTTCTCTTTCCACTCACACTGCTTGTATACAACATTTTAACCATTCTTCTCTTGTTCATTCGTTTAATATGTCCAAACCATCTGAAATATCATTTTTTAATTTTACTTATGATGCAATCATCTGCCTTACATTTCTTCATTCTTTCGTCATTCGGCATTTTATCATAAAGGAAAATATTATATAAATGATAATTACTTAATAATTAATTAAGTTTTTAAAAATAATCATTGACGCCATCAGCTTACTTGGCGTGCAGAGTATCTGTTTGAAAAGAGGATGGTTTGGAATTCGTGGCGTGTTTGTGAATTATTTAGATTGGCTTAGATTTTGAAAAACCATGAACGATTAATATACGAGTATATATTCGCATATATAATATAAAAAAGCAGACTGATAAATCTGCAGTTATCTCCGGATGTCTAAGGGACACTGTCTGGGACAATAAGCATATGCTAGTGGAAAGCAAAGTTAGAATTTATAAAACATGCACTAGGCCCATAATGACATACGGAATCGAAGCAAGAGCAGACACTGTCAGAACTAAACATCTCTTAAGAGTAGCAGAAATGAGAACGTTGCGACCAATTGTGGGGAGAACCCTTAGAGATAGGATACCCAATGAAGAAATTCACAAATCCTGCAAAATTTAAGACATAGTGAGATGGAGTAGGCAGAGAATACGATTCTGGAGGGACCACATCAAGAGAATGGATCCAGCAAGAATTCTAATATCGTGATGCACGAGACTCCAGAGGGCCGTCGACCACCAGGACGACCACCAAAGAGATGGAGAGAAGGCTGGTCGTCTTCATCAAAGGAAGGAAGTTGATATCCTGCATAAACAGATCGCAAGATCAGAAGAATCAGAAGAAGAAGACGAAGAAGAAGAAGAAGAATAAGGAGAAGAAGAAGAAGAAGAATAAGGAGAAGGAGAAGAAGAAGAAGAAGAAGAAGAAGAAGAAGATTAATATATAATATAAATACAATTATTCAGAGATAAAAAAAATTACGCCTCTTTGAATGGCAACGGATAGATACTAAGGCGTAACTGGATTTGTTTACAGAATTATTTCACGAGCTGCTTATGCTCAACTAGAGGCCGGAGTAAGATAAATAATTACTTAGCTAACAATGGAATCACATATTAAAGATGCCAAAATTATTCACGCTATTTTTATTTATAACTGCTCGAACAGAGATGTAAAATCCCATATCAATAAAGAGTTATGAATTATTAACTTGCATATCCGTATAGTTGTCATCGCGAACAAAAACCTATCCAAAAAAGCTAGAATGGCAGTGCACAATGGTGTTCTTCTACCGACCCTTCTGTTTGGAAGCGAAGCATGGAACTGGCAAAAGAAGGATGAAAGTAGAATAAATGCAGTAGAAATGAGATCTCTTAGACGAATGTGTGGATACTCTGTGTATGATAAGAGTGTCGAATGAAAATATAAGAAGTGAATGCGGTGCGAATGATGGTGTCATGAACAAAATAATGAAAGGATCATTAAGATGGTTTGGACATATGGAAAGAATGAATGAAGAAAGAATGATAAAAAATTTATATGTTAACGATGTAAATGGAACCAGAAATACAGGAGGACCGAGGAAAACGTGGCACGATCAAATAAATGAAATATTGAATGTCGGCCATGTGAGGAGTCAGAGAAATCGAGGCGCGTGCATGACACGATGTATGAATGTTGAGGAATCGAGAGAAATATGTCAGGAAAGAAAAGTGTGGCAGTCCTTTCTTTCTGCCTACCTTTTCGGGGAGACGGCTTGATGGTTAGTTAGTTAATAAGTTATAAATATTATAATAATAGGTTGTGTTGGAACACCAGAAAAACTGTTTTCTGATTTTACACGATTTTCGGAATAGCTGTATTGATGTACCTGTGTGTACTCGTACATCTTCGACAGCGTCAGCACAGACTGTTTTATCTCCCAACATGCAGAACCAACCTGCCTCTGGTGATGCCGGTGGGGAGAGCAATCAAACTGCTGAACATGATCGCTTCGGAGATCGATGTCTTTCATATTCGTGAAAGTACATTCAGAAGACAAATACTCTTGACTTTGGAGAGTATCTTGTATTCCTAATGTCGAACCATCTCTTATGCGTGCCTGGTATTATATATTTATTATGTTTTACCTGTTCTCAATAGATGCCTTAAACTATAAAAAATGTTTGTAATGTCTTTTGAGAAAATAAACTGATTTGAATTTGAATTTGATTTGAATGTGAATTTGAATTGGGTTGAACCAAAAAAATACTGATTTTTTTTTAATCAAATTTATGACTCGTTTGGCTTCCGTGACGCAAAGAACATCGGTCACAATGTAAGCGAAAAAACAAAACATAATTACGTTCTTTGTTTAAAATAATTAATTGTTTTTGATACGCGTGTAAGGTTAATTTTCTTCAAAGGGAGTTCTCACCTTGGGCAACCCTCCTGCTCTTATGTCACTCACTTGACACAATTCGATGACGTCACCTTCCTAGAAACAAAAAAAAACAGTATTACGTGATTGAAAAACAAAAAACAATACGCAATAAAGAAATATTTCATAATTGAAAATTTGAAGTACATAATATAACGTCAAACTTAAGATGTCAGTTGCACAACAGAGTTTTTGTAGAGACCCTTATATGAAACTAGACAAAATAATAATAAATGCGGTGGAAATGAAATATAGATCAGACCATAGGTTCTCAAACTTTTTCTGGCCATCGCCAACTTTGCAAAACATACAATTTCTAACAGTTTTTGTATCCAGGCAGTTTTAAATTTTCGACCTAAATAATAACTGAAGAATGTTTTTTAAACTTTGTAAACAACACGAACATTCTTCTATATTCGCCATACTTTGTGTTGTAGATGGTTTATTTATCTTTTTCTTTTTTATATATCTTGTATATACAACACTTACATTTCAGGGAGATTGTTTGCAATAGTATGAGTGATAGTCTTCTTCTTCTTCTTCTTATAGACCTTTGGTCTGTTCCTGAAATCAGGCTGGCCTCTCTTGGGAGGTTGACTCCCAACTATCTCTCCATGTCTTCGGCGGTCTTCCGGGGGGACGGCAGCCGGTAGGAATCTGATGCGACAAAGCGTGTGGGATTCTGGTGGGATCCATCCTCTGCACGTGCTCATTCCAGTATCTTCTGCGTTGTCTCACGACATCCTCCACCTTGCAGATCTCGCGGATAACCGTGTTCCTCACCCTATCTCGAATAGTCCTTCCTGCTATCATCCTCAGCGTCCTCATCTCTGCCACCCGTACTTTAAAACTAGACGATTATTTTATTTTTATGTATAATATCTTCTTCTTTCTGTGCCGTGTCAGGTCCCCCCAACGTTGGCATTGCAGCAAAGGCATCTCTATTTTACCCATTAATATCAGTCGAAGGAGGTGGTATTTTTCTCCCCTTTATTATGAATAGAAAACCGACCCAATTCCACGGAAGGTGTTTAGATGGAAAGACGACATATTCACAAATACACATTAGGAAAAATAATTATTTTACATTTTGTGTGCAAAATGAAAAAAAAATTATTACAATTATGGAACAAAACTTATTCAGGTGCCGTTCTATTATTTATAGTTTTCCGGTACATTCTTCCCAGTGATCTCATTTCTGCGGTATTTATCCTACTTTCATCTTTCTTTTGCCAGCTCCAAGTTTCACTTCCATACATAAGAGTTGGCACTATTAGCCATTTTTGCTTCAGTGGATTTATTTCTATGTGTATGATAGAGTGTCGAATGAAAATATAAGAAGTGAATGCGGTGCGAATGATGGTGTCATGAACAAAATAATGAAAGGATCATTAAGATGGTTTGGACATATTGAAAGAATGAATGAAGAAAGAATGGTAAAAATATATGTTAATGATGTAAATGGAGCCAGAAATAGAGGAAGATCGAGGAAAACGTGGCACGATCAAATAAATCAAATATTGAATGTCGGCCATGTGAGGAGTCAGAGAAATCGACGCGCGTGCATGACACGATGTATGAATGTTGAGGAAGCGAGAGAAATATGTCAGGAAAGAAAAGTGTGGCAGTCCATTCTTTCTGCCTACCCCTTCGGGGAGACGGCGTGATGGTTAGTTAGTTAGGATTTATTTCTATTTGCAATTACAACTTTAAGCGATGACCTTTGATTAATTGTAATTATTGTAACGAGATTTAAATTAATTGATATTATTTTTTATTATTATAAGAAATTAGTAAAAAAAATATAGCAATTGAATTTTTAGGTCAATTTTAAAATAAGATTTCATCTCGCAGTATTTAAAATAAGCTCCCAAGCAATCCCGATGCAGTCCCTCTGCTCCCCTAGGAATATCCTTGACCTAAATATCATCCTTGCTTCATTCTACTGTCCTTTCTTCTCTCTCCTATCAGATCTAAGTCTACAAGAGAAAAGCTCGGATCATACGCCGAAGAAAATTACAAAGAAAAAATGTAATAAATCATATCTACCTTATGATTGACGGTTAAATTGACAAGATTCTTTTTGTTATTTTTTTGAAATTCGAACCCATCATTATTATTACACCTATTAATTAAAATATAATAACCATTTTTATTTGAGAATATATATTTTTTTTACTTGTTTGAATAATATGTCTTCTTCTTCTTCACTTTTGGTAGACTCAGGAGTCTGTTATTTCAGGCGGGTCCTCTTGAAACGCTGAACTCCAGCTTTCTCTCCACCGTTTCGGGGGTCTTCCTGGTCGGCGTTGCCCGTTTGGCGTTCCACGGAGAGCTATGTGTGGTATCCTATTTGAGCTCAACCTTTCTACGTGTTGATGCCAGTATCGCCGTCTTTGACGTCCCCATCTGACCACATCTTCGACCTCGCAGATCTCTCGGATTGCTGTATTCCTAACTCGATCGCGTAGGGTCTTGCCAGCTATAGCGCGGAATGAATAATATGTAATTGTTGAAAATATCTTAGTATTAAAATATATTGGCATTGATATAAAATAGGCACTAAGATCCCAAAAAATCTAAGTATGTAGTTTCGTTCGATTAATATATGTGATATAGAACGAAACTGCATACTTATTTTTTTTTATAGTGTCTATTTTACTTTAACCATTTTTTTTAATAAAAAAAAAAACTTGCATATACACCACTGATTTGTTTATTTTAAATCTAGCCGGTTTTGCTCGTGACTGAGCTTCTTCAGAGAAATAAAACTTACATAAAAACGAAATATTTTTATATTAATACAAATAAAAAGGTCAGTTTTCTAGAAGTTTTATTATATATTAGGTGTATAACTTTGCTTCCGCCGTTTTTTTCCGAAATTCGAGGCTTTATCGTAAAAAACTGGTTATACATTTATGATTCAAAGTATTGTCCATCGCTGGCCACTACTTTCTCCCATCTTTCGGGCAGCATACGAATCCCGCGTTGAAAAAACTGGTCATCTTTTGAAGCGATCCACGAATCGATCCAATTTTTTACTTCTTCATAAGACCGGAAGTGCTGGTCAGCTAGGCCGTGTGCCATTGATCGAAACAAGTGATAGTCCGAGGGAGCAACGTCTGGAGAATACGGCGGGTGGGGTAGGACTTCCCATTTCAAAGTCTATAATATGATCTATTTATTCCAACTACCACTTACCGCTACTGCCATCTATTGCAAAACGGCGGAAGCAAAGTTATACACCTAATATTATAGGAATGACATGTTTCGCCCTTCTAGGTCATTATAAAATGTCTTTGACATTTGACATTTGATAATGTCTTAGAAGGGCGAAACATGTCATTCCTATAAAATATAATAAAACTTCTAGAAAACTGACGTTTTCATTCGTATTAATGATTTAATATGGAGTTTTACATCATTGTTCAAGAAACAATAAATATGTTTTTATTTTATTATAATTACTTTGCTCTATCGCTCGATCGTGGGCGAAACCGCATGACTATTAAATAAATAAAATCAGTACTATAATATGAATATATTTTCATTAACGCATATGACATACCACAAAGCAATTGTTTTCTATGAAGAAAAAATACAACTTTTTAGATGAATGAACATCTCCTATGCTCGTATTATTACAATGGTGAAAGAAAAGAAAAACAAAAGAAACGCAAAAAAACACATGAAGCCTGGGTTACTTTTCCCCTTCTGACCATGAGGGGAAACAAATAAATTTTAATCTCGGAGACATTTTAGTGCGGCGCAAAAGGGGGTGTTTTATTTCGACCGTAAGGGAGGACTACGTCCCTAATACTGAATAAATAATAACCCCTTTCTGCATATTTCCGCCGCCCGCGTCCTTCCCACGCCTTATCCATACATTACTCAGGAAGTGAACTGGGTCACCAGGGCTGGACCGGGATTTAGAACGCGCGGCAGAATAGCATCGACCGAAACTCTTCGGCAGTTTATAGTTGGCGCGCATTGAAATAGCACACGCTATAAGGTGGATTGAATTTTTTGCGAGATTACTATGCAGTGTGACGACACAGCGTTAAGGACGAATGTATTAATGTCTATTCTTCAGGATATTAGCAAAGAGGTCTCTGAGGGATTTTACATAAGATTTAAAACCTACTTTTCTAGGACGATAATAAAAAAGGGAAAGACAGATACGAGATATTTATTAATATTTCACAGTTGAACCGCGAAATTCTATTTGTAAGGGAATAGTTTGGGTCTGAATTTTCATTTTAGTGGAATGAAGTAAATAAAAATGATAATTTTGGTATATTAAACGAAGACCACCAGACCACACAGTAAATAGAGCTTTGTCTGTGAATCTTCCTCGTCAACCATCCAGAGGAAGACCTAGGAACACGTGGATGAACGCGTGGATGATTCAGTGCAATAGCGTCTTGCAGAGAAATGGCTTGAGTGAAGGCGATACTCAGAACCGTAAGAAGTACAGCCTGAGATCGAGAAGAGCCGACCCCAACAGTCAACACAGACAATGAGTTGGGATGGTGCCAGGAAGAAGAAGAAGAAAAATAAGTAAATGTAAATTTAAATTTAAAACACTGTTATTACGTATCACTATTTATTTGTACGAGTTAGTCGCGACAGCTCTTTCGCCAACCGATGTTGGCATCATCAGGTGTCACAAATAACTCAGTTCTTTGTAACACATGATGATGTAAAGATGGGTGAGCGAAACAGCTCCCGCGACCAACTCATACAAATAAATTGTGATACGTAAAAATATTGTTTTAAATTTAAACATTTTATAATGTTGAAGTATCGTACGATACTATGAAGTATCGTATCGTAAGATTTGGCTCGCGCTATAATTTTTTATTGCGCGGTCCATTCTTTCTGCCTAACCCTTCGGGGAGACGGCGAATTTTGGTTAGTTAGTTTTAGTTAGTTGTAATGATGTGAAGCAGATAAAGTACAGCGGAGCATAGAAGTGAGATGGGGTAGATTAAATGTGGTCTGTTACCCCCTTGTTTTTGCCGTCTTTAAATGTAAGTCCCGGATGGACCGAGGACAGGCCCAGGGAGTGTACGAGCGAGGCTGACAAAAGGGCGCTGCTACGCCCTATGACAGCCTCGGGTATGTGGCGAGAACTTCTATGTTCGTAAAGATGTAATGAGCGATTGAACAAAAAAAAATAATAAGTTGAATTTGATTTTTTTTAACGTTTGGGGAAGGCTACATGCATGATCCGATACTGGAAAAAAAATAAAACGATGGTTGATAAGTAATGTTGGGAGAGCGTACAATTTCATGCACTGTATCATCCCAGATTCGCTTCTACACATTGTATGGGATAACCCCGTGTGCCCCCTCCCACTTAGCACACTTATTGGGAAAACAAGTGGCGCCGCCGCTGCAGGGCGCGTCACAAGGATGAAATGTTGATGTATCGCTCCCCACTTAATGGGATTAGTTTCCATATTTAGGTCGCGAAAATTAAAACCGCTGCCATGTGAAAACACCAGCTGAAAACTCCACTAGCGTCCTGTTTGCCGATGTTATTACCCCATCTAGGGATGGGCAACGTCCACAAACATAATCGATTAATAAAATACGCTCGCAAAGCGGACGTGTGGCGCACAGTGGGCTGAGAATTAAGCTCCATAGACTTAGCGTCGCTCAAAAATCAAATACCTAATTTTGAAAAAAAAAATATGCCCGCGTATTTCTTTACTAAAAAGCAAAATTTTATGTCAAGTATCTTTTTTTGATAAAGCTATTATTGAATAAGTTATTTGCGATTTACTTTTTTTATGTATGGATATAAACAGTTTTTTTAATTTTATTCCTTATTATATATATATATATATATATATATATATATATATATATATATATATATATATATATATATATATATATATATATATATATATATATATATATATATATATATATATATATATATATATATATATATATATATATATATATATATATATATATATATATATATATATATATATATATATATATATATATATATATATATATATATATATATATATATATATATATATATATCTTCTTCTTCTCTTGTGCCGTGTCAGTCCCCCCGACGTTGGCGATCACTCCGGCGAAAACCTCCCTGTCCTGCGCTGCCCAAAACAGGTCATCCACCGTCCTCATTCCGGTCCACTCTCTAATGTTGCGCAGCCAGGACATCTGTCTTCTGCCAACTCCCGTCTTCCTCTATCTTGCCCTCCAATATAAGTCGGAGGAGGCGGTACTATATATATATATATATATATATATATATATATATATATATATATATATATATATATATATATATATATATATATATATATATATATATATATATATATATATATATATATAAAATATTTTATGCACGCACGTTATTAAAATAGTACTAACTGCAATTTTATGTCCTTTCTTCCACACCACTTAACGAGGTGAAGAACTAAACATGGAGTTATACAGTTGGTATTACATGCCTGCATGCATTCACAAAATTCTGGTAGACGGAAATAATTGAAAGTTTCGGTTCACTTTCAATTCGAAACTTGTCAGAGGAAGCCTCTGAATCCAGAAATAAAGATTTTAGGACATACTTACATACATTACACCCGAAAAAAAAATCGTTTTGTTTTAGCCACGGGCAGTTCCATAGATCACGACCTTCAGCAATGAGGAAACGAAGAAAGAAGAAGAAATCATAATATAAATAGGCAAAAAAACCGAACGATTGTCGTTAAAGAAAAAGTACGAGAATTGAACTTTGAATACAGGAGAGTGAGAGAGAAATATTTCGATTCTCTGCGAAAGTAATTCGAAATGCACACAATGTGTATGCCCGAGAACGTTTCTCGAATTTTGTTCTTATTATTGTTGTATGACATCAAACAAACAATGAAATTTAATGTAGAATTTGATTTATTTCCGTGAGTATTTCACGGGTTGCAACTAGTTACAAATTATTTATTATTTTTAATACCACATGTTCATGTTATTTATTTTATCGACGGGATTAACACTTGCACAGTGACGGTTACCAAAAAAAAAAAAACAGTGCAGGCGAGTTTATTTTTATCAAGACTGTCACGCGGGTAAGACGTGCGTAAGATTTCTTGCACCTATTTTATATTATTCGACGTTAAATTCAAGGTGAAAATTTTTTTTTAGCTAATTACAACGATTAAACGTGTAACTATTCATCATCATCATCATCATCATCAGCCCCTCTGTCATCCACTGCTGAATGTAGGCCTCTCCCAAAGCACGCCACCGCCCCCTATCCATTGCCGCTCCCATCCATCCATGTCCAGCAACCCTCTTCAGATCGTAGGTCCAGCGGGCAGGGGTACGTCAGAACCCGACTCCCCCATCGGCCGTCGGTTCTCCGACAGATATGGCCAGCCCATCGTCACTTCAGTCCGGGAGCCACCTCAGTCACCATGGTTTGTTGACGAATAAATTCGTTTCTAAATCTGTCCCTCAAGGTTATTCCAAGCATGGCTCTTTCCATGGCGCGTTGGGTGAACTTGAATCTGTAGACTAGACCTTTTGTCAGTGTCTACGTCTCGGCTCCGTACGCCATGACTGACAAGACGCTCTGGTTAAAGACTTTTGTCTTGAGGCATTGTGGTATTTTAGAGGTGAGAACATGATGTAATTTTCCAAAGGCCGCCCAACCCAACTGAATTCTTCGGTCGGCTAAATTTAAACTACCAATTTTAAATGAATATGGAGTCCAGAATTGTGGGTAAATGATGAATTCAGCACCGTAAAGCGAGTGTTAAGTAATACAATGTAAAGGCGCGTATGGCAAGCATGAGCGAAACCTGCAACAAGCACGATTTTGTAGTATTTGTAGATATTTGTAGATCTTAAAAAAATATATCATCGGGAAACAGTCCTTTCACCTACAATTTGCTCGAGCATGCCCCATCACTAGACGCTTCTACTTTACCCAGTTTGACGTCAAACCCCGGTTTAACCGTATTAAGCACACAGCGTTATCTACTAGTTAGAGTTTATCTTGCGGCGAACAAATTGGTTCTGATAATACTATGTGTCGGTACATAAATTATTAATAATAATTAGAGCGTCCTTGTGACGTAGTAGCCATGGGGTGTGTGGGTAGGGTTCTGTTGTGACTGGGTCTCATTGGAATGCCGACTATTCATTACGTTCTTCTTCTTCTTCTTCTTCTACCTCAGCCTATTCCCGTCCACTCCTGGACAAAGGCCTCCTCCATTCGCTGCCATGTCACTCTGTCCTGTGCAGACTGCATCCAGGTTATTCCGACGTGTCTGTTCAGATTATCCTTCCATTGTAGTTGCGGTCGCCCTCCACTTCTCTTCGCCGTCCACGGTCTCCAAGTCAGCAGTCTTCTTGTCCACTTTTCATCTGAGCTTCTGGCTACGTGACATGCCCATTGCCATTTTAGAGTCGCCACCCGGTGGATGATGTCAGTGACCTTTGTTTTTTCTCTCACCGTATCGTTCCTGACTCTGTCTCTTAGGCTTATTCCATGGCTCTTTGGGTCACTCGTAGTTTCTCAGCACTTTGTTTGGACAGTGTTACAGTTTCAAGATCATAAGTATAAAACTGTTACGAACTGTTCATTACGTTAATAGATTTAAAATAAAATATTTTTGGTATGCAAAATGATCAATGGTACGAAAAGTTTGAGAATCTCTGGTCTAAACATGTACATAAATAATTATAAATAAAAAGAAAAAAAAATCATGATAGATATTATTATTATACATATAGGGCTGTTTTTTTAGAGGTTTGATTTTTAAATTGGCAACATTGTTTCTACAGACTGTTAATTTGACAGTTGACAGTTGATTTGTAGTCAGTACGTTTTGCCATTTCACAATGAATAGACGTCAGACGTCAGAACAGCGCTTGCAAATTGTGCAAATTTATTTTGAAAATCATGGTTCGGTTTGCCAAACTAATCATGCACTACGTCCGTTTTACGGTCGACATAAACGTCCATCCGAGCAAGTTATTCGGAAGACCATGGATTGTTTTCGCACCAAGTACACTCTAGTGGATAATACGCATCCACAAAGACGACAATATTGTCGAAAATTGGACTTCGCGATTGCGCTTCATTCAAGCTAGCCGTGGGGCTCATAAGCCCGAAATCATATTTAAACAATAATGGCATAAAATTATCTATTAAATAAAGCCAATATCATAGACATTAACATTATTTTAATGTGTTTTTTTTTTCATTTTGAATATGTATTGTATACCTGAGATGTATGTATTGTATATGAGAACTATTTTCTGCGATGATAATATTTATTTAAAATTACGACAAAGAATGGTCAGATGCTATGTTTGGTCAGTGCTGTTATACGGCGTGGAGTCATGGACCCTTAAAGTCAATATTATGTTACGCATCTCCTGAACTGACATGGTCAGCAACACAAACGTTCTCTATAGAGCCAGAGTTGGCAGAGAGTTGCTGAGCAACATCAAAGTCTGTAAGGTGTCCTACTTGGGCCATGTTCTGAGAGGCGAAAAGTACGCACTGTTACATCTGATCTTGGAGGGTAAGATTAAGGGTCGACGAGGTGTTGGGAGAAGGCAGGTTTCCTGGCTGAGGAACATCCGAGAGTGGACAGGGCTGAGGACCGTGGAGGAGCTGTTCCGAGCTGCCCAGGACAGGGAGGCCTACTCAGGGGTGATAGTCAACGTTGGGGAGACCTGACAGGACACGGAAAGAAGAAGAAGATTGTATACCTCTAAAAAAACACCCTATATTTTATTGACATACCTTGCCGTCGCTCTTCCAGTAAATGAAGAATCCATATTCGTCCACCTTAAAGAGACAGTTTGGTTCAAAATCTGTATTGTCCTTTTCTTCTGTCCATCGGTCGAATATCGCACCCTGAAACAATCAACAGAACATCATTAATTTTGTTATTACAATAGAACTCCAATGTACTTTCAAAGCTAATATTCGTCATTTTTAATTCGATAGATTATCGCGATCGTTAACATTGACAGTCTGTAAAATTAGTGTGAATGGTGAAAATCTGGAACGAGCGGATGCATTTGTTTATTTAGGAAGTATGTTTACAAATGATGGTAGAGTGGAGAAGGATATTGAAAGATGGGTTGGGGCAGGCAACAAAGTAAATGGTGCACTTAAAGTTGTCATCGCCAACAAAAGCCTATCCAAAAAAGCTAAGATGGCGTGTGCATAATGGTGTTCTTGTGCCGACCTTGTCGCAGATAATTGTCAGGGACAAACAAAGTCAAGTCATTCAAAATATCAGAGTTATTCGACCAAGTTGTAAGAAATGAAGTAAGTTGAAAGAAATGAACACCCAAATGGATAGTTTGTCTAATTTCCAATGATTGGTAGTCAATATGACTTCATTTATTGTTTCTTGAACAACGATGCAAAACTCCGTATTTAATAGTAAATGCGAAGAAAACGCCTGTATTCTAAAAGTTTGATTTTAATTTATGGGAATGACATGTTTTTCCCGTCTAAGGTATTATCAAGTATTAAAATTTCTAGAAAACGGACGTTTTCATTCAAACTAATTATATAATATGGAGTTTTATATCATTTTTCAATAAACAATAACTAACTAACCACCACGCCGTCTCCCCAGAGGGGTAGGCGAAAGAATGGACCACCATATTATTCTGTCTGGCATATTTCTCTTGATTCCTCTACATTCATACATCATATCATGCACCCACGCCTATTTCTCCGACTCTTTACGATGCCGACATATAATATTTGATTGATTTGATTGTGCCAACTCTCGCATCTTCCTCTTTTTTTTAGTTCTGTTTGAGACGTTAACAGATTATTAAAAAAATATTAAAATATTAAAATTAAGAAGATATTTAATCCTTTATATGGAATTTCCCGTTTCAATGCAGTATCCTATCAAAAGCGCTAGGTAAAATGTACGATTTCCAAATCCCGACACACTGCAGGCCTATAAGTATCCCGACATCCATTAGGGGGCCCTGACGTGCCTCCCAGGGCCGGTGAAACGTGACCCCGATACGGGCGCCCCGAGGCGTAAAGGTGTCCTCTCTACTGCATTATTTAAAGGAGAACTAGTAAGGGCCGAATTAGAACATAACAAAATTTAACAAAATGAAAAGTTTTCCTGTGACGATATACAACTTGACAGTTGTTTCAAAATGGCGCCCATAGGGGGCCGTCATTTGAATTTTGAAAAAATTAAATTTTCTGCATTTTTGCAATCCTTCAAGATTAAAAACAGTTCCATTTACGAGAAAGGCCTCATTAGTGCGTTGCGTTGCGTCGTCGCAACGGATCAACACAATGTATGCCACACCTGTGTTAAATAGTGATGGTCAGGTTTATTATGCGGCTATATTGAGTGTGGCCAGCTTTGAGTATTTGGTGAAAACCTTAGAACCCGTTGCAGAGCTGCGTCTCAGTCAGTGCGGATATCAGTCTTCATTCGACAATGGATCGGAACAAACGTGTTCTATTGTTGCTGTCAATCCGTTGAAACGCAACGCAACGCACTAATGAGGCCTTTCTCTACATGTATATGCATCATTATGGGTGATTAATTGTTTTTTTATGGTGATTCAACATGGAAAAATATCAAACAGTGCATACACTCATATCCAAATTGTACATCGCTCTAAATGCCTCCACGTCAGCCAGCCAGCTATAATGACAACTTCTACCTGAATAGGCTTTTGCCTCAGGTGCCGCCGTTACAGTTCCTAACCATCGTAATCGCTCACTACTCCACTTTGCCTTTACCATCTTGCCGACCCGCTGCCATCTCTGAGTCTGCTGGCGTTCTCGAACGCCTCCATCCCTTGCTTTTCCTGCCACCGTCGATACCGCCTCCTCCTGCCCGGCCGCCGCCATCGCTGCTGACCCGCTGTTTACTCCAATGAACCATGCTCCAACCCTTCCCTTTTCACTATCTTTATCGCATCCTGTATCTCAGCCCCATTGCCATATCAGTACCCACCCGAGGGGACTCTTGTCCCACTCGGTTCTGTATCCAGGACCGATCGGCCTCCACCCATGGCCACTCCCTGTCACCGTCCCTCGGTCTCTACCCAAGACCTCGACCCCTGTCCAAGACCATCTCCGACTCCTCCACACTTCCTCCCTATCCGGTAGTCAAGTTCAAATGTGAGACACAACCCACTACATACTCCAAGCAACCCTCCCCTCACCATCCAATAATACCCAACTAAGAAATGTATTATTCCAAGAAAGAAATTTCCAAAATGTTAGGGAGCAATAGCCTTCAGGTTGGTACTCCCGAAAAGATAATATCCAATAAAAGAAATAATAAAACTTGACAAAAAACTTTAACAAATATATAAAATGGTGTTTTAAATGTAAAATAAAAATATATAAAAGAATCTAATGATTTTAGAGAAACTCTTAATGAATTTTCATTTTAAATAACAATTTTAGAATCAAGAAATTTCCAAAATGTTAGGGAGCAATAGCTTTCAGGCTGGTAGTCTCGAATAGATAATATTCAATAAAAAGAAATAATAAAACTTGACATAAAAGTTTAACAAATATATTGATTGGTGTTTTAAATGTAAAATAAATATATAAAAAGGAATCTAATGATTTTACGGAAATCTCTTGATGAATGTTCATTTTAAATGGCAATTAAATAAAATGATTTTTTGGGAACTATTGATATTTAATACAAATTTTATCCCAGACCTTATTGACTTTAATATACCCTTCCCTGCTAACATGTCCACTATTATTTCCTCATCTAACAAAAACCTGTATAAAATACTGACAAAATTCCTGAACCTTAATAACATAAACCTATAACATATTCCCCACTACTAACAAATAATTATTAGATACTAACACATAGATGTAATTTGTATATATAATAACAATTTTCCATAGACTAATCCCCTAATCTACTAATACTACAACTACCCTTACTTGAGACTGGCCAGAACACCCACAAGCGGCGAAAAGCCATAAAAAAGGAAGATAATGGCAATCACTTGAAGTCGACTAGGTTGACTTGAACCCAAGCTTCATCAGGGCAATGTAAAAACTCACGTTTCCTCTGAAACTTTTCATGTGTATTTTGGAATATTGAGAAAAAACTCCAAGAAAAAAGTTTTATTAAATAAGATGGAAGTGACATCTTTCGCCATGCTGGAATATTATCAAATCTAATAGATATTTATGGGACAAAGGTGCCCCCACGTTTGGTGTCACAATAATTATAATACCACAAACCCTGAAAATGATACAAAGTTAACTAACTAACTAACCACCACGCCGTCTCTCCGAAAGGGTAGGCAGAAAGAATGGACTGCCACACTTTAATCGATGCGGCACTCCATCCTTCTCTTTTCGCCCCCGCGAGAGACGCGGTGAGATGGGTTGCGAACCTCATCGCAACCAATAGGCATCTCCCGCGCACACTTCGATCGTCCAACTCCACAAAATAAATCTAAAACAAATTATATAAAATACAATGATATAAAATAAAAAAACAAAATAAAAATAATTAAACACATAATGTTTTTTTAGATGGTGCACTTGTTCTCAGCTGGACGGTCCGGACATGTGCGTTTACTTAGTTTATATTCCACGTATCCACCAAAGGTCCAGGGTTCGATTCCCGGCGATGGCAGTGTTATTGTCACACTGTCTTTGGTCAGGTGTAGAATTCACGTGACAATAAAATGGCGATAGATTGGCTACCTATCACATGTCACGAGAATCAATATAAATAGCTAAACAATAAATTGTATACAGTAATTGGGTTCAAACGACCTGTTGTATGCATAAAAAAAAAAAAAAAACACCAGCAAGAACTTAAAAATATTATTGAAGAAATTAGTAAAATTGTCATTGGAACAAATGAAAAATAATTTTTTACACCTGTCAAAATTCTTTTTATAATCGAAAAAACTTATATATTTAATTTTAACATCAAAACAGTGAAAACTTATTTTGTTTCACAAATAACTATCATAAAGTGGGGCAACAATCAAATTGACTAAAACAATTTACTTATACACGAAATATCTCCAAATTTACGAGAGCACTACATGAACCAAACCGAATTTTCAAAATCGAAAGTTCCTCAACAAATTACAATGGCAAGATAAAATATGGGAGATAAGTTACGCAGAGTTGTTCTGTCTGGCACAGAACAGAGAGGCCTACGCCTGGGTGATATCTAACGTCGGGGGGACCTGCCATGGCACTCAAAGAAGAAGAAGAAGGTTTGTTTAGGTAGAATATTCTTAAAATGAAAAACACAAGTAGGTTATTTTTTTTTCACCTAGTTATTTTTTTTTTGTAAAGGAACATAGAAGTTCCCGCCACATACCCGAGGCTGTTATAGGACGTAGCGGCGCCCTTTTGTCAGCATCGCTCGTGCACTCCCTGGGCCTGTCCCCGGTCCATCCGGGACTTATATTTAAAGACGGCAACAACAAGGGGGTGCCAGACCACATTTAGTATACCCTATTTTACTTCTATGCTCCGCTGTATTTTATTGAATAAATAAGCATAATATTTAATACATGAACATTTTAGAAACATTATATTAAAAAGATAAAAAGAATGATACACCACAGGAATATACAGCGGGAAGAACAGGAGAGGTAGATGAGACAAATGCGGAATGGGAAAAAAATGTGGAGTACAGAGTTCCTTTGAGGAATAACCTAGTTATTAATAAAAACAGACGTGTAGTTAGATTAGTTTCTATTTAGATAGAGATTATTTATATTTGGTAAAATTATTAATACCAGTGCAAAGCGATACATGTTTACCGCAAGCCCTATTTCCGAGAAGAATTTCGCGTTTCGCAATCATCAAACCTGCGAAGTGTATCGGCTGATTGATTTAATGAAACGGTTTTATTGCGTTCGTAGCTAAATCGGTGAGCAATCTACGTTTATTACTGGAACACAGGCGTACGTACGCCGGGTACTGCTCGGTATATCGGGCCAAAAACACGAAAAATTGTATACTCTAGGACAGAAGTCGGAAAATTGCCGCTCGCGAGCCTAATGTGCCCCTTTGACTAGAGTGCCGCTCTTCCACGAAGGGCATGTTTAAAACAATATAAATGTGATGTGTAGCATAAATGTTTATATGAATAAATATAACTTCACTTCGTATTTTTACGACACTTTTACAGATATGTACGAGTATGTTTCGGTTGTGACCCAATTACAAGTACAATTATAAAAAGGTACATTTTAAATTGTACATATTATGTTAAAAGAACGAGTATTGTAAAAATACGAAGTGTAGATATATTTATTCAAATATGAATCCATAACACAAAGTGAAGGCGAATATATAAAAAAACAAAAGTTTAATATTTCAAAGCTTTACAAAAATATTCTAGTGAGGATACAATACAAAAATATTCTACATCATCACAAAAATATGAGAACTTCAACCGCAACTAGTGGTAGTAGAGAGGACGACCGAGACACAGCCATAGAAATCCGGGCAGACCACAAGCATGATGGTCTGATGACATCAAAAGAGTGGCAGGAGGTCAATGGCGCAGAGTGGCGAGGGATAAAGAGTTGTGGAAGTCGGGAAGGGACGCCTATGTCCAACACTGGACGACTAATAGCTAATGATGATGATAACTAACCAACTAACTAATCATCACGCCATTTCCCCGGAGGGGTAGTCATAGAGGATGGACCGCCAAACTGATCTGTCCTGACATACCTCTCAAGCTTACTCTACATTCATACATCGTAACATGCACGTTTGTCGATTATTCCGACTTCGAATGTGGCCGCCTAACAGCATTTGTTTAATTTGGTCATGCCATACTTTCCTTGGTCTTCCAAGGCTTCTCTTTCCACTCACACAGCTTGTATACATTTTAACCATTCTTCTCTCGTCCATTCGTTCGATATGTTCAAACCATCTCAGGGATTTTAATTTTATCGATGATGACGATTAGAATTTTTTTTACCCGATTACAAAAATATTACGAGTACCTTATTACAAAAATATTACAGGGAAAATTCCAAGACAGTGGTGATTCGCAAACATTTATAAGCAATATACATAAATTATCGGGCGACAGAAAGTTAATTAAATTATTGAAATTTTTAATGTATTTTTATACAACAACAAAGAAATGTTGGATGTTATTTAATCTCATTCACGTATTTGGCGGTGTATTAATAATGACATTTTATTTTGCACATATGCCAAATGTTTAAATATCTGTTTAATATCGTACACAGTATTATGCCAAAAGGCGGCATGGGACAATCCAAGAAGAGAAATATTTTATTGATAATTAATTTTAGTGCTAGTTTTTAAGTCTATATAAACAATTAAAATCGAGACGTTATAAACAAAAAATGTTATACGCAAAAAAAAAATTGGGTTAAGTAAGAGATAACTGGTGAATTAAGAAATAAAAAATATCAATGGTAATAATACAAAATAATATAATAAATATAAGTTTTCTAGAAGTTATATTATATTATATGTGAGTGACATGATTCACATTGCTTGCACTGTACCAAGTGTTTAAATCAACAAGGTTGAAACGGACAAATGAAAACTATTGGAAGACCCATTTTACGAACACACATAATATAAATATTTACACACACACAATTAGAATAAATTCTTCAATAATATTTAAAATTTCTTGGTGGTGTTGGATGGTTTTAAGTGCCTGATTACAGTTAATTAAAAAAACGGTTGTTACGTGGAATACAAATTAAATAAACAAAAAATGTCAGGATCGTCCAGCTGTCAACAAGTGCAACATCTAAAAGAGCATTATGTGTTAAATTATTTTTATTTTGTTATTTTATTTTATATCATTGGATTTATTTTAGATATACGTTGTGGACGTTTTAGTTTCTAACTATGCGCGGGAGATGCTAATTGGTGGCGATGAGGTTCGCAACCAATCACACCGCGTCTCTCGCTGGGGCGAAAAGAGAAGGATGGAGTGCCGCATCGGTTAAAGTGTGGCAGATGATTCTTTCTGCTTACCCTTTCGGGGAGACGGTGTGATGGTTCGTTATTAAAAATTAATAAAAAAATCTTCATACTTTTATGAAAATAAAAATATTATAATAATATCTATATTAATTAACTAAAAAGAGAGAAAATTACAAAATAACACTGTAAAATTAATAGTTTTCTTTTAAGTATGGCGTATTTCCATAAAATAAAACAAAAACTAAAGTAATTGCGTAGATTTCACGGTTGGTAGCAGTATGTTTTTTGGGATCTTGGGTATATCCGTGTCACTTGTCTTCCACGCCCGACTTGTCGGAGATTGTTGCATTCTTCATCTTCAGGATAGTGATGTAGAGTAGTTATGTCATAACCTTCCCGGAGACTTCAAGTTTCACGAATATAAACAAGATCCCAAAAAAAAAGTTACAGTAAAAAAATACCTGTAGTAGAGCGTCCGGTACTGGAATTTGCCAGTTGAAGTCGAACTTCTTGGTCATGGTGGTGCCACCGCAGCGGGCCCTGCGCCCCTAGATTCGGCCCTGGAAAAGAAGACAGCCAGGTTTACTAAATAGTAACGTAATCTCTAAAACTACACTTGTAGCTATGCAGTCTTGAAAGTATTAACCAGGCAGTGAGCACCATAGACAATATTCGCAAGATGGAGATTTATGGGGCCGTATGTAGTGTTGGAATCCGTGAAGTTACTATGTGTCTCGTGCCGTGATCTCATTTTATTCCAATTACTCGTATACATTTGAAATTGACGTAAAATACGACTATGATTGTATTATTACTCCTTATATACGTGTTACAAACATTTTAATATAATACATTTCGTCACCTGAGAGTAAGATGGTTCCAACTTACAAAGTTTCACATTTGGCCTTTCTTCGTGAAAAGGGTTCTCACTTACCTTATCTATACGTACAATTTAATCAAACATGTAAAAGTATCGTCATTTTGATGTTATGAAGAGAATCATGTTCCATCTGATCATTCAAAACACACGATTCACTGAAGAAGGATTCATTTACACTTAGAACTTTATTATTCCAACTGTCGGCAGACAAAATTTACACGCTTCTCGGTAAAAGAGTTTCATCTGCTTCAGATGGAATCCTTTTATTCCATGATACACACCCGAAACCAACAAAACTTTGACTTCATTTTTCTCAGCTTTTTACTGACAGTACCTTCTTAATCTCAGGTGAGGATTTGTGTTTCCGCAGTGCTGGTATATCAATTTGGCTGCCTAACCTCTTTACACTAAAAATTCTACATAACATTTTCATGGAAAGTGATGTAGCATCTTCCCCAATTGTAATGTACCAACAATATCAATGAAATACCAATAAAAATGTCTTTGTTTTTTAATTGTTTCGAAAAATTCGCGATATTAAAAAAAATTACATCTGACAGCTGTCAGATCAAACCGGCCCTTCATTTAATTCAACATTACGACCTGGTTAACAGAGATTTCGAGTCGGCATTGACTTGTAGCTATGTCTATATCTGTAGCTATGGCGGGACCTTATAGCCTGAGAATCGGAGAGCTCATTAGTTGTACGCAGAAGTCACGCCAGATTATGATAATGGAAAATTTCAATACGAAATTATTAGCATTTTTGTTTGGTTCGCCGGCAAACAATCGTGTTAATAATGTGGTCAAAATATTCACGAGAAATGCGTGTTCAAAGTACAAAAAAAACGCAATTAAAAAAACAGTTATAATATAATTGAATAACAATAAAATAAAACGATGTACTTTCACTTTTGTTTTTATTTCACTATACTCTTTCCCCTTCAATACATGGTAATGCAACACATTTAGAATACGTTTGAATTTATAATTAAATTCTGGTCCATCAAAAGATGGCAGCGAGCTGCCGAAACCGGTCGAAGACATTAGTGGATTTAAACTGAATATACATTTTCATTTTTATTTATTTACAATGAACTTCTTCTAGAGGTGGCCTAAAAGTCGCTCCCATAGTGGAAAAAAACTAGGGAACGTTGACTGCGGTGGTACGGCTATGTGACCAGGAGGGACAATGAATACATCGTTCACAAGACCCTGCAACTGGAAGACGGAAAGAGGGGACCAAGTCGGCCTCCTGCAACGTGAATGTCCACAGTTAGGAACGACCTGAAGGCGCTGGGACTGGACAGCCAGATGACCCTGGATCGGGAGACTTGGCGGAGCTGATTCGACTCCCAGTTCGAGGGAGTTATATCCCAGCATACCCAATAGAAATGCCGTTTTATAGAGCCAAGGATATACCCCGTACTCTCTCATGTAGAGGGCTCTCAAGAATTTCTTTTGAACCCTCTCCAACCTTAGAGAATACTGAGCCTCACGAGGACATCTACTCGGCGATGCGATGCAGAGGACAGAGAGGTTTGGAGGCGTTTTGTTTTAGCCATGGACAGCTCAATGGATCACATACCCTCAGTAATGAGGAAAGGAAGAAATATAAAGATATCAAATTTGGCCCTGTGACCTTTTTGGTGGTCGGCCTACTGGATTCGCGTGCATTACGATCTTAGGAATCCTCTCTGGGTCCATTCTAATAATCAGATCCATCTTCAGATGTTTTCATTCGTGTTGATTAGACCGTCAATGTTTGAACGGAGACGAACAAAAATAAACGAAATAATAAAATAGATTTTTTTTAACCCTTGGACACTCACGTTCGAAGAGTGTGTGAACTTGGACAGTGGCATAATGGTTACGAAGATGGATGTTACGCAAGTCCAGTTACGACATCGCCGTGGTACAATATTATGTCACGGCGCGTGTGGCGGCCAATAGAACCAATTACCGATGGGATTAGGACCGCCGATCATTGCTCTTGCATAACCACTGTGCCACGGGGCGGCACGCGATCCACACGCTCTGGGCTCCTGCTTTTAAATTATTATATCGCTAATCGATCGATACATGTTTTCGGCACTTTGAAAAGTTAATGAAAATATAATTACATGAATAATATAACGGCTCTTTGGAAAAATCTGTAAATATTGTCACCAACGCTACCAGCGGGAAACAACTGCGCAATTTCAAGCTGTGAAATGAAAAAATAATTATATGAATAATATAAAAGGCCTAAAAATTATTACAGGATACAATATAGGGGAAATAATAATTGGAGATTATATGCGAAAATATTATTATATATAATAGGAATAATTAATACATATGAAAACGCGTGTTTTTTAGAAGTTTTATTATATGTTATAGGAATTACATGTTTCGCCTTGTTCAGGCATTATCGAATGACAAGTCAATGCCTTAGCAAAGAAGGCACGCAAATACTCGTGTTTAAAATATTCATTTTAAGTTTTAATCTGGTTATAGAAAATCAACCCATAGAACAGGTCAGGACCTTCAAGTATCTAGGCATAGACCTGGTGGAAGGAGCTTATCTGCGGGAAGAAATACAAACCCAAGTAAACAAGACAGCTGCAATCTCTGGGGCTCTAAAATCTACAATATGGAAAAACAAAGACATGGCCATTAAGAGTAAGATGAGAATCTATAAAGCATGCGTAAGACCAATAATAACATATGGCGTCGAAGCAAGGCCAGACACAGTAAGGACCAAACAAGATTTGAGGACTTCCGAAATGAAGACACGGAGGACGATAGCAGGCAAGACACCGAGAGATCGCGTGAGGAACACCAGAATAAGAGAGATATGTGAGGTTGCGGATATTATAAGATGGAGCAGACAGCGAAAAAGGGACTGGTACGGGCATGTTCAAAGAATGGACACCACCATTCGTTTCAAGGATATATACAAGTAGTGTGAATGGAAAAAGAAGTCGAGGAAGGCCAAGGGAGACGTGGCATGACCAAATTAATCAATTAATGTGACCGCCTTTTAGTAATCGATTAATTTGGTTATGCCATGTTTTCCTCGGTTGTTCTCGGCTTTCTTTTTCCACTCACGCTACTTGTGTACAACATTTTAACCATTCTACTCTCATCCATTCGTTCCATATGTCCAAACCATCTCAGGGATCCATTTTTAATTTTATCCACGATGCAGTCATCTGCCTTACATTTCTTTCTTATTTCATCGTTCGGTATTGTATCATATTATACAACGTTTTCCCGCACATTCTTCTTAGTGATCTTATTTCTACGGCGTTTATCCTGCTTTCATCATTCTTTTGCCAGCTCCAAGCTTCACTTTCATACATGAGGGTTGGCACTAGAACTCCATTATGTACTGCCATATTTGCTTCTGTGGATATATTTCTATTTGCAGTAATGACTTTGAGTGCGCCATTTATTTTATTCCCAGCACCAACCCTTCTTTCCATGTCTTTCTACATTTTTCCGTCTCTTGTAAACATGCTTCCTAGATACGTAAATTCGGTAACTTGCCCCAATTTCTCGCCCATCGCACTTATATCACAAATCGTCATTCATTCTTCTTTCTCGAAAACCACCACTTTAGATTTAGAAGTGTCTTAAATGATATATTAATATTATTTTAATACTATTAACTCATTTTTTAAAAACTATACCACATTCAAGCCGACTTTTGACTTTGAAATGACGACGGAAACGGATTTCAACCTAATTCTGTTCCAGTTAACACACAGACTATATGAAACATCATAATGAAAAATGTTTTTACCTGTTATATATTTTTTAACGTGTTTTAATATTCACTCCTTGGCAGGAAGTAAACTTATAAATTCGCGGCAGTGTTTACAGTGCGTGTTGTTAGCCAGTCTTTCTTCTTTATTTGTCCTTACAATGGCTGTTTGCTAACCTAACCTAACCCAACCTAACCACGCCGAGCAAAATGTTTGCACCGCAAACAGCGGATACTATCGCTATACCATTTGTATGGGTACATTAGGTTCTGTACAGCCACATTAACGTAATAGATTGCGCTCTTTTGTTCTGTGTGACGCTTAAATTGAAACAAAATGGCAACGCGATTGCCTTTTATTGAAATGGACATCGCGAGTTCTTCAAGTCCGAGCCCACAGCTAGTAAAACATGATATATTATCACCAATTCTCCTTAAATATATTTCTAATCACGTGTATAGCAAGAATTAATTGTATCTCAATAGATACGAAGATGCAAATTGGAAACAGAATATGGTTGATCGAGATGTTTACAGGACTTATGACCTGTCATTGGTTGGGTTAAGCGCACGCTTTATGTAATACAACATTCTCCATTCCACCTTTTTTTTTCCTTATGACCACCATGTCTGACAATTTTTTGGAAGTTGTATATATGTTAATCTGCAAAACCACCCTTTGCATGGTAGTTTATTCAATTTACACACTAACGCCATCTATGAAGATTGTATTTTAAGCATTAAGCAGATCTTTTTAACGCAATGTGAAAGGCTACCGCCATTTAGCGCATTGCTAGAAACCGCCTGGAGATGTCACTCCAATCTATATGCTATAATTTATTAACGTGTATAACAGTTTATACTTATTGGTTCTTCTTCTTCTTTTTCGATGGCCCTATTCACTCTCCAGCCTTCACCGTCATTCACAGGTCCCAGAATTCTGCGCAGCACCCTTCTCTCAAAAGTATCCAGTCGCTCTGCGGATTTCGCTGTCATTGTCCACACATCTCACATCCATAGGTCACTACTGTTCGGATGATTGTTTTATACAGGATGATTTTGGTTTTCCAGTGTACGTTTCTTGATTTGAGCGCTGGTAGTAGAGAGAAGAATGTTTTGTTGCCAACTGTGATTATTCTTTCGATTTCCTTGTGATATTCGTTTTCTTTTGTTATAGATGAGCCCAGGTAAGTGAAGTCCTCCACCTTGTATCTATCCTTGAATCTGATGGTTCGCCGTGAGTTATGGGTTGCATTCCTGGTTTGTTTAATTATTTTTGTCTTTTCTTCGTTTATCTCTAAACCCACCTCCTTGGCTATTGGTTACACTAACAAAATTATGCAATCTTATCTTGGTAAGGAAGCCAGTAAGAGCGAAGGCATACATCCTGAAGCATATTTAAGGATGTTCTTAAAGTTCAAGCTCCTATCACAATCATCAAGCCACGTGGTTTGAAGTCATGGAAAATGTCCCTTAAAGAACCACAAAGAATCTATTGGTTTATGAGCATGATTCTAATAATGATCTTGGGATTCAGATCAGGTGTTATTATATTTGCCATTGACCATATGAGGTGGCCCATTACAACCCCGAAGCTTCGTTCTTGCACTCCCTAGGCCCGTCCCCGTCCGACTTTTAGAGGTACTACGAGCAAGCAATAGGGGGAAAAGCCATACTCGGTGTTGTAGCAGGAACTACTTTGAAACTTAGGAGTAATCAGGAGATCCGTACAATAAACCAGCCTTTATAACGAGCACCGTGAGAGCCGGTCGCCTGGCATAAAATGGACAGAGGTATCAAGTCTCTGTATGCGTCAAAACCGGCCAGAGTAAGACCTATAGGAAGGCTTAGACAACGTTTAATATATAAACTGGGGAAAGGAACCGTTGGAAGTAATAGGCACAGGATGGAGTATCTTGGAATAACATCATCAAAGAGGCTGAAACTCTTCAAGACTTGTATGCCTATCTCTAGTAACTGAATTATAAATTTTGGAAAATGATTAGAAGACAATATCTGTTCTCTTTTTACAAGGTTGATTATTTCGATTCTAGGTTATGTTTGATAAGATTACGTTATGGTAGGGTAGATTTCGGTTATGTTAGATAAGGTGATGTTTCAAGGTGATGTTAGTTTTCGGTCACATTGGGTTAGGATAGATTTTGGTAATGTTTTAAACGATAAATATGGTTATGTTAATAACATCGACTGAGTTTGAATAAATATATTATAGCTATGTAAGAGTTTTGTTTGTTATGACAGCTTTGGTTTGGGTTATGGGTTTTGACTATATTAGGTTAGGTTATTCCAAAGGTTAGTACAAATCATCTAAAAGAACATTACGTGTGAAAATTATTTTTATTTGTTATTTTATTTTATATAATTTGTTTTAGATTTATTGTGTAGACGTTGAACGATCGAAGTGTGCGCGGGAGATGCCTATTAATAATAATAATAATAATAATAATAATAATAATATGCTAACTTTTAAAGCGCCGTTTTTGTGATGTAATCACCTCAAGGGCGCATTAAGACGTGTTTTAAATCTAAAAATCTAAATGTGAGCGCTTAAGAAACGATTGGTTTAAAAGTATAGTAGAACAAAGTATAAATGTTTAAATTGGGTATGAAATATGAAAAAGATGGGTTTTCAATTTAGTTCTGAAATCTGTCGGATCATTTATGCATCTAAGGTGTGAAGGGAGATTGTTCCAAGCTGATGGACCGGCTACCGCGAACGCTCGATCCCCGAAATTCGTACTGGGGCAACGCTTCGGCTCAACTAATCTTCCTATTGCTGAGGAGTTCGCCGAGCGAAGTGTGGATTTCCGTGAATTTAGGCTGTCCGCTATACAGAGTTCAGATATATAACTTGGTGCCATTCCATGTAGCGCTTTGAAGACTGTCCAGCAGAGTTTATACTGGATTCTTTCTGGACTTTTAAGCCAGTGAAGTTCTTTGAGATGTTGTGTTATATGGGATTTTTTTGGAATGCCTTTAATGAGCCTTGCTGCTGCATTGAACGCAGATTGAAGTTTGTTTATTTGTTGTTTTGGAATGTTTGCATAAATTCCATTACAATAATCAAGTCGTGACACAACGAAGGAATTTACAAGAGTTTTGAAAGTGTCATGGGGAATACTCCTTTTGACGGATTTTAATCGTCTTAGGTGGAAGAAACTAGCGCTGACCGTGTTATTAATTTGGGATTTTAGAGACAGATTTGCGTCAAGATAAACACCAAGAAGCTTTGTGGAGTTTTTGGGAACGATATCATTGTCAGCTGTTGAAATTGAGGAATGATCGATAAGATGTTGACGCTTTGCGGAAGAAGTCCAGAGAAATTCCGTTTTGGATGGATTTAGTTTAAGTTTGTTTGATGCCATCCATCTGGATATGGCATCAATGCAGTTGACAGTTATTGACGTAAGATGTTTGGTGTCATCAGGGTTGCAGAAAAAATAAAGTTGCTGATCATCAGCATAGCAATGTGAGAGGAGGCCAAAGGATTCTATTATTTTGGCAACGTCATTTGTAAACATGATAAATAAAAGGGGTCCTAAAACAGAGCCTTGTGGCACACCAGATTGGATATTAGTAAATGAGGATTTTTTACCTGCTAGCTGCACAGCTTGTGAACGATCCGACAGATATGAATTTAGCCAGTCTATGGCATTACCTCTAAAACCATACGTGATCGCCAATCGTTGGATAAGATATGAGTGATCAATTGTGTCAAACGCAGCGCTCATGTCCAGAAGGGAAAGCAGTGCCAATTTGCCCGATTCGTTTGCCAGTACTAAATCTGACATGACTCTAAGCAATCCCGTCTCCGTTGAATGGAAACGTCTGTAGGCGGATTGTAATTTAGACAAAATATTATTTGTCGAAAGGTGAGTTGAAATTTGGGAGGCTACAATTTTTCAAGAACTTTAGAGATGAATGGTAGATTTGAGACGGGCCGGAAGTTACTAAGATTTTCGGAATCTAGTTGAGGTTTTTTTAATATGGGAGAAACAATAGCTTTCTTGAGCAAAAGGGGGACTTGTCCTGTTAGTAGAGATTTGTTAAAATTTTTGACTAAAAATGGAGCAACATGGTGACAGCATCTCTTGAGAAGCCATGTCGGAATCGGATCAAGCGAACACTGCTTATTAGGTGCGTTTAAGATAAGTTTAATCACTTCCTGAGATGTTGTGATATTAAATTTAGTTAGAAGTTTTCCCTCATATGTCGTGAAAGTTGGTGGTGTTGTAGATGAAGTCGTTGCACGAATCACAGCGATTTTATCTTCAAAGAATTGGGCGAAGTCCTGAGGAGATAACTTGGTAGAGGCCTTTTCTTGATGATTATTTCCGAGTACTGATTTAACGGAATTCCATAGATGTCGGGGATTTTCCTTTTCCGATTCAATTTTACATTTCCAGTACTCCGATCTTTTCTTCTTGATCAGGTCTCTAAAAGAATTCTGCGATCTCACCCAGGCTTCTCTTGAAGAGCTTAGGCCTGTGTTTCGGTACATACGTTCAGACCTACGCATTAGTCTCTTGTTTCTACGACATTCTTCATCAAACCATGCATTAGACACTCGCACCCGGAGTGTTTTTGTCGAATGTGGAGCATGCTTGTCGAGAAGAGAAGTAAAAACATTGTAGTAGGTTTGAACTAATTCATCTAATGACATTTCGAGGGTATTGTTATATTTTTCACAAACATGTGAGTTCATCAAGTCTCTTTCAAATTTTTCGAAATTAAAAGAGCGCCATGTACGTGAAGTGAAAGTTTGAAACACGGGTCGTGGTGGATGGAAAGGGATCTCCGTACGAATCATTTTGTGGTCCGAAAGTCCAATATCTATAACACTTGCCGGAGTGTTAACAGTATTTTTGTTGGAGATGAGGATATCTAGTAATCCACCTGCGGTATGTGTTGGCTCGGTAGCCCATTGTTTGGACCCATAGCATTCCATCATGTCTAGGAATTTATCACTAGACGATGAGGTTCTCTCTAATCGGATGGTGGCGATGAGGTTCGCAACCCATCACACCGCGTCTCTCGCGATGGCGAAAAGAGAAGTATGGATTGCCGCATCGATTAAAGTGTGGCAGTCCATTCTTTCTGCCTACCCTTTCGGGGAAACGGCGTGATGGTTAGTTAGTTAGTTAGGTTAGGTTTTGTCCGTGTTAGATTAGGTATTGACAGTCTCTCTCTTTCTCTTCTTTTCAGATACATTCCCGTAATCTGGCGTCGGACTTTCTTGTATACAGATTCCGTATACTTCGTATTTGAGTTTGCTCCTAACCCAAGTCCCTGGTGATTAGTTCCTTTCGAATACTGGCCCACCACGTTGCCAGCGGACGTTCTCTGCCCCTTGATGCGCTGATACCACTGAAGTCGCATCTCTAACAGCTTTTCTTTTATTGGGACAACTTTGAAGTTGTGCTTGACGTACTCATTTCTAGTGTGATCTAGCCTAATAACACGCCTTGCCCATCTTAACATTTTCATCTCAGCGGCATGGACATTGGGTTCGTGATTTGTCTTCATAGTCCAACTTAGCATTATACAGCATGACAGGCTGCTTCATACAGATTAGGTATTGACTGTGTTTAATAATAAAAAAAATATTACAAAGGGTGTTTTTTTAGAGGTATACAATACATATTCAAAATGAAAAAAAAAACACATTAAAATAATGTGAATGTCTATGATTTTGGCTTTATTTAATAGATATTATAATTTTATGCCATTATTGTTTAAATATAATTTCGGGCATATGAGCGCCACGGCTAGCTTGAATGAATCGTAATCGTGAAGTCCAATTATCGACAATTGTCGTCTTTGTGGATGCGTATTATCCACTAGTGTACGTGGTGCGAAAACGATCCACGGTCTTCCAAATACCTTGCTCGGATGGACGATTATGTCGACCGTAAAATGAACGTAGTGCACGATCAGTTAGGCGAACCGAACCATGATTTTCAAAATAAATTTGCACAATTTTCAAGCGCTGTTATGATGTCAGTCTATTCATGGTGAAATGGCAAAACGTACTGACTACAAATCAACTGTCAACTGTCAAATTGACAGTCTGTAGAAACAATGTTGCCAGTTTTAAAACCAAACCTCTAAAAAAAACACCCTGTACATATATAAAATGAATGATTATTGGGACACATTTCCTATTCTCATTCTTTCGATATTGTAGGTCACATGTTGGTTGGTATTAAAAAATATTATAAACAGAAAATCTTCAATAATATTGACTCATATTTAACAGATCACTGTAACTAATAAAAACAAGAGTTCGGAGTCGTGTGGTAATCGTACTTGAACTCTGATTACGAGGTCGCGGTTCCGCGGATATGGAGTGCGACTGTAGGTAGACCCCAGTAGATAACACTATTTTTATTATGAAAATAATTCGATAAGCCATGTGCAATAAACTGTACTTGGAAAAAAATGTTACACACCCATTTTTACATTTCTCACGGCGTTATCTGAAACAGGAGGTTGTTCTACTGATAAAAGAAAAAACATTTTTATGATATCCCTACATCTGCGTGAAAAAAAGGGCCTAAACGTTGGGCACATGAGAATCAAGGGCAATGAGGATCTACAAAACCTGTGTCAGATCTATCTTAACATACGAAATAAAGGTTGCTTTTTTTAGAGGTTTGGTTTTTAAACTGGCAACATTGTTTCTACAGACTATCAATTTGACAGTTGACAGTTGATTTGAAGTAAGTACGTTTTGCCATTTTACCATGAATAGACTGACGTCAGAACAGCGCTTGCAAATTGTGCAAATTTATATTGAAAATCATGGTTCGGTTCGCCAAACTAATCGTGCACTACGTCCATTTTACGGTCGACATAATCGTCCATCCGAGCAAGTTATTCGGAACACCATGGATCGTTTTTGCACCACGTACACTCTAGTGGATGATACGCTTCCACAAAGACGACAATTGTCGAAAATTGGACTTCGATTGCGCTTCATTCGAGCTAGCCGTGGCGCTCATATGCCTGAAATCATATTTAAACAATAATGGGATAAAATTATCTATTAAATAAAGCCAAATCATAGACATTAACATTATTTTAATGTGCTGTTTTTTTTTCATTTTGAATTTTTTATACCTCTAAGAAAAACATTTACAATTATTCAGAGCAGACACGGCTCGAACCAAACAACTCCTGCACGTCACCCAGAAGAAATTACTAAGATATGTAGTTGGCAAAGTCTTCGTGACCGAATAAGAAATACAGAAATCCAAAGAATTACGAGGCTGAAGACATTGTCAGATGGGGGCGCCAAAGGAGAAGATACTGGAACGAGCATGTAGACAAAAAACAGGATCCCAAAGATAACCCGAGATAGTCTAACGGAGGGTTCCCGATCACGTGGGCGACCACCTAAAATATGACAAGATAGTTAGCAGTCCACGTCCCAGGAGGACGGAGATGCAGCCAACAGGTCATTACCGGCCGCCAAAACCAATCTGCCTCTGGTGACACCGGTGGGAAGAGCAATTAGTCTGCTGAACGTGGTCTCCTCGGAGATCGACGCCTTTTATATTAGTGAAGGTACGTTCAGAAGACCAATACTCTCGACTTTGGAAAGTATCTTGTTTTCCTAATGTCGAACCAGCACTAAAACGTTCCTGTTATTATGTTGTATGTATATAATATTTTACCTGTACTCAATAGATGCCTTAAACATTTATGGTGTTTGTAATGTCTTTTGAGTTAATAAACTGATTTGATTTAATTTGATTAGACCTATTAGAAGAATATAAACGTTTAGTCATAACATATTTTTTTCAATATATTAACCGGAAGATTCTTAATTTAGGAATCATCTTTATGGATAGATACGGATAGAATGCTTGGCTCCTGATCCAGGGAAAGGGTTTAAGCCTGGACACGACCAGATTTCTTCTTCATAATAATAATCTATTTTCTGCTCATATTGAAGATTGTAAAATAAATTCTAATACCATTGATTTAAATCCTTGGTGTTGTTTAAAAAAAAAAAAATCTACATGGTTACAATCCTGGGGATTGGTCTGCAAAAAGCCTTACTCGTTCACTCCATTCAATCCTGTCTCCAGCTAGTCTCGTCATCTTTGTGCAGCTGCCATAGCGTACGTCTCTGATCACCTGATCCTTATAGGCGTCTCTTGGGCGACCTCAGCAGTTTCTGCCCTCAACCATTGCCTCCTCGAAACTACTACGGCAGAACAAGGGACCATAATTTTTTATCGATAATTAAATAAAATGACGTTTATTAAGATGGTTTGAACACATGTAAAGAATAAATAAAGACATACAAGTGAAGAAAGTGTACGTAAATGACGAAAACGGAACTAGAAATAGAGGAAGACCGAAAAAAACGTGGTACGATCAAATCAATTAAATATTAAATGTTGGTCACGTGAGGAGTCAGAGAATTGACGTGCGTGCATGACAAGATGTATGAATGTAGAGGAATTGTGCAGAGAAGATTGGCGAAACCGATCTAAATATAGAACAAACTAAATATACATTTTAAAAAGATTTTTTTACAATTTTTATTTTATTTCGATAATTTAAAATGACCGGTAGGAGACAGGTGTCCTAGCTGCGAAACGTGAGGGAGTGTACCGGCATCCGAAGTGTGGAGGAGCTGTTCCGAGCGGCGCAGGACAGGGACAGGTTCGCCGAGGTGATCGCCAACGTTGGGGGGACCCGACGGGGCACTTGAAGAAGAAGAAGAAGATTTAAAATGAACTTCTTCCGTGAAATTTCATTTTTTTTTTTTTTTAATATTTGCACAACATTTTCCTCGTTGGTATACTCACAGTGAAACAACAGTCTAATTTTAATGCTTATTTGTTCTACTTATCCACTATTGGGAACGTAGATATTTTCCAAAGGCTTCTCGGTATGAATTCCACGAAGCCGTAGTTATACAAGTACATAATTAGATCAACATCATAAAATCGTTACAGTACTCTCTAAATTTAATAAAGAAAATCTGTGTTGCTTCCAACAAATATAATACATTATTTGAATAATAATAATATGCTAACTTTTAAAGCGCCGTTTTTGTGATGTAATCACCTCAAGGGCGCATTATGACGTGTTTTAAATCTAAAAATCTAAATGTGACCGCTTAAAAAACGATCGGTTTAAAAGTATAGTAGAACAAAGTATAAATGTTTAAATTGGGTATGAAATATGAAATATAACACTTTATTACACTCAACAGGAGAAGAAGAAGACAGAGGAAAATGTGAACAAGTGTATGTGAGGAGTCGGAAAAATCGACGTTCGTGCATGACAGGATGTATGAATGTTGTAGAATCGATAGAAGTTTGCCATGATCTCATTTCTACTGGATTAATTCTACTTTCATCATTCTTTTACTAGTTCCATGCTTCACTTCCATACATAAGTGTCGGCACAAGAACACCATTATGCACTGCTATTTTAGCTTTTTTGGATAAGCGTTTGATTTCGATGACAACTTTATTATTATTATTATTATTATTTTATTGAATCGCTTTTTACATCATGACAGCAAGAGCCAAATCGATGTAAATGGTATTATAGCTATCATAGTGATTCTCGTAACATGTGATAGGTAGCTAAACTATCGCCATTATATTGTCACGTGAATTCTACACCAGACCAAAGACAGTGTGACGATCACACCGCTGGGAATCGAAACCGGAGCCTTCGGGGTGGCAATCAATGCACTTACCACTCGGCCACGAAGGTCGTCGATTATGAATAAAAAAGATGAATAATACCGAAGATTTATTCAATGGTATTAGAATTTATTTTACAATCTTCAACATCATCTACAAGGAATCTGGTCGTGTGTCTAGGCTTGACCCCACTCCCCTAGATCAGGAGACAAGGTATCTATCCCCTGCCCATGGCCAACAACCGAATCAAATTCAAATTATGAATAATTCGGTCATGCCACGTTTTCCTCGTTTAAAAAATATTCTTCTTCTACTTTATTTAGGACTGTGTCCTGTTATTTCTCGGAATCTGTTCCTGGGATGCAGATGTCCAACTGTCTCGCCATCTTTTAGGTGATCTTCCTGCAGGTCGATTTCCTGTTGGTACTTTATTTGCGGCGATATTTATCACTCTTTCGGAACATGCTCTTTCCACATGATCTCTCCAGTAGCGTCTTCTCAGTCTTCTCCATCGCACGACATCTTCTACATTGCAGATCTTTCTAACTAACTAACTAACCATCACGCCGTCTCCCCGAAGGGGTAGGCAGAAATAATGGGCTGCCACAATTTTCTTTCCTGACATATTTCTCTCGCTTCCTCAACATTCATACATCGTGTCATGCACGCGCGTCGATTTCTCTGACTTGTCACATGACCGACATTCAATATTTGATTTATTTGATCGTGCCACGTTTTCCTCAGTCTTCCTATATTTCTGGCTCCATTTACATCGTTAACGTATACTTTTTTTTACCATTCTTTCTTCATTCATTCTCTCCATGTGTCCAAACCATCTTAATTATCCTTTCATTATTTTGTTCATAACACCATCATTCGCACCGCATTCACTTCTTATATTTTCATTCTCTATCATACACAGAGTATATCTACACATTCGTCTAAGAGATCCCATTTTTACTGCATTTATTCTACTTTCATCCTTCTTTTGTCAGTTCCATGCTTCGCTTCTATACATAAGGATCGGAGAGTCTTCATTTCTGTGGTTCTTGATTTAACCGTCGCGTTGCCATGTGGTCAATTGAGTTTCCACTGCCAATTTAAAGTTGATATTCTTAAAACCTATGGACCCTAATATTATAAAAAAAATTGTAATTCTCCATTGAAGTGTTCTCAATATTTCGTAATAAAAAAAAAGCAAAAAATTACTTCCTTCATCCCAAAAAAATATATTTTTTAAGACTGCCTTCATTCGTTCGTTCGTTCGTGTTAAGGTAGAATTTGTTTTGCTAATATTTACAACTTTATCAAAAGTGACAAATACTTACTTGCTGTTTTGAACGTATTATAAATTATATGTTTGGCCTTTTCTCATAGGTACGTAATAATACCGACTGTGGACGGAAACGCAGCGCGCAACTTAATAATATCAGAACTGTGAAAATATTAACACATTACCAAAAGGGACAAATATTAATACGTACTCGTTGTCTTGAACGTACTATACATTTTGCCTAGGTGCCTTTATCATACGTAAAATTATAGCGCCACGGCGCGGCGGGGCGAGACAAGTTCATACTTGGTGTCAGTTGTTCATATGCTGTCTCGCATTCTATATCAGAAATCGCATGGTTCCAGAAAAAAATTAATAATGATATGTTTTTCAAATAATCCATGTATGTTATAGATATCGATCTATTCCTAATGAAATTCCCTACAAAATGACATAAATTAAATTTTGATTCATCGAGTCATATGCTAGATATTTAGATAAAGTTAGCGGTAAACTGAATTGACCACATGGGAGCGAGCGTTTTGTTTTGAACACGGTACGTTAAGGGTTAAAAAAGTTCTCGTTTCTATTGATTTAAAAAAATCAACAATTTTAAATAATTAAAATAAACACTGACATCATCAATCATTTTATATGGTATAATTTCAGTTATTTTAGGATGTAAATAGTTAAGTCTAGCATTAAGCTGTATACATCGCAGATCACAAGTGCCGATAATTCCCTTATCTCTCCCGTGTCAATTCATTTCAATTAATAAACGATATGAGATGGCATACCTCCGACAAGGCTCACCAGTCAAAGCGGTTTTTCAATTACAAATATTGATTGCACTCGATACCTACGTCCAGGGGTAAAAGTTTTGATGTTATAACTAACTCATGAAGAATGAAACTGGCAAAAGAAGGATGAAAGTAGAATAAGTGCAGTAGAAATGAGATCTCTTAGACGAAAGTGTGGATACTCTGTGTATGATAAAGTGTCGAATGAAAATATAAGAAGTGAATGCGGTGCAAATGATGGTGTTATTAACAAAATAATTTAAGGATCATTAAGATGGTTTGGACATTTGGAAAGAATGAATGAAGAAAGAATGGTAAAAAAATTATATGTTAACGATGTAAATGGAATCAGAAATAGAGGAAGACCAAGGAAAACGTGGCACGATCAAATAAATCAAATATTGAATGTCGGCCATGTGAGGAGTCAGAGAAATCGACGCGCATGCGTGACACGATGTATGAATGTTGAGGAAACGAGAGAAATATGTCAGGAAAGAAAAGTGTGGCAGTCCATTCTTTCTGCCTACCCCTTCGGAGAGACGGCGTGATGGTCAGTTAGTTAGTTAGTTTTAATTAATGAAAATGAAAAAATATATCTTTACAACAAAAAAATATGTATTGTTGATAAAAGGCGTTAATTCTATAGAATTCCATAGTGTAGAATCGTTTCGTTTATATCCCGATGATGAAAGTATTATATTATATAAAACTTCGAAACATGGCAGTGCACAATGGAGTTTTAGTCCCGACCCTTATGTATGAAAGTGTAGCTTGGATTTGGCAGAAGAAGGATGAAAGTAGGATTAATGCCGTAGAAATCAGGTCACTTAGAAGAATGTGCGGAAAAACAATGTATGATAGAAATATCTAATGATGAAGTAAGAAAGGAATGTAAGGCTGATGAGTGCGTGATAAATAAAATTAAGAAAGGGTCACTAAGATGGTTTGGACATATGGAACGAATGGATGAGGGAAGTATGGTTAAAAATATATATTATATAGATAGAATATGTATATTGCCACCAACTTCTTAAGTTTTCAAATTTCGAACTAATGGTGCCATATTGAATAATATCATCTGAACAATCTGTGTTGTAATCATGCCGAAAGCAATCATAGTTATGTGATCTTCGAGGGATTGTTTTTGACTAAAATCATTTATAATTGCAGACTTATAAAGGGAACAATCCTCTAGAGAACAGATTGCAAAGGTCTATAGCATAGGTTCCCAAAGTGGGCCTCCTGGCCTCCCAGGGGGCCCTGCGGAAGTAGGGGAGCCCTGGGAGGCGAAAAGGGGGCCACGAGGAGCTAAAATGTATAACCTTATAAAATTTATAAAAATCCGTTATTGCACGATGAACATATGTATCTTATTTGTACAAACCAAAAGTTTTTGATAAAATCGCCTCAAAAATAAATATCATCTATGATTTTGTGATGTTTCAAATCTCAAAAAAAAAAAAAAATACTCTCGTAGTTGAATATATGTTTTGATGATCAAATCAAATCAAATCAGTTTATTTTCTCAAAAGATACTGCAAAACTTTTTTATAGTTTAAGACATCTATTGAGAACAGGTAAAATATAATAAATATATTATATAATACCAGGAATGCATGAGAGATGGCTCGACATTAGGAATACAAGATACTTTCCAAAGTCAAGAGTATTTGTCTTCTGAATGTACTTTCACGAACATGAAAGACACCGATCTCCGAAGCGATCATGTTCAGCAGTTTGATTGCTCTCCCCACCGGCATCACCAGAGGCAGGTTGGTTCTGCATGCTGGGATATAAAACATATTCTGTGCTGACGCTGTCGAAGATAACCATGATTTCACATCAGGTTCGTCTTTCTCATTACGATTATTAATTAAATATTAATTACTCAATAATATAAGATATAAGAAAGGAATGCAGAGCGGAAGAAGGTATTATGAACAAAATTATGAAAGGATCGCTGCGTTGGTTCGGACATATGGAACGCATGGATGGAGAAAGAATGGTTAAGAAAGTATACGTTAATGATGTAAATGGGGTACGAAGTCGAGGCAGACCGAGGAAAACATGGCATGACCAAATTAATAAAATTTTAAAGGTTGGTCATGTTAGAAGTCGGAGGAATCGACGTGCGTGTATGACTCGTTGTATTAATGTGGAGGAAGCTAGAGAGGTTTGTCAGGATAGAGTAGTGTGGCGGTCAATTCTCTCTGCCTACCCTAAGTTTGGGCTACACTGGTCTATAGCCAGGAAGAAGAAGATGTAAATCGTGTAAACAAAAAAATAAATTATTAGCATAGTTGCAATATGAATAATCTGTGTATTAACTTTGAACTTTTTTTACAATTTTATAAAATAAATTATTGGGCGGATATTAGCAACTTTTTGCATAACCACGCACTTGAAATTGATCAGCAAATCTGTACCAAATATTCTAATGTTTTAAGTAAATTTACTAGGGCGTGTAAGCTTTACTGAGTGCCTACGCAGAAGAAACCACCGATGTATGATGATGTTTGGGAGCCCTTAGAGGCGAGTAATCGGAGGGTCATCTGACTAAACACGACTCTTCACAAAGGGCTAGTTAGTGACAGTACTTACGTTGTACGAACCGAAGGGTCTATAATTTTATCCAGTCTAAAGGTTGCCTAGGTAGATACGATGAACACTAGTTGCTTAATGAGGGTTAAGTAATTAAAATCGAAAACACCCCTCTAATGAGGCGTTAAATATATTTTTTGGTTAAGTACATACGTAATATTTAAAAGGGAAAATAATCAAAATATTCTATTCAAAATTACTGTATTACTAGTTGCAACCTGTGAAATATTCACGGAAGTAAAGATTTTCTACCCTTTAAGAAAATGGTTCACTGTACAATCATAATAAATAATAAGTTTTAACTTTTCATGCAAATCTTTTTTTTATACGTTAAAACATTCACATGTAATAACACCAAATTGTTCTCCTTTTGTTTTCTACACTACTGTCGTACAACAATAATCGTTACGAAATTCAAAATAATCCAGAAACGTTATCGGGCATGCGCATCGTGTGCATTTCGAATTTCTTTCGGAGAGAATCGAAGTTATTACTATCCGAAAACTTAAAAACAATCAGCGCGCCACCAGCACAATATAACTTTCACAATTCGTATGCATTAAACCCGCGGTTTCCAACCTGTTAATACCGGACTATTTCGAGGGGAAGCGCCAAAATTTTTAAAAATATATATTTTTTTTCGAATCGAGGGCTGACACAAAAAGAACCAAAGCACTATTATGAACCGCCGAAATGAAGACACTCCGCGCTATTCTGGGCAAAACACCGAGGGACAGAATCAGAAACACAGTAATACGCGAGACCTGCGATACCGAAGATATTGTCAGATGAGGCAGGAAAAGAAGACGCTTCTGGCGCGACCACGTCGAACGAATGACTCCCCCAAGCAGCCGCAAACAACATGCCAATGGGAACTCGCCAACCCGGAAGACCTGCGAAGAGATGGCGAGACAGTTGGAGTTCTGTGTCCCAGGAGACCTCGACGCCATAAAAACAGATCCACAGATCTATTCAAAGAGGACGAAGAATATATTTTTTCAAACCATCATATCTACAAATAAATACAACTTCATATCGAAACCGTTAGATATGAAGTTTTATTTATTTATTATACGACGCAACGTAACAGTTTAAAATCAGTGAATTAATGCTTATTATTTTTTACAACGTGTCTATATTATCATAACTATTGAAAAAAATAAAAGATAGGGAGGCGCGAAAATTTTGTTTTTGGGGAGCCAACAACAACAACAAAACCATCACGCCGTTTCCCCGCAGGGGTAGGCAGAGAGAATGGACCGCCACACTACTCTATCCTGGCACACCTCTCTAGCTTCCTCCACATTCATACATCGAGTCATACACGCACGTCGATTCTTCCGGCTTCTGACATGACCAACTTTTAATATTTGATTAATTTGGTCATGCCATGTTTTCCTCGGTCTACCTCGACTCCTTACTCCATTTACATTGTTAACGTATACTTTTTTAACCATTCTTTCTTCACCCATGCGCTCCATATGTCCGAACCAACGAAGCGAACCTTTCATAATTTTGTTCATAATACCTTCTTTCGCTTTACACTCCTTCCTAATATCAGCATTTGAGATTCTGTCGTACATCGTTCTACCGCACATACGTCTTAGGGACCTCATCTCTACCGCATTTATTCTGCTCTCATCTTTCTTCTGCCAGTTCCATGCTTCGCTTCCATACATAAGGGTTGGAACCAGAACTCCATTGTGAACGGCCATTTTCGCTTTCATTGATAAATTCTTGTTTCCAATAACTACTTTTAAAGCTCCATTCACTTTGTTACCCGCACCAACCCTTCTTTCAATATCACTGTCCGTTCGGCCATCCGCTGTGAACATGCTACCTAAATACACAAATTCGCTTACCTGTTCCAAGTTCTCTTCATTTACACTTATGTTACAAACTGTCATTTGCTCTTCCCTTTCAAAAACTAACACCTTTGACTTTCCGACATTCATCATTAAATCGTTCGACTTGCATACCTCATACATTCTCGACACCAAGACTTGTAATTCGTCCGCACTATCCGCAACGAGAACGGCGTCGTCCGCGTAAAGCAGACAGTTTACAGATAGATCACTCATCTTAGCACCAGCATTTATACCTTTAAGTTCTTTCATACACTTGTCCATATACAGATTGAACAACCAAGGGGACATCACGCAGCCCTGCTTAACACCCTTCGTGATATCAAACCAGGGCGTGATGTCCCCATTTACCCTAACACTGGCAGTGCTCCCTTCGTAGAGAGAAGCAACCGCCCGTATCAGTTTTGTGCTCACTCCGTATTCGGACAAGATTGACCACAGTTTTTCTCTGTTCACTCGATCATAGGCTTTTTGCAAATCGACAAACGCACAGAAAAGCTTACGGTTTTTGGCCATAAACTTCTCCGCAAGCGTTCGAAGTGCAAAAATCTGATCCATACAACCTCTTCCGGTCATAAAAGCGCCTTGAACATCCCATACTCTTTCAGTCGTCGTCTTTTTTACTCTTTCTATTAAAATTCGACCGTAGAGTTTACCAACGGCGCTTAATAGACTTATTGCCCGGTGATTTCCACAGTCCATACGAGACCCCTTTCCCTTATAAAGAGGCATGATAACAGCCCTCCTCCAGTCGAGCGGCGTATATCCCTCCTCTAAACACTGGTTAAAGAGTCTATATAACCATGCTGAAACCACCGGCCCACCGTTTTTGATAAACTCTAAGGCTACACAGTCATATCCGACAGCTTTTCCACCTTTCATACATCTTACAGCACTTACTATCTCGTTCAAATTTATTTCAGTAATTTCACTTCCGCTGTTCGTGCAACTCTCATTTGTAAAGCTCATTCTTATTGAATCTTCAGTCATTTCACTGCCATACATATCTTTAAAGTACTCCATCCATCTTCCTTGTATACTTTTGAAATCAGTAATCATTCTTCCCTCAGTACTTAAAATTGCTTTCGCACAACCACTTTCGGGAGGATTTCGGGCTTTTTTGACTTCCTTCCAGAACATTTTTATGTTGCTCTGGAAGTGATTCGTCATCTTAAGTCCGTCATCCTCCTTCAGTTTATCCTTTTTCGCTCTCACTTTCAACTTGACGTTCATCTTGCAAACTTTGTACGCTTCTTTCGCTCTTTGATATTTCACGCAATCTCTTTTATCCACAGACAACATATTTAACCATATATTTTGGGGAGCCGTAGTAGCATAAAGGTTGGAAACCGCTGCATTAATCGATATTTAAAAAAACTGTTTGTTATATTTATTGAATCGAACGCATGTTAATATTCAAACAACAACAAAACAAAAAACACATTAAAATATATCACAGTCGTGTTTACCGCCATCTGTGAATAATAAATGAAAGAATGGCTAAGAGAGTGTTGGAGTACTGACAATGATTCAGGGAAGATCGAGGAAAACATGGGATCATCAAATTTGCTAAGTCGGCCATGTTAGAAGTATGAAAAATCATCGTGCGTGTATGACTCGTATGAATGTGGAGGAAGATAAAGTAAAAAATCAGGATATAGTAATATTTGATTTATTTGATCGTGCCACGTTTTCCTCGGACTTCCTCTATTTCTGGTTCCATTTACATCGTTAACATATTCTTTTTTTACCATTCTTTCTTCATTCATATGTCCAAACAATCTTAATGATCCTTTCATTATTTTGTTCATAACACCATCATTCGCACCGCATTCACTTCTTATATTTTCATTCTCTATCATACTTATTTATATTTCATTTATTCTACTTTCATCCTTCTTTTGCCAGTTCCATGCTTCGCTTCCATATATAAGGGTCGGTAGAAGAACACCATTGTGCACTGCCATTTTAGCTTTTTTGGGTATGTTTTTGTTTGCGATGACAACTTTAAGTGCACCATTCACTGATTCGTTGTTTTCGAAACCTTTTAAACGAGAATGAATAGATAAGACTAAATATTAAGAAAAAAAATCTTCTTCAGTCTATTCCCGTCCATTCCTGGACAGAGGCCTCCCTCCATATATTTTATTTATTTATTTTTCTTACACACAAATGAGACATAACAAACGAAAAACATTTAGGCGACTCATTTGGACACAAAATGGTAAACAAAAATACAATATCGATATGAAACTAGAAAATAACATACGAGTATCTCAGAAAGATCGCAAATATGTCGCCGTCAGTGAGGCAGTACTCTTTCCAAAATTGATAATACAGTATAACTCTAATTATCGGATAATAAAAAATTCGGATAATTGGACTTTTCCGAAAAAAGGGTCTATATTAATTAATTACTGTATGTATGAATCACAAGATGAAGACACTGAGGACGATAGCAGGCAAGACATTGAGAGATCGAGTGAGGAACACCAGAATAAGAGAGATATGTGAGGTTGAGGATATTATAAGGACGAAAGAAGAAGAAAAGAAAAAGGGACTGGTACGGTCATGTTCAAAGAATGGACACCACCAGACTCCTTTATATTGCACTACATAATTGGCCTCATGGGACTCGTCCTAGTAGAAGACCTCCTAAAGATGGAAGGACAGCTGGGAGTCTACCTCACCGGAGCAGCAACACTCCGGAAAACAGACCACATAGGTCTCACCGGCTGCTTCACAGGTTGATTCTCCGGCTGCTGCTGTTGTGGCTCCATGTACGACTGGTACGAGTGCGGTGGCGGTCGCCGCCCCCGGTGCGGGAGACGCTGCCAGAGTAATTAAATAGACAATATGTGCACCATCTAAAAAGAACATTTTGTCTTAAATTATTTTTATTTTGTTATTTTATTTTATATCATTGTATTTTATATTATTTGTTTTAGATTTATTTTGTGGGTGTCGGACGATCGAAGTGTGCGCGGGAGATGCCTATTGGTGGCGATGAGGTTCGCAACCCATCACACCGCGTCTCCCGCGAAGCGAAAAGAGAAGCATGGAGTGCCGCATCATTAAAGTGTGACAGTCCATTCTTTCTGCCTACCCTTTCGGGGAGACGGCGTGATGGTTAGTTAGTTAGGTCTACAACAAGGAAGAAGAAGAAGACCAGTCTAGTTTTTTCGGCCCATTCGAATATTGTGTTCCAGGTATGTGTATTCCTGGACATTCTCGATTCTGCTGACATCAACGTTGATTTGAAACCCTTCCGTTCCCATCACCATGGTCTTAACCAGGTTCATACTCTGACCCACAAACTTGGATGCCTCGTTCAGTCTTTTAGCATTTTGGCTAGTTTCTCCGAATTACTCGTATTTTACTATTAATATTATTTTCATTATTTGGACTTGGATCCTATCACCTCGAAGTGTTATAATAATATCATAATAAACTGGATAATTTACAGAGCGCCATTTTTATGAATTAATCATCTCAAGGGCGGTAGTCATAAGGCTATTATTTCATAATCTGTGGAGGTCTCATTATTAATACATCAACCCAAATACACTTCTGTAAGGATAGCTCATTTTATTTTAAATATTGGTGAGATTCCTGCGTTCTGCCAGTTGGTACTTATGGTCTTGAAACTGCAACATTGTCCAAACAAAGTGCCGAAAAAACTACGAGTGACCCAAAGAGCCATGTTAGGAATAAGCCTAAGAAACAGAGTCAGAAACGATACGGTGAGAGAAAAAACAAAGGTCACTGACATCATCCACCGGGTGGCGACTCTAAAATGGCAGTGGGCAGGTCACGCAACCAGAAGCTTAGATGAAAAATGGACAAGAAGGCTAACTTGGAGATCGTGGACGGCAAAGAGAAGTGCAGGGCGACCGTAACTACGGTGGAAGGATGATCTGATCAGACACGTCGGAATAACTTGGATGCAGTCTGCGCAAGACAGAGTGACATGGAAGCGAATGGAGGAGGCCTTTGTCCAGGAGTGAACGGGAATAGGCTGAGGAAGAAGAAGAAGAAGAGATTTCTTATATATTTCATTGATAACTTGTGTTGGAATCTCGATGCCATCTGCGGTTAAGGCATTCGCGGAAAGTAGAAGGTCGCAATTTCTGATCTCTAAGTTCTGGTACGATTCATTAATATTATTTTTACAATTGATCCCAATGGGTACGCATCAAATGATTTCTTATATTGATAAGAAAAAACATTAATTTTCGTTGTGACTTTTTTTAAAACTAGCATCGCCAATAGTGTGTGACACTGTTGACCTAGGATCCTGCCTGTAGAAGCCGTTTCAGTCGGCAAAAACTGAAAGTAATCAAGAAAAAGTACGATAATATTTTGAATACGAGAGAGTGAGAGACGAATACAAATCTAGGACACAGCGAAGGAGGCGTTTTGTCCATCTATTGTCAGAGCTGCGAGCGCCATGGCCTGCCCAGCGCCATTTTAGCGCTGCCACTCTTCTGATGATGTCCGACACTCCTGTTATGGCTCTAATAATGGTGTTTCTCATAATCATAATACATATAGCCAAAAATCGGATGTCGTCAAGAAAGGGTGCGAGAATATTTTGAATACTAGAGAGAGGAAAACTTTGATTCTTTCCGAAAGTAATTCCAAACGCACACGATGCTCAGGCCCGAGAACGTTTCTGGATCATTTTGAATTTTATTCTGATTATTCTTGTACGACAGTGTAGAAAACAAAATGAGAACAATTTGGTATCGAAATTTTTAACATGTGATGAAGATTTATATTATAAGTTAAATTTATTACCGTACAGTGAACCAAGTTTTTAAAGGGTAGAAAATCTTTACCTCCGTGAATATTTCACGGGTAGCAACTAGTTTTCATAAATTTGTAACACCGGTACACTTCAAAGAACAATTTTAAAATATATTATAGATTCAATTCGTTTTGAACATAACAAAATGATTAACGAAAGTAAAAAAATAATAATAACAAACATCTGCTTAACCTTTGTTTATTAAAACCGCCACCAGTTATAAACCAATAGTTTATCGATGAATAAATTAATATTACAATTTGATTTGTAAGGAAACCAATAAGAAAAATATAACAATAAATTAAAAACACCTGCTTTGAGTTCTATAATAAATTTGAAAAATAATAAGATGAATCAGAAATATTTCGTAGCCTAAATGTATTGCTGATAACAGATTATATTTTGACGCGTGAAATTTATAAAGCGGATATCGTTTATATAAAAAACTAGCCAAAAAATATATAAAGCGAAATTACTGTGGTTGAGCTCACGCGAAAATAAGCGATTTGTCAGAATCGCTGCTGTTATTTTAAAGTGTGTAGTTTAACGCAGTTAGATAATTGAATATAAAACGAAGCATGCAAAAAATTCTTACCAGAACATGAAAAATAGACTATTGTTTACCTTAGAACGCACCTGAATCTGAGCAAATGCTACCGCCACCGTTTCTATTGGATTTCAATAAGCAACACCATCGCGCACAAAACCTTGTAAATAAACTACAAAGTAAAAATAATAAAACAAAAATCACTGAAGCCGAAGCACTGCTGATGTTTTAATATCACAATAAACTCCAATTGCGGCCATCACATTGGAAAACGAAAAACAATAACACCGCGCCCGAAGTGACCCTCTCCGACCGACTGCTCCCGCTGGCGAATGTTTCCGCGATTTGACAGACGCCAGGCGAGCTGCGCGCTATCAGCGGCGAAACATGACATTGGCTCATTCCTCTCAAACGCATGCGCCATATGGACTAGATAAGCAAAAGCGCGGCAAGCGCATGTGCGCGTCAGTGTTGCAATGTTAACAAAAATGAAATCTTTAGAGTTCGAGCTTACTCGATTCAAACAACTGTAAATTTGAAATGGTATAGTTACTATGCGGAAAAGATAAAAATATGCTAATTCAATGTCAAATTTATTAATCTATAATGTCATTAAAGATTCAGAATCGCTTATTATTTGGCAACTTCAATGCTGTTGTCCTTGCCCTTTGTAACAATTTAATACAACTCATGAGATCCATAATAGCAAATCCGTTTATGGCCTCAGTTAATTAAATAGTAAATCATCGACAAACCAAATAAATTAATTTATTATTAATAAATTAATAATCCATTGTTTTGGCCGAAGCACTACAATACTTCAATATTATTGACTATTAAATTTACAACTCTGTTATAATATCACAATATTTTATTACATACTTTTTCAGAATGTCGCTGTTTCGCCAACCAATAACTAATTAATTGATTGGGCAAAATTGAGGGATGACGTGGTCCTGGCCACAGGCAAGGGATGGCCCAAGACAACGAAGCCTTTACAGAAGTGATTGCCAGCGTCAGAAAAACCTGATATGACGCGAGAAAAAGAAAAATATAACTAAACAAGAATGACATGTTTCACCTTGGTAAGACATTATCAAAAGATAATGCTTTAGGAAGGTCATACATTCCGTTTGATAACGATATACGCCATATTTTTTTTGTTTATTGAAAACAGATGTTTCATTCATTTTAACTATTTAATATGGAGTATTACATAATTGTTTCATATTACAAATTGATATTAAACTATCTAAAGAAAGTTTGTATAAAGGATTGAAGAAGTTTGCGTGACATATAATCAAGTAAGATACATTAGTCAAAGAAAAAAAACAAATAATTAACTAGTCATCGTGCCGTTTCTCCGAAGGCAGAAAGGATGAATAAAAACAATGTCCATGATTTATGGTTTCTTGAATATTATGTAAAACTCCATATTATATAAATAATACGAATGAAAACATTTGTTTTCGAGAAGTTTTATTATATTTTATGTGAATTACATATTTCGCCTGTGAAAATTCAAATGGTCACATTTGATAGTGCATTCTTCTACTTCTTCGATGGCCCTACAGCCCATAACGAGCCTTAGACTCCAGTATTCTTCGCCTCCAAGTCCTCCTGACACTCGTAACAATTTCGCCCCATCTCTCCCGACTTCATCCTCCCATCACATCCTTGGTCGTCCTATTGGTGTTCTACCGCCTGGGTGCCACTCCAGCAATCTTTTTGGGGTTCGCTATGACGGCATCCTCTGCACGTGGCCGGCCCATCTCAGTCTATTCAGTCTGACCTGTGTGGAGAGACTGGGAGCTTTGTATATAAGGTGCAGCTCATCATTATGCTGCACTCTCCAGCCTTCACCGCCATTCACAGGTCCCAGGATTCTGCGCAGCACCCTTCTCTCAAAAGTATCCAGTCGCTCTGCGGATTTCGCTGTCATTGTCCACGCCTCACACCCATAAGTCACCACTGTTCGGATGATTTTTGATAGTGCATTAGACAGGCGAAACATTTCATCCACATCAAATATAATAAAACTTCTAGAAAATAGACTTTCATTTGTATTAATTGACTCTGTCCATTCCTGAATTATTATATTTCAAACATCTTCTCAATATTCATACATTGTATCGTGTAAGCATGTTGATTTCTCATCGGTTTCGGCATCATTACATTTTTTATTGATTTAATTGTGCACGTTTTCCTCAGTCTTCCTTTAGTAGCGTTTAAAGCATACTGCTGTACGGATGTGAGACTTGGAAATCTATCACAAATGTTATTGGAAAACTCCAGGTGTTTACAAATAGGTACCTTCGCTCAATATTCAAGATCTTTTGGCCCCAAACAGTGTCAAATGCCGTTCTCTGGACCATGGCAGGCGAAAAGTCAATTACGTCGAGAACAAGTCGCTAGACGCAAGTGGCTGTGGATCGGTACACTCTGAGACAGAACCCAGCCTGCATCGCGCTAGACTGGTCCCCTATGGGGGGAAAGAGGAAGCGGGGCAGACCTAGACCTCACTTGGGATGATGTTAGGCGATAGAGTCAGTGGATGCGACAGAGTAGAGCCAGAAGGCTCCTTGAGGCCCTATGCACCACGGAGATGTGACAGGACAAGAAAAAGAAGAGAGAGAAACCGTTGTTTTGTAGTCTCTCTTTTATATTTATTATTATGTTATCTTTTTTAAATTAAAAAAATATATATGTAGAAAATATATAAAATAAATGTACTCCTCTAAAACTTGGCAATTAAAATATAGTATAGTAATGGAAATTATTGAAATGACTATGTGTACATGAATGTGATATCATTCATTTTTACCTGTGCTCATATAGGCATCAATAATTTTCAAAATTATTAGCGTTTTACCTTGTGGGATGAATGAGGGATAAAAATAATAGAAAGATATAATGTTATGTTTTATATGAATTTATTAATAATTTGTTACAATAAATATTATGATACAATCCATTAAAATGAGATTCACATACTCAAGAAATAAATAAATATCTGTTTTTTTTAAATAATATACAAAACGACAGCATACAGTTTGCTTCAGAAGTTAGGTTATGTTGCAGTAAGTTAATTGTAGTAAATTGATTACCGATTATTAGGGCCATTAAATTAGACCTCGAGTAATTTATAAGTAAGATGAGACAACCTTCATTAATCGGTTTCAGTAATATTCCTGTCCTTCATTTCATTTCAATTTCACACACTATAAAGAGAACTTGGGATGACATCAATTATTTTTTATTTTATTTCATACATTACACAATTTTTTATTAGAAGACTTAACAAAAGAATAAAAATAATCAAATTAATAGCTTGCCATCATTTTAAATGCTCATTCAAACATTAAATAAAAATTTTGAAAATCACAGCATATCAGAAACATAAATTAATAAAAAATGATTAATAAATAAAAACAGATTATATTTAGAATAAATTGATCATTACGATTCAAACTCTGTCTTCAGATGAATGACATGTGTTAAAGAGTTTCTGGCAATATTGTCAATCCTACACAAAATATATTACAACCCTAAAATGTGAAATTTTTTTTAACAACCTCAAAAATCATTTCATTTGCAGATTGCATATTTCGATTCACACAATATTTCAAAATAATCTCAATAATTGGACATGATTTAACTAATCAATTCAAAAATTTAAATATCTACAATTGTTAAACATCAGATCTGTTGAGATTCTTACTTTTCATCAAATAAAATAGATAAATATCAAACCAATTAGCTTCTGTAGTAAGGATTATTTAAGTGGTTATTTTCCATACACAACCATAGAGATGGTAGCAAAAACATGTTAGTTCATACCATCAGTTGTAACAAAAACAACCAATGATATTTGATATTTTTTAAATATTTGACTTCTCATTCAAATGGAATTCTAAAACATTTAAAAATGTTCCTAATTTATGCCCCATTCTAGTTCCTATGATTTGGTCAATCATTAAATCCCACAAAACAAAATTATACATGGTAAAATTAAATAAATTATATTAAACTTGTGTTTTAACATTATCTGTTGATGTCCGACGATCCCCTGAAATAATTTTTCTACAACTTTGGTTCCTTTTACCCTTACGTATGTCTATATTTTACATCAATATAATAATTCTGATTTCACAGTGTTTCCGTCAAAAATACATCCCCCACACAATGGTTACACACACGCATAAACACGACTACTAATTTACTTTGATATTCTAGTGGTATTCATAAATCACAATATCTATTTACATACGCTCCTAAACATCTCATACATAATATGTTTACACAGTCTATAGTACTAACAAACTGTATATCTACATAAAAAATAGCATAATAATAACTGTTCCACATTTATTATGGAATAACAGATATAACATATACTCATTTCAAAGTGTATTTTAATATCAATTGAATGAAAATATTTAATTTTTACTTATATGTAGATACACTGTTTGATAATAAAATAGACAATATGAAGGTAGATCAATACAATAAATAGACAACAGAAAAAAATATGAACACAACATAACTGAATTTACATGTATTTTTCAATGCGGCAATAACACATAAATAAAGCTTTTAAATTTACAGTCTAACATTTTTAAAAGATATTCTTAAATTCACCGATGAAGTGATTGTGTCAAAATGCATAATGCACTATGTGATTAAAAAAATTATGTTCGGAAACGTTAATCACATTTTAGAAGACAATGATTTCCACGCGATGGTCAGTCTTTTTCACGATTGAGGCATAGTGATTACTATATCATGGATTAATTGATTTTTTAAAAATACAAACAGACTTCAATTGTTCGTATTCTTGAATAAAACAAATTTAATGAGATTCTACTTTAATTTAAGTAAATACAACTTTAAGTTAGAAGAGTATAGTATAGTATTTATAATATAATATAATATAAAATAGACAAAAATGTAGTTAATATTTATAATGGTTTGGTTTATATGTATGGAGATACATATCAGTAATTTATACAAAGGTAATTGAGTATAAAACCTTAGTCCTAAAATAATAGAAGACGAACATAAACTAAAGCAGTTGGATGTCTAGTAAAGACCCGGAATTGATACATCAGTACATTAAACACTTACTATGAGTAAACGAGAATGTAAATAATGTCTTTTGCACTTTAAATAGATGTAAAGAATAGTTTATAATAGTTATTCACTCGGGTAGGTCAACATTTAATGTTTATGAATCACAAATATCAAAAGAACTCGATGTTTTCATTCTTGTTCCGGAAGGTGCTATTGTTTTTTTTTTTAATAAAACTAAAACCATAACACTCGTCCAAATGTTCAAATTACGTCACTATTTTTGTGCATCCAGTTTCTGTATAACAAGTTCCATTATTATCACATACGTAATGTCACTTCACTGCATTCTATAGTGTCTGTGTATTATTAGACTCCGCCGGGAGTGTGTAGAGAATCTAGGATCTGTGAATTGATTAAAGAGTGTCCTTAGTTCTAGTAATAAATATTCAGCACCGCTACGTATTAATTTCAATTCAGTAGTAAATATTTGTTAGAGTAAAACTGATGATTTGCATATTTGACACGCATAATTGAATAGCACATTTACAGTTGACGCAATTATTAAACATAAAATATAATAAGAAAGAAAAACACTTTGTATTAGAAAAAGTATGAGTAGGTTAGGTTAGATATAATATTATCAACACATAAATATCCAGCGTATTAAACAAGCCAAAACTTAAATAAAAGCAATTTTACACTCAGTGAAATATATCACTTTAAAAAAAACCAACTTATTTGCGGATGACAGAGGAAATCTAAGATTTTGCCTTCAATCACGCAACCCCACTGTCGAGGTGGCTGCGCTTCTTGCAATCGCTCCTCGGGGAGACGTGGTGGTCTGGCGTGGACTTGAGGATATCGGGCTGCCCGTGGGACATTACTCTGTCCTGACTAGACGACTGATTGGTGGACGAGCCAAACGTGAGCGTGGCATTCCGCTCGGAAAGTGTCATTGTGTGCGAATTTAGTGTGTTGTGCGAATTTAATGTGTTGTGCGTGGTGTGGTAGTGCGTGGAAGAGTTGAGTGTGTTGTGGTGAGTGGAGTGAGGAAGAGTGGAGGGGGAAGAGTGTGGCAGGGTGGAGGGTCCGGGGCGGGACCGCACGGAGCGATGGCTCCCATTGCGAGTGAGAGAGTTCATCTGCGGTGTTCCAGGCTGGGCTCTGGATAGGGCGTTCTTGTAATCTGCTATCAGATGAGTTAATTCGACCATCTGAAAAGAAATATACAAAATAAAATACAAACATAATAAAAATATGCAAAAGGCACAAGACAGGAATACGTGGAGAAGTATGGGGGAGGCCTATGTCCAGCAGTAGATGACATCAGCTGTTTAAGTAACTAAGTAAGTAATAACAATATGCCAAAAAATAAACAAAAAGGATAGAAAAATTAGAATGAATTTGTACAATACAAAATAATTATCATCTTTTAAGAATAGTGTTATTTAAATAATATCAGTTTTTACACATTTTAAAATAAACTCTTGTTTTTAAATATATATACAAATTTGAATAAATACAATTATACTTTGTATTACAACACTTTGTATTTTCACTGAACACAGACATGTTTCGGACTTGTCACAGACTTGTTTCACAATTAAAATTGTATACATTGATAAAGGTTGCTTGTAACCGAAACATGTCTGAGTTCAGTGAAAATAAAAAGTGTTGTAATACAAAGTATAATGGTATTTATTCAAATATAAAAGATATATACAAATATTAAAATGCCAATTAGTGGAAAGAAAAAAAATAATGAAATGTAAGTACATAATAAAGTAAATATATAATTGAAACATAACAACTGTATTTCATTTAACATTTAGAGACATTCAGTTATTTTGATTAGTTTTAATAAATTTGATGTCAGATAATTTGATCACACTTCCAGCTCAAACTGATTGTCACTGATAAAAAAATAAAATGTATCATTAAAATTGTGTAAATTATTTACCTTTGGCTTGTTCAAGCTAATCAACATTTTCTCAATGCCCATGGTGCCATCTTCCCCATTGATAACCATCATGAGGTCGTCCTGAACGCCACCAAACAGTCCGATGCAGGCATGTGCGTAGCGAGCAATCACCCCCATGGATGCCAATTCCAGAATAGTGACTCCGTCTTCGGAGACTGCCAACCACACCATGGAGAGATCTGGCTGCTTTATCTAGAAGATAATATTATACTGTACTAGATATATTTTTTTAATGTATCAAATCCATTCTTTCCACTTTAAAGTTTTTTCTTCAACATGTTTCAATGCAGAACGATATAGATTCACCACCAATGTAATAGATTAATTCATAAAAAAATTCATTATTGTATAATTCCAACGGTAACTCTTTACATTTATCAGAAACTAAATTATGTTGAACCCAAATTTCATTGCAAAATATTGACATTGATTAAGTAACAGTTCTAAAATTACGGAAATTGAATGTTATTTCGGAATATCAAAACCCCGCTAATGATATTTTTTTTAAATTTTACACAAAAAAAATCAAAAAACCAACAAACTATCACACCGTTTCTCCGCAGGGGTAGGAAGAGAGAATGAACCGCCACACTACTCTATCCTGACACGCTTTTTTAGCTTCCTCCACATTCATACAACGAGTCAAACACGCACATCAATTCTTCAGATATCTTACATGGCCAACCTTTAAAATTTGGTTAATTTGGTCATGCCATGTTTTCCTCGGTCTACCTCGACTCCGTACTCCATTTAGATTGTTAACTTGTACATACTTTCTCTATCCATGCGCTCCATATGTCCGAACCAATGCAGCGATCCTTTCATAATTTTGTTCATAATACCTTCTTCCGCTATACATTCCTTTCTTATATCAGCATTTAAGATTCTGTCGTACATCATTCTACCACAAGTAAATAAAAAGGTGTCACTAATAAATATGTAGGTGTCAAAAATGTGGTTATTGGGCTAGAATTTGTTATCTTAACTGTAATTAAAGTTAGAAAGTTTGTCAAAACAAATTAATTTGAGGGGTCGGGAAATCGAAATGTGTGTAGGACACGTTGTATACATGTTGAGGAATCGTCAGGAAAGGACAGCATGACAGTCGATTCTTTCTGTCTACCCCTTCAGAGAGACGGTGTGATGATTAGATAGTTAAATGATTTGTAAAACAATTGTGATCTATACATGTAATGATATTTTATAAAATCATTTGTGTTTTAATAATTTTAATATTTAAATATAGTAAAACGTAAAGTAACAATATATACCCTAGCTTGAAATAGCGTTGCTCCAAAGAATGGCCACTTTCTGGTACAGTTGAGGTAGATTCGGACACAATCCAGTGCAGTCCGGCCTCTCAGAGCAAGCCATTTGATTCTGAGTTTATCTTCCACATCCCTATAAAAAAAAAAAAAAACAACAACAATTATAATAAACGTTATGAAGCAAGAAATTTTTATTTATTTATTTTTATTTTTATTTAATTTATTTTTTTAAAAACCCAATTGGGTTATATGGTTACATTTTTAGATCTTACTATTAATTATGTATTGTTTCAGATATTTTTTATATTGAGTTGTAGTGAGATTCCTTGTGTCTTTAGGTAGTTCATTGTAAAGTTTCAGTCCATTGTTCAATATCCTTGGTTGTCCTGTCTTAGTTCGTGCAATTGGTAAGTGATATCTGTCACAATTCCTGGTCCAGTGTCTGTGTATGTCTGAATTTTTAGTTAATTTGTAGGTGCTGTCTGTTGTATTTTCCATGGTCACTCTGTGTACAATTTTTAAGGTCTCATATTTGGTCAGGTCTGATATGTCCATTTGTTTTGTTTGTCTGTAAACTTGTATGGTTGGGGTAAGGTAGTCAATGTTATATGCTAATATTATTATTTTATTTTGTTGTCTTTGGAGTCTGGAGATGTCCTTTTGGTTTCCTGTCCTTTTTACATACGCTTCGTACATCATAACTTTTTCCCTTCCTGGTATGTAATTCTGTATTTTGTAAATATAGAAAATAAGCAAGAAAATAGTGGCGATGAGGTTCGCAACCCATCACACCGCGTCTCCCGCGGAGCGAAAAGAGAAGGATGGAGTGCCGCATCAGTAAAAGTGTGGCAGTCCATTCTTTCTGCCTACCCTTTCGGGGAGACGGCGTGATGGTTAGTTAGTTAGCAAGAAATAGATTGAATCAAATGAATAAAAAGTAGCTCTGATTAAATCCCCAAACCATTAATTTTCAGCTTTTACATACAAGTAAAAATAATTCTGAATTTGAATTTGGTTTAAGAATTAGAAAATAAAACATTATAATATTGCCATTATCTTAGAATCCAGAGATATGTACTGTCATAAATCATACGATAACTGGAATATCCATGGAATTGATAAGATACAGATTGTCATAACTACCGCCATAAATTAAAATGTTTCAGAATAAAAATATGTAAAACGTGAAATATTTTTTTATTTTTATTCCGTTTAAATATGAAGCAAGCAGCAAAGAAAATAAATTAAGAATAAAAGAGCACATAAGATGTCTCCCTAAAAATAGCTTTTCCTAATTCGCAAATCATTTCATTGAAAATAATAATTCGTTCAATATATTGTAGATAATGGTGTTGAAATTTTATATGTTAATAATACAAATATAACTTAGAATAATCTCAAAATTTTAGAATTAAAAAAAAAATTAAAAATAAAGAAAATATTATAAACAATCAAATAAATTGAACTGCAAGTCAAATAATTAATTAACTTCCTTTGTCGCAAGATGGACCTGGACCCCAATAAGAACTTAAAAATATTATTTTAGATTTATTCAAAATATTTGTTAAACGTTCGAAAAATTCATTTTAATATCTGTCAAAACTGATATTATTATTCAAGAAAAATTTGTTTAACCTTTAAGTAGTGACGTGGGTTTCCCACAGATGGCGCGTTCACAAATTTGTTCTTTATTTTGTTGTTATAAATAATTTACCCCCGCGCGCCCAGCTAAATTCGCGGTTTGTGATTTCCAACAGTAATTAATTGTAAAAAAAAACATGCAAGAAATGTCCATCACGACTAAAGAGGCGTACTAAGTACACATGTATAACATGTCACAAGCCTATATGTCTCGAGTGTTCTAAAACTATTTGCGTTGAATGCGCTGAAACCACTTAAATTTCAGACTGATATATTTTTTTATAATATTAGTTTATTGGTCATAGATATATTTTATTATATTTTCTCAATTGTAATACTGTTATTATATATGGCTTTAAAAAGTGCCAAATAAATGTTGATTCTGGATATATTTTGTTTTATTTTTTTATTCATCATCAGTGTTCATACATGTAATAATCATCTGTACATGTTTTCATATTAAATAATACCTACTATTACAGAACGTCTGTTAGTCGTCACATCACTATTAATGACCTGAACTAACCACAGTACTCAAAGGTTCAATATTTATTTTGTATAAAATGATAATTAACTACACTTCTGTGTCTGAAACATGTTTGCGTTAATTTAATTTATTTATTTAATAAAGTGTAGTTTACAAAGAAATAAACATTGTTCAATGAATTCGCAACACAAAGTTATGGTGAATATAGAAGAAATAAAACAAACAGTTTTTATAGGCTCGGATTACCTGAGTTGTTCTATGGAGAGGCCTGTTCTGTAGCGGTAAGGATAGAAGCGGTCAACAAGTGCCACAGCCTTGTCAGGTTGGCAATCCCCCATTTCCAGCTGTGCCATGAGGGCTCCTAGCTCAGTACTTAGTTCTCTAGTCACGGGAAAACGTCCAGCAACAACTGTAGAAATAACATTAGTTTCAATTACAACATTTCATAAACAAAAAGTACCATGGAAATTCTTCTACTTCTTCTTCCTCAGCCTTGATCCTCCACCACTAGACATATTTCTTTTGGAAATGCTTGGAGCTAACTCTCTGTAGCTTCAAAGATATGGGCATCTCATAATCTATTTTTTAAGATTTATCAGGGGAGATTTTGAGAACTCGGCGGTGCTGGCGGATGTTGGCCTTTTTGTCCCTTATAGATATTTCCGACAGCCACGGCATATATTGTTTTACCTATCCGAGACACTGGTGGGAAGAGCAATTAGTCTGCTGAACGTAATCTCCTCGGAGATCGGCGTCATTCATATTAGTTAAAGTACTTTCTGAAGACAAATACTCTTGACTTTAGAGAGTATCTTGCCTTCCTAATGTCAAACCATCTCTCATGCATTCCTGATATTATACTGTACGTATAATATTTAACCTGTACTCAATAAATGCTTTAAACATTAATATTGCTGTGTACATAATGTCTGTTGAGATAATAAACTGATTTGATTTGATATAGGACACATTAAAATATTTCCACTCCATCCTGTCACTTGCCTTTCTCATCCACTGTTTGCCAGTTATTGAGGCTACATCATAAGCCCACTTTTCTGCGGTCTTCTTTTGATTAATCTGGGTGACCACCTATTTTTGAAAAACATTCAAATGAAAAAAAAAACTAGACAAACCTTGTTGGTTGACTTGGTAACATAGAAGTAGCCTCTCTCGGTCTGTCTCACTCCTGGCTGCATGCCTGAAGTAGAGTCGGTTGCGGTAACTAAGTCGGATCACGCGTGAGTTCTCAAATTTGCCAGATCCCTTTTCACGAAGTGCCGTTTCCCACTTGGAAATCACATCACAGAGCTGAGAAAAAATAAATAATTTTATGAAATGGAAACATTTAACAAAATAAAAATTGTATCTAATGAACGAAATACATGTTATGTAGTTTAAACTTGAATACAATTGGCAATACGGCCTTGTGAGGAGTTGGAAAAATCGACATTCGTACGTGACACGATGTATGAATGTTGAGGAAGCAAGAGATATATGTCAGAATAAAAAAGTGTGACAGTCTATTATTTTTGCCTACCCTTTCGGAGAGACAGAGTGATGGTTAGTTAGTTAATTTTTTAATACAATTAGATTATATATATTTTTAAGTTAATTTATCAACTAATAAAATTTTTGATGAACTAAGACGTAAGTGAATACTGTGGTATGCCATAATGATGAAAAACAGTGTTTTGATTCTTTAAAAAAAACTAGTATATGTAAATGTAGAAACAAGTATCATTTTTGGCAAATATAAATAAAGGGAAGTAATACCATAAACAATAGATAATAGAAATGTATAGATAATAGAAATAAAAAGTTAGGTTGAATTTGATTGAGATTGCATGAAGTAAGAAGAGAATTATAACCTATACATATATTTCGAAGAATCATTTAAATTAAAAACAAAACTAAAGCAATGTTAGAGAAGATAACCTTTTTGTCAGGTTTGATATGGTGTTCTAAATCTTTCTCTATAGGGTCGTCACTGAAGAGAGTGAATCCGGAAACAGCTGGCTCCCTGCAGGCGAGCTCGGAGCTCAAGGTGGAGAGGAACTCTTCTACTGTTGTTGAACCATCGAAGCTGACAACCTATAACAAACATGACACAATAACAATAACACATTTCAACATGTATAATTTTTTTGACTTAAAGAGACTTTAAACATTTTTTGAAAACTTTTCTACTTGCTTTTTCACCACTTTTGTGAGTGATTTTGTGGAAAAAAAAACAAGTAGAAAAGTGTTATGCAACCAATGAGTTGGTTGTCGACATTTCTGGGATTACTATGCCAACATTGCCGCGATTTTAGAGAAAGTAATACATAAGTAAAATGTAGTATACATATTTTAATTTATCGAAATTAAAACCAATTCATTTTTATATTTTGTCTGCTTCTTTGATGTAGGTGCAGCTGCAGGTCCAGGTGTTCAAATATTTTTGGGTCGAGAGCGACACAAAAACTTACTACTGTAGTTTCGTACGCATAAATAAAAAAGTGCACCTCAAATTTGTAAGCCGTGCTATTAATTTTGCTTTATCTCGGCGTGCAAAAAATATTCCCAGTCTAGTTCAGACACTACGAGTAATATATAATAAATGTATGTGATCTAAACAAAACTGATAGACATAAGACCCTTAGTGGTTGGCTGTCCACAATTCTTTTTTACGCCGTGCCCATTAACTACAAAAGGACAACACTTTTCTTTTAGATTTAACGAAATCTTTTAATTCTAAATAGGCTTGTTTTTCTCACACTCTGTCTAAAACATATATGATTCTTTTATAAATCATGGCTTTGATCCGTCGGATTTGGCACTTCTCGCTAGCGTAGCGAACTGATAACCAAAGGGTTAATAATGCCATATATTATAAATGATATATTTAAGAAAAACAAACCGTGTAATCATTCTTAAAGTTCTTAAACTGGAGGTCAAATTCATATCACTTGTAATTAAACATTTTGTCTTTGGTTTATAATATCTGGTTTCTTTTCTCTGGTTTATAACCATCGACTTCCGGTAACTTGGCTGTTAATGTTCAAAAACGATATGAAATTGCTGCAGATCGACAGCGAGATAGTCCAAGATCGAGAAGTTTGGGGCTGTCCTATTAGGAGAGCTGACTACAAATAAACGGGAAATGGTGTGGAGAGAAGAAGATTTGATTTATTAATAAAATCGGGATTGAATTAAAGATTTTACCTGGTAAGTATTGTTGAGCATGTGGACAGGAATGGCATGGGGCAGACTGTGATGGTACGGATTCTTCAATAAAATTGACAAGACTTCCATCCTTGATGGTTTATCTTCCCTTCCACCATTCCGGATTGTTCTTTCTAGAGCTCTCTCACAGTAAGCCGCATACTTTCCGCACTCAGTCCTGAAAAGTATACAATCCACAAATAAATATATATAATACCCACATCAGACATACCATATGATATAGTATGTGTACATTTGTGTGAGTATGTGTTTAGGTATCATGTTTGTGAACAGTTAAATAAAGCATTGTAAAAATACAATGTTTTTTTATTATCAATTCTAATGTGAATCCATTAAAATGGTGTTTTTGTACCAACCGTTCTGTATGGAAGTGAAGCATGGAGATCTCTTAGATCAATGTGTGATAAATCTCTATATGATAAGGTCAAATGATAATATAATATAGTGCAAATGAAAGTGTAATGAAAAAAATAATGAAAAGGTCATTAGATGGCTTGGAACATGGAAAAAATGAATGACGAAAGAATGGTAAAGAATGTGTATGTTAACGATGTGAACTGAACAAGAAATAGACGAAGGACCGAGGAAAACATATGACGCAATCAAATCGACGTGCGTGCATAACATAATGTAAGAAAGCAAGAAATTATGTCAAGAAGAACAGTGTGGCAAGACAGCGTCCTTTTAAGTTTAAGTATAATGTGATTTTGAACTTACTTAGAGTCAGAGTTCCTGGATAGATGTAATTTGAGGTACCACAGTAGTCTGTTGTTCCTGGGTACAAAGAGACTAACCGCCAGAGCCAGGAGTTGCCATCCTTGCACAAAACTGTACGTTGGAGGGTTACTCTTGCAGTCCACAGAAAGAATCGGTGCCTACACAGAAAAAAATATTTTTAGTAAAATTGACAATGAACATGTGTACAAAAGTATACAATATTATGTGATTATATTAAACCTGTGATTTAAAATAAAATTAATATAAAAACATGTAAAATATTAAAATAACAAAATAATTTAAAATTCTATAGAAAATAAATTATGTGAAAATCAATTAAATTCCTTTTGCATTTTTTTTTGAAAACTTAAATATTAAAACAATATTATTGAATTTGTTTTAGTTGTTAATGTAAAATTTGTTAGATATTTTTTATAGTCCGTGTTAACATGCTTAAATAACCCCAAACTCATTAATTCAAAGTTCACAGGGGATAAGAGAGGAAGAAAGTAACGAGCATAGACTATTGTCATTTGTATGCAAACCAGAACACATTACCTCCGAGAAGATTAATTCATAACTCCAAACATGTTTTAGGTTAGGTTAGTGTAACGAATATGTATTTAAATATCTTACCGAGGTGCAGTAACTGCTAACAATGTTGTAAATTCAAATCCACAATAATGAATTCATAGTAATAAAACGTCAAAGTTGAAAAATGGCTTAATCAAATGTGTGCTGTCAATAGAAATAACCAATAATTTTATCTTTCAAATGAATTTTCTATTTTTTAAGCAATTGAGCATAATATGCATATACAATATTCAATAGATTGTTAAAAATATATATGAGTACCAATATTTATTTTGTTTTGACTTTTATTTTGATTTATGAGAGTAGTGTTTATTGACGATTGACAAAGTATAGAGAAATATCCAAAGACAATATTTTAATAATGAATGAATTCAATCACAACTTCCTATTTTCATGTTTTTTAATTAAAACATGTTATATTTTGCTTAACCAAACCAATGATTTTGATATTCCACATGTATTTAGGGTCATTAGAATTTGCAAAGATACTTCGACAGCGATTAACCTCAACATCCAAGAATGAAATTTCCAATATGTGGGGTAGCAATAGCCTCCGTGCTGGTACTCTCGAAAAGACAATATCCAAGAAGAAGACTTCAACAGCGCACAATTTGTATTTATGACAGGAAATTAAAAAAAGCAATATATTGAGAAAGATGATACATCGAATAATGTCAATGTTTTATTAAACATATTGTCAGTTTAGCGCTATAAATAATTGGTGGGTTGCACACAAAATGCAGTAATTTGTAATATTTAAGTAGCATTTAATGTGCAATACAAAATTTTGTTTCAAAAGTGTTGACCTAATTTGAATAAATTATATGTTAAGCATTCATACATATATACACCATTATAAAATCAATAATGTATATAATAACTATAGCACCCAGCGCCCATAGAAACGACACAATCATTGAAATCTTCCACCACAATGGCAAGAAAATAGAAGATATAAAGTCATTTTTAAGGCCATTCCTATGTAACTAGCTTGTCATTGACACAAATAAGAAGAAAAGCATATTTTATATATATTTTACATATGTAAATTACTTTTTATCAAGAAGGTGCCATCCACGTATGGTATTATTAAAAATATAACACCCGGTGCCACTGGAAACGATAAAAAGTTGGACAAACCTTCCACTACAATGGCAAGAGAAAGAGTAGAGATATTGACTATGGCTTTGGTATTGACGTAAAGAAAAATAATCATTAGATTATTAAGATTATAGATTGCCATTCCACTGGGAATCGCTAGAATCTAACTAGAATCAAATTGAGTTTACAGATTTTTTTATTGTTTCTTGAGTGTAACCACTACTTTGAACCTTACACGAGAACTGTTGAGTGATTCTGCCAACAGAGATAAGCTGTTATATAATGAACCAGAAAAATTGTGATTCTTTAAACATTTATGGCAGATGGCACAATAACCATACAAAGATAAGATGTGTGTTTCATTCCAGATAATTTGTTAAAATCTGTTGTCATTCTTTTATACCAGGTGTGTTTTTTTTTGTAGGGACATTTTTGTAGTGATGTCACCTTATTTTTCAACGGTTTTAGCTCTAAACTGACAACAAATTTATAATATCAATGGACTTATATAATATGATGAATTATGAATGATTGTGATGAAAACATATGTAGTATAATTGGGATTTAAATAATGATTAAATATATTCGATTGATTTCACAAGAATGCCAGATTTATAAATATGAAGGAAAATGAATATTTAGTAAATCAGAACGAATTAAATAAAAAGTATCTGACATTCTTGTAACTATGCAATAATAAATACATTATATTTCTGACAGGGTAGCCAAGAGAGGAAGTTTGAACATAAATTTTGGCCCAGTTGTAAAATATTTTAAATAAATGAACTAATAAAATGTTCCTTTTAATTTTCAATTAATATCTATAATATCGATATCTAGATTTGTGGTTTTAAATAATACCCAGAAAAATAAGATGCACTGTTTTATTTGTATGATTCATAAATATCATGTTTTTATATATCATACAATTATAGTTTTAAAATATTAAGAATTTTAAATGCTTCTGATTGGTTGGCCATAAGTGACATCACAATGTTTGAATCTGTATTATTATTTTAATTTTGTTGAAAATTTTTTTACATCATCACAGCGCGAGCCAAATCAATGTAAAGGGTATCGCTATTATATTGATTCTCGTGACATGTGATGGGTAGCTAATCTATAGCCATTTTATTGTCACGTGAATTCTGCACCAGCCCAAAGACAGTGTGATAATCACACTGCCATCGCCAGGAATTGAACCCGGGACCTTCGGGGTGGCAGTCAAAGCACTTTCCACTCAGCCACGAAGGTCGTAAAAAACAAAATAGACTAAGTAAAGAAAAAGAATCTTTATGACGTATATCTGTGTAACATGTCATCTTCTTCGATTGTTGTTTTGGAAATGGTTGCAGTATCCATCTTCAGGGTAGTATATGTTGCTCCATATGATAAGATAACTACTCCGAAGATGGATACTGCAACAATCACTAAACATTGGTCGAGGAAGATAACAAGTTAGACGAATATACCCAAGATCTCAAAAAACATATGACAACCAACTGTGAAAATCTACGTACTTAACTATACTAAAATAAAAATGTATTTCGTAAATACTTATAATGGAAAAATTAAAAAAAAAAACATGAAAAGACCCCATTATAACAAATAATTACACTTTTGTCTATTGTGCAAAAGGTTCACGAATTGGTATGCTTGACATAATGAATTGATCAGAATCCGCTCTCGCCGACCCTGGGATGAACATGAGATGCGGGTGAAGGGTGATGGCCCCAGTTGGGGGGTCGCGGACCTACCTGGATGGACAGGGGCGAGCTGCCGTTATTGTGCCCGCCGCCCGAGCCCCCGTTATTGGATATGACTCCCGAGCCGCTGTTGGCGGAGGAGCCCGTGTCGCAAGTGAATAAGGATTGCGTGGCGCACAATAGAAGTTGCTGGAAATGAAATGTTGGTGTTCCACACAGTCCCAATACTCTTCTTCTCGATTATGTTATATCATAACAACTCACCGAGGTGACCAGATCATACTAGGCAGGGGTCGAAAACCTCAGAGATAAAACCCTCAAAAGCTGGATTACAATTTAGTGGTTATTCAAAATTTTAGATAAATTAAAGGCGTTAACACTGTGGAATTCCATAATAATTCCGTTTATTCCACTTTTGCTTTTATTTTTCTCAACATGTTTTGAAGGTAAGCCTTCTGATTAACCACCCTACCTATTTGAACGTACGTGATACATTCGCTTTGACTGTACCATTCTACGATATCCCGTATCACGTACGGGCTTGAGAAAAAGTAATGTACCTAAAATGTACAAAGTTTTAGGGATACCCACGTGTGCCATCAAAACTTGAGCACAAGTCTTCATAAATATGATAGTTTTACAAGGGGCAGGCGAAGTGTGCGGCTGAGTATTTGACGTTTCGTAATTTAAAAAAATAAAATTAGTATATAATTAAATTTCATTAATAAAAAAACCTGCTTGTTTTTTGCAGGTTTCTCGGAAAATAACCCAAAGGTAGGGCGGTTAACAAATTGTTTATATCTTTCTCCCAATGATGAAGGTGTTGGGCTTCGAAACATGTCGAGAAAAATAAACTCAAAAGTGGAAAAAACAGTGTTAAAACACTTAATTAATTAAAATTCATGAGAAATTAGTTATTCAAAAGAAAAATATTTATTAATTATTTCTTTAACAATGATGGAAAACTGTATTTTAAATTATATGAATTAAAATGTTAATTTTCTATGAGTTTCATTATATTTAATGAGAATGACATTTTTCGTCTAGCTAAAGCTTCATCAAATGTGACATTTGATAATGTCTTAGCAAGGCAAATATACTTATAAAATATAATACAACCTCTAGAAAATATATGTTTTCATTCATATTAATTAGTAAAAATATCTGTTAAACTGAAAGCATTGCAACCAGAAAAAACTTAATATAAGCTAAATTTCATAATTATTTAGTACTTTTTAATTGTTTCTTGAACAATGATGAAACTCCACATTAAATAATTAATATTGACGAAAACCTCAGTTTTCAAGAAGTTTAACTTTAACATATTGGGATTACATGTTTTGCTTTGCTAGTCCATATTCGATTATGCCCTAGTAAAGTGAAACGTGTTACTTCCATAAAATATGTTAAAACATCAATAAACCAAATGTTTTCATCGTTATTAAAATTCTTTTATTTTTTTATCCTTTAATTTATCTGAAATCATATGATTAATTTGTGTTACTTTATATTTAAAATGTGACATTTTATGCCACAAACGTTGCCGACCCCTGATATATATTCATATAAATATAATAAAATAATTGTTATACAATTAATATTAATTTTATCCGAAAAGTAAGTTTAGTGAATGTTTAACTGGTCACCTCAGTTAACTTAACAAGACACAAAATGAGTATTTGAAATTAATTAAATTCCTTTAATTAGTTATTTAGATGATAGACTATTTGTATCATGCAATCTGAGATGGAATATTTTTTTTAATTATAGAAAATACCTAAGCAATGAAAGAATTTATCTGACAAGCGTCAGATGTTTTATAAGACTAGTAGTGCTTGAATGAAACAGATTGCTGAATGAACCCACAACCATTTAAAAATAAGTTAGTTATTTACAGAAAAACTGTTTACCACACATTAACCCATTAACGTCAATTATTCTATTTCTATATTTCTATCTGGAATCTTGCTAGAAAAAAATATTATCTTCTATATTCGCCATAACTTTATGTTGCGGATTTATTGAACAATGTAAATAACACTAATTATTACTTTATAAAAATTATAATTAAAATACACACATGTTTTGGACACAAACCCTTCATCAGTGTTTTTATAAATTAAAATGTAGTGATTGCTCAACTTTTTATACAGGAAAAACAATGCGCAACTTTAAATTAAGAATCAAAGAGCACATAAGATGTCTCCCTAATAATAACTTTTCCGAATTCGTAAATCATCTCATTGAAAATAATCATTTGTTTAATATGGATAATGGTGTTGAAATTTTACATGTTAATAGTAGAAATATAATAGAACTTTGAATAATCTTGTAATTTTCGAAATTAATAAAGCTATGAAAAATAACATAAATAATCAAATAAATTTAACTTCAAGTCCAACCATTGATTTATTTCCTTTGATGTAAGACCTGGACCCCAATAAGAGCTTTAAAATATTATTTTAGATTTATTCAAAATATTTGTTAAAACAAATGCATAAACGTTTCAAAATTTCTTTTTAATATCTGTCAAAACTGACCACATTCATAAAAAATTTGTTTAAATATTTATTTTGTATATACAAAAATTAACAAAACACCGATGAAGGGCTTCTGCTTCCGAAACCTGTTTGTATTGTTGTTATAATTTTTAATAAAGATAGTATTGTTTACAAAGTAATAAACGTCAAATCATGATTTGTTAAAATTAAATCTTAACAAATCAGTTACGAACTCAGTCTGTACTCTATACAGAATGATGAATATGCACACAAGGTATTTAAAAACCAAAATCTAACATAATAAGCTATAAATAGTGTTGTATTTTAGTGTACTCTAGTAGATGCATATTGTTAATGACACAAGATAACCTCATTATATAACTACATCGTTATAATGAGGTTCTCGGTAGAATTAAAAGAAGGAGTCTACTTATTAAAAACATCTCAGAGAGGTATGCCCATTGGATCAACCACATTATGTGCCTTGAGGGTCTTCTGCACGACATAATAGAGAGGATGGTTGAGGAGACAAATTATAGGGGGCGTCCCCGACGGGAGTATTTGAACGGGTGTGCGAGCACATGAACTTTGTCTCATATATTGAGTTGAAAAGGTGGGCAGAAGACCAAGTGCAGTGGAGTACGAGGTGCAAGACTTTGCTGCAAACTAATTGTTAGGATTGAAACTGCGAAGAAGAAGTCATATGGTTAAATAGTTAAGACAGATTTTATAAAATAACTGTAATATTTTTTTAACTCTTTGGTTTAATCACAAACATTATCGAACTATATATAATTGAACTGTTAAATTGTATCTCTGTTTTATACAAATAAATGCTATCATAATTCTTCTTCGTCTTCTTCTCAGTGTAACTGTTGTGGCCTGTTTCTCAAGATACATGAGCTATCATTATTTATCTGTTAAATGAAAACATTGACAGTGCCCGGTTTTAATTATTAAATTATTTTTTACGTAGTTCTTAAAATAATATAAACATTATTGAACCGAGATTAATTATAATCTAATTGATCAAAGATTAATGCAAGATATCCTAAGAAATATGTTTAGCTTAAAGAAAAAAATATATAAAATGTACTATAAATATGACATTGGACGTTGATGGGTTAAGTGCAGAATTGTAATATAATATTCGTCAACTTGTGAAATACCATTAAATTCTTTATAATATATATCATATGTACAACTAATTTTGAATAACTATACTCAATTAATGGATTTTATATAAAGATTATAGTTTTTCACAGTCGACTTTGTTTATTGGTAGTAAAGGAGATATTAATTAATAAATAATTAACATCTAAAGAATTACCTTTTACAGAAGACCAATAGAACAGGAACCGTAATTAGAAAACAAAATAAGCAAACATCTAGGGGCTAGGAACTTGGAAGAGTGATTTTACATTAGTGACGCACTTTAGTTCAAACCATAGATAAAGAAAATACTCGAGAAAATATAAATAATCTATATGGGAAACTCTATGACACCAACATTCCATTATTTATATTATATAGGCATACTCGTGAAAACAAAATTGTGGAAAACATGAGGGAAGCAATGTTAATCAATGATTTCGATAGCTACATCAAGTTTGTTAAATGCTACTCTAAATTGATCATTTATAAATAAATATATTAATTATGAATCAAAAATTTTGAACAATTATGTAAAATATCATACGAAATTTGTTACGCTGAAATCAGTATGTTCAAAGAATTTAATGATATTTGTACAATTTATTTGTGACACGTTAACTTTTTTTTTAAGAATATTGTGCACAGAATGAAACTTTTCATTACAATAAGTAAATCAATTTGATTATACTGTTTGAACATAAAATTTGTTTATTAAACAAGTATTCTTAAATACTTAATTGTTCTAAGTTAAATTTTATGTATCCACCTTACTTAGGAATCCTTAAAATATGGTGAAAATTGTAAATACATTGATATAATTGAAATTAGGTAATTATTTTCGTGGTCTACTTTCAAATAATATGTTCACATCTTTGATTGTGAATATTCTTGATAATTAAACCTTGAAATTTACTTTGTAAGAATAAAAAACTTAATCTTGCTAGTTTTCATTAGCAAAATTTATAAATGTAAACATTTGTAATTTTTCATTTCATTGTTTGCTGATCATTTAACTATTAAAAAATAAGATATCTATGTAAATAAAACAGATGACGCTATATTTTAAAATATAATCATTAGATTAACGGTGTTAAAAATGTGAAAATAACTTATATTAAAAAAAAATTCATATGTAGAGAAAAATACAAATTTATACAAAAAATCCAATGCACACACTACGTGTATTCAATCGTGAATGGATACATTAATATTTTTGATGTTGATAATATTTATTTAAATGAGGCAATGTATTTGAAAATTTATGCATACTGATTTATATTTTCATTCGACCACTGACTATTTTTATAAATTGCCTACTCGTTACGATAGTTTTATTTGTTTTGATGGAGAGTTTGGTATTAAATTCAGTTGGTCACTGATAAAACAAGATATAAACCGGAATGCATTTCGGTTAAAACACTTTTCAATCATAAATCTCAAAAACAAACGCATATGAGCAAATATTCATTCTCCAAATTAAAAAGGTTGAAAACCTTCAAATACATACAAACAGCATAATAACTTCAAACGGTAAATATAATATTAGCATTAATAACTTGTATAGAATCAGCAAAGCATTGCAAAGCTCACTTCAAACTGCATAATATTTTGTAATCGTAATAGCTGTCATAACTAAACACTATCCAAAAACTATGAATGTTACCAAACCGATAGGCACAAATTTGCTCAAATGCAATAATTAATAACAAAATCTGGTAATGCGTTTAACTAGTACTGTTTTAAACAAAATGGCGTACAACGTGAACACACTTTTAAATAATACAACCATAGGAATTCAGAATGTCAAGTCGCATATGAAGTTCTTGAGTTCCTACGTGTGATATGAATACAATATCTACAAGCCTGGATGTTTAGTATTTTTTTACAAGGGGTATATTATTTAGAACCTTGACTGCCACAAATGAGATGGGTCAACAATTAGGAACATGCATTGTATTGAGTTTGAGGTCATAACAAGAGACATGTGAGGACCACCAAAAACCTATTTAAATTTTTCATAAAAACTGTGCTATTATTAAAAATTAAAATTTTTCATGTCCATAGAAAATTATGTAGTCATATATGTATGGCAATGTCACCTGTCACATAATAAAGCATACTTTGTCGGCGTTCATTTGTGTCTTATGAATATTAAAATAACCACGTTAATAAATACTTTCGGTAATGTTGACTGAATATTTATATTTAAAACGAAACATTTGTATTAAAATTCTTTTTGTCATTTATTTCAATTCTTAAAATGAAATAAATAGTTTGACATCTTGTAAAAAATGATCATAAATTATTCAACACCCAAATATTCTTTGAGCTGTGTATTCTATCGTAAATATAAAACAAATGTAGATACAAGTGAAGCACTTATTTTTAGGATTCCTTTGTTCAAAATAGATCCCAATTTTTTTTACTGAATATGGAAGTGTTTTATATTTGGAGAACGTCATTATTTGATTTATGTGTGGTGGAAAAAAACACGAAAACAAAATGTGTGTTCCTAATTCAAATATACAGTATTGAAGCCAACACAACACGGCAAGTGAAAGCTTAAGCGAGGCCCCAAAATACGATTAATCAAAACTTGTTAAATGTTAGTATCATTTGGCACTTACACACAAAATGCTTTATTTATTAGCACAAATAACCTGGTGACATAAAGTGTTATGATTAAGTTTAAGATTTTTATACAAAAGGATGAATTACTGTGAGGTTAGAATTAGTTAAATGATTTTCAAATTAATTTATGAGTGTTATTGCAATGTCAATTAATATAAATAACAACTAAAACGCTTTTACTGACAAATTTCTTCAGTTTGCTGACATTTTTTTATGTTTACTGTGAATATTTGATTGTATTGATTTAACTGCTAGATAAAATAATAATGTCCTTATATTAAAACTGCCAGTAAAAATGTTTTGAAAGACACCTATGGAGAAATGCAGAAACTATATGATATATTTATCATAAAAATTATGAAACCATATTTTTTTGTAATTATTCTTATTCCATTGGTCCATTTCTTGGGGGAGCAATAGCCTTTGGGCTGATACTCCCGAAACACAAGATCCTTATTTAAAAACAGTAAATTTTTGGTCCGTTTATATTATAAACCATTTTTGTATGCTTTAAAGTGAAATGTTTAAATAATTTAAAATTATAGGAATTTCACGATTTTATAATGTAATTAATCTATAAGTTAGTTTTCTCTATTCCTTTTTTCAAATATTTATTATGTATTATATATAAAAAATATTTGTTAGTTTAAACTGATCAATTATGTTAGTCAATGATGTTATTTTTAAATGTACTAATTGTTTGTATATAAATATTTAACCCTAATGTATTATTACTTGTATGACACATAACACTCCATGGTGAATGGGTCAAATAAAAAAAAATAAAAAAGGGAAACGTTTTGTTACCCGCAATGAATTTTATGGGAAAATGAATGCTATAATTTGATAAGAGTTGTCAAGCTCTTGCTACGGTTTAAATATGCACTTTAATGGATTATTTTATACTTATTTATCATATGTTTATTTAAATAACATTATAAAGCAAAAAACATTCAATTCAGTTACTTAATTTGACTGATTTTTAAGTCTAAATAGGTTGTAAGACTATTGTTGGTTTTAACAAAGTAGTCACCCATTGGAAAATATAAATGTATTATAGTTTCAGATCCATTCCAGAAAAGAAAATCTACAATTGGTTTCAGGTGATCAAATCAGAAATTAATGATAAATGAAATTATTAGTTGAATATCTCCATAAGCGGCCTTGAGCAATAAGCCATGCATGTTACAAGCACTTACACTCTTAAGCTTCAGCGTCATGCGTCCTGGGTCTTCCTTGCGGGTGAGGCGCGGTGTTACCTGGACCCCGTGCTTGGAGTGCAGGTGGCGGCTGGTCTGCTTCCCCAGGCAGCTGGCTAGCTCATCCTGTAGCTCCGACACCTCCAGGCACTGCTGAAGAGCATTCTGCGCCAGCACCACGTGGTAGTCGATGCCCGCATGCTCCACCGCAACAGACATGAACAGCTGGCAACACTGGAAATACAAATTAGAATTACGATTTTTTATATTAAAAGAATTAAACATTACATTATATCTTCTTCTTAACTTCGGGTGGTGGTCTAGGGGACAGAACGCTTGGCTCCTGATCCAGGGGACATGGGTTCAAGCCTGGACACGTCCAGATTCCTTCTTCATAATAATGAGCTATTTTCTGCTTACATTGAAGATTGTAAAATAAATTCTAATATCATTGATGTAAATCCTTGATGTTAGTCTTTTAAAAAAAAAAAAACTTAGGCCTTGCAGTTTCTGAAGAAGAATTAACCTCCTGCGAAGTTGATTCCCAGCTGTCGATCCATCTTTTTGGTTGGCCTGCTAGGGGTCGTCTACCTTGGGGTTGGCCATGTAATACAATGCGAGGGAATCTGGATGATTCTCACGTGTGCATGCTAATATCTTCTCCGTTGCCTCCCTCACCTATCAACATCTTCTTCTTCTTCGATGGCCCTACAGCCCATATCGAGCCTTAGCCTCCAGTATTCGCCTCCAACTCCTCCTGTCCTGCACTTCGACCCTCCTATATGGCACTCCTAACAATTTTGCCCTATCTCTCCCAACTTCATCCTCCCATCGCAGCCTTGGTTGTCTAATTGGTCTTCTACCACCTTCTCCAGCATCCTTTTTGGGGTCATCTTCAACCTCACATTTCCCCCTTATTTTTATATTCCTTATTCGGTTACGCAGTGTCTTATCAGATATATGCTTCTGAGAGTCAACATTTCTAATTTTATTTCATAGATGACACTCATAAGTAATATAAAATTATATAAAATTCTGTGGTTTAGAACACATTATAAAACACAAAATAAAAATTCTGACATAGTGGAAAATTAGAATGAATAATGTGCAACATTATGGATAAGCCAAATAGTAAGTAATACTGAAAAAATATTATTATTATGAAAAACTCGTACAGCAGTTATTGATTAATTTGAAAATTATTCACAAAATTGTAAAAAAAACATACAAATAATGAACAAAATAAATGGCAACATTTATAATATGGAGTCTGGTATGACACAATAATATCAAAGTATTTAACCAAAATCTTTATCATATTTATTGTTTAGGAAACAACGATAAAAATCTCTATATTAAATCATTATTATCAATGAAAATGTGTATCATAAATATATCAATCTCATTAAATAAAATAAAACATATACAAAATAGACCTTTTCAATCATATTAATTATGAACATCTGTATCAATAAGAATTTTCTAATAATTCTATATAATTTTTTTGTACTTTTTTTGGAAGTGGTTGGGTAATCATAGACAATATATTTATGGAAATTTGTATACCTTGAATAGTTTGAGAGCTTCAGCTTGCAATGCTTCTGAGTTGAGTGATGTTAGAGGAGAGGCAATATTATCTTTGGAATGAAGTAACTGAGGATGTCGCCATAAAACGCAATCTGAAATAAATATAATTATTAAAATACACAATATCTGGAAGCAAAGATATATAGAACAAATTTTATATATATGATATGCATTAATAAAATTATATATATTTTTATTGTTACTAAAGAAATTAAAAAGTTTAATTAAAGATTCATGACATGAAATAGGCATACTAAGAACAAAAACTTTCTCAAAATTCTTAACAAATTTTAATAAATAAGTTTTTTTTTAATTTTACAAAAACTGCAACAACTATGACATCATAATTGTAATTGTGAATTGGTACTATTTGTTCATACACTGATATAATGTTTTTAGGGTTCCAAGTTTAAAATGTGCGGAAATCAAGAATAAACAAATGACATTTTTCAATGAATAAAAACTTAAATTAAAATTTTACAACCTTTATTATTACATGTTCATAAAAATAAAGAAATTAAACTTTCCTTAATATTTTGAATTGTAAAGGATTTAAAATTAACTAATTTATGGGACTTACTAGGATCACCATCAGTTTCCATGAGTTTCTGTACAAGTTGTTCATAGTGGGTACCTTGGCTCAAACCCCCACCACTAACTACGGTCAGGTTGTAGAGCCAAGCATCCTTCTCTGCTTTATTACTGAATAACAAGTATGTCGGACCCTGAAATATTAAAAAAGATATATTTATATATGTACGCAAAACATTAATAACATTTAGATGGAAAGAGGAAGAAAATGATAGGATAGAGCAATATTAGGGATCAGTATAGTGGATAACAGGTAGGAGGTAGAAAACACCACTATTAGAGCAAGAACAGTAGTGTTGGACATCATCGGAAGAGTGGCAGTGCTAAAATGACACTGGGCGGACCATATCACTTGCAGTTTTAATGAAAGAGGGAAAAACACCTCCTTTGTTGGCGTTCTAGAACTGGAACCCAAAACCCAGGACATCCCCAATTTTGATGGAGGGACAACAATAAAGAAACTGCTAATATGACATGGATGCGTGTTATCCAAGATTGATAGACATAGAAGCAGATGGAAAAGGCCTACGTCCAAGAGTGGATGGATATAGGCTAGTGATAATAATGAGGGAATGGATTGTTTCATGTAAGACGAAGGCCGTCTGGTTCAAATGGCGCACACTAAGCAGAGTTCTTTAAGACACAAGGGCGCTCATAAGAGTGAAAGGCAAGGTCTACAAGACAGCTATTCGACTGGCAATGCTTTATAATGCTGACTGTTGGGCTATTAAAAATGATAAAGTCATCAACAGGGCAATTTAAAGGTAGATAAAGTTGAGGAACCCAGATTGAAATGGTTTGGTCATATCATGCACTGAGAAGATGACCACATTATTAAGTCTCTTAGAATCCCAACGGTCCAGAGGGGTAGAGGACTGCCTTTGGTGACATGGAGGTCATCTATCGAGGCCACTTGAAATGTGGACTCAATTGAGAGCTGACCCAAGACAGGGCGTCCTGGAGAAATCATGCCAGGAGGGCTGACCCCACTTAAAGTGGGAAATAGCAAAAAGAAGGTGATAGAGGATGATTTGTTTTATTTTCAGTTCTCAGAACCAACCTGCACTTGTTAACGTAAAATCAAATAAGTTACCTGATGTTGTGGATATATGGCAATTGTAAGATGAGTCTGCGTTTCTTCATTTCTTTCCTCTGAATCCGAATCCGAGACGTGTTCCACATCTTCCACCCTGGCATCTCTCATGTTTATCTGGCCGGCTGGATTCTGTGTAATAAAGGAAGTAAAAAGTATGAGTTTTATTGTAATCATTACGAAAACTATTAACTAATAAAGAAAGGCACTTACATTATCAGTAGCTGACTTGAAGTATAAAAACATTTTGCCTATAAGGACACACCAACTCTTTTTAGCGTGTCCGTTCTTTACTTTGTTCAGCCAACCTTGGATGGTGGGTTTATTGTCTTCTTTGCTTAAGAGTAACTTAGTTGCATTACGGCGTTGAACATTCTGAAAATATAATACATAGACAGAGATGATAAGTAAGACAATTAAAAAAATACATATTTACAGGTTTGGACAGATATGTTTGAATCTGATTAGCGTAAAGAAAATTGTAAGGTCAATGTAAAAATTATGATTTTCGGACACAAATAACAATTAAAATAATAATTTGATTAATGTATCTACATATATTTTTAGTAATCATTTGTAAGGTTGCTTTGGAGTAAGGAAGGTGCTTCTATGCAGTGTTACCTATATGCAGTGTTATCTATAATACATGACGCCTCTGGAAATAACACAAATTCGGCCAAAACTCCCATCATAATGGTGAGAGAAAGAGGCAACATAAGGTCCTTTTTAGGGACATTGTTCAATATACATAAGATACATAAGACTAGTTTGCCATTGTCAGGAAAAAGATGAAGTAAAACATAATATTTGGTTGTCAACTAAGAAAACACCATGTTTTATTAAGATCTCAATGAGGTCAAAATGCTTTGTTTTGGTTGTTTTGGTCAGAACACTATGATACTTCAACATTATGAAATGTTTTAATTTTGAAACACTATTATTTTATAAGGATTCATTGTATTATATCTCAATAGAGACGAAGATGTAAATTGTTTTTCTGAGAACAGAATGTGGTGGCCGAGGCGCTTACAGGACTTATGACCTGTCATTGGTTGGGTTGAGCGATCGCTTTATGTTTAACAACATTCCCCATTCCGCCCTTCTTATGACCACCACATCTGACAAATTTTTGGAACTTGTATATATGCTAGAATCCCGCACTTATCTTTACATATTCCAGTTTACTCTACACTAGCGTCATCTATTAAGATTGACTCACTCACTCTTTACGTCACTCTACACTAGCGTAATCTATGAAGGTTAAGACTATTATTATATTTTTGTGAATGTATACCTGTATATGAAATTCTGGATTTTCACCAAAGGGTGGTCAATTCAAATTTAATTGTATCTCAATAGAGACGAAGACGCAAACTGAATATGGATGATCAAGGTGTTTACAGGACTTATGACCTGTCGTTGGTTGGGTTAAGCGCACGCTTTATGTAATTACAACATTCCCCATTCCACCTTTGTTATGATCATGCATGACAAATTTTTTTGGAAGATGTATATATACTTCAAAATCCATACCTATCTTCACGTGTCAGTTTCAATTATCCATCTATGTAGATTTGGTTGCACTTGTGAATCTATTCAATTTATCGCGTTTATGGGCTACAGCCTTCGCATTGTGTTAATAAGGTAGTTTGCTAAATGCTGAAAATCATTCTCCATAGATGGCGTTAGTGGGTCGGTTGTATAAGTTAATCTTGAATAGATTCACAAGTGCAACCAAATCTACATAGATGGATAATTGAAACTGACACGTGAAGATAGGTATGGATTTTGAAGTATATATACATCTTCCAAAAATTTGTCATGCATGATCATAACAAAGGTGGAATGGGGAATGTTGTGATTACATAAAGCGTGCGCTTAACCCAACCAATGACAGGTCATAAGTCCTGTAAACACCTTGATCATCCATATTCAGTTTGCGTCTTTGTCTCTATTGAGATACTATTATTATACATATCATAATTTATTTTTATGAGTAGACAGTTGTTTGCAACACCTGATCCTGCCAAAATAGGTTGTCAAAACAGCTGTCCCGACAATCTGATAAAAATGATTTTTGATATGCATAATAACATTGCTTAAAATTAAAACATTCAGTGTCCAATTTATTCAGTAATGAATAAAAATATTCTAATCATGCTGATAATTACCTGCAGCACTCGGATCCAGTCTTCCATGGTGGGTATGCTGTCTGCGGTGAGATAGTAGGTACGGGAGCCTGTGTAGATCTCAAACGTGGCCGCTCCTTCGTTCCTGGATATCTTGCATGCTTCTCCGAGACCAATCTGCCCTTGCGGCTTTCTGTTCACTTCTGATTGTGACTTCCAATAGGATAGAGTACCGTTCTTCAAAACAAACCTGAAATTTAGAAAAAAAAATATACACAACTAAAAATATCGAGATTGTAATGATTGAAAAGGGTTCTAGTGCCAAGATAAGTATCTCGTATTATTGAAAAGATCCATGTCATTAGAATCGAGTTCATATAACTTTAACCCCTTTGCTGGCTTCATTTGCATCTGGCAAAAATTGGTCTAACTGACTACATTTGCAATTCAAACATAGTTCCAGTTCATCGTAATATTACGCACAATTTAGTAGTAGGAAAAATAAATAAAAAGGTTTATAAGATACATTCAAATATGAGCTGCAAATCTGCCGCGCTTACAATATACCCATCAACTAAAGTTTTTGTCGAAATTGAGTTATTACATTATCTGGTATCAGGAAAATGAGTGAGTGACGATGATTTCTTCATTTTCTCGGTTTTTCAGTTTTCATAAACGCATTAACTAAGACTTCGAGTGCAGTTTTACTTATCAAGAACCCATTAGCTGTAGTTAGTACAGACTTGTTTTCTAGCATCCAAAGATTCTTAGTCATAAATGCACTACGTTTGAGGAATCGCACTAATTTTACAAGATTTTACAATATTTGTATTCATATACAGCTATTTTCCTTAACATAAAGGCATTATGTGATGTAGTTGTACTTATCATATGTATTGTTGAAGAATTGAGATATAAGCTTACTATATAAAATGCATTAAATTTATTTACTAAGCATAAATGCATCAAGTAGGGTAGTTGATGCGTTTATGACTAGTTATTATGGCCAAAAAGTATTAGAGGCTGGTAGCGATAAGTACTTTTTTAAAATTATATGTACACAATAGCCAGCTAGTCAATGGAGGTTAATCAAGAACCAAGCTTCCATTTTCTATATCACTAAACAAATAATGAACGAATAGAAAAAAATCTGACCATCTCTTCCTCCAGGTTTTAAGTTTCCCTCCAAGTTTGGCAAGATGACCGCTCTTCTCAAGAGGCTCCTGCCTACGAGGAGAGTCGGTTGCGGCTGCGATCACGCTGCCGCGGGTGGCAAGTGACGGAAGCGAAAGCGACGTGGACGTCACCTCGCAGGCTGACACGGCGTCTGGCGGGATGGCATAGTCGTCGGACATTCCAGATTCAAATGATGTATCTGAATACAATAAAAACATATATTAAACTTCTCCATTGTACAAATTGGTACCACTGTGAATTACCAACATCTTCCAGTTATTAAACCAATTTTAAAGACGGCTTTTGTGAAGAAGGCATATTTATTTTTACATAATGCCTGTATTTCAAACACTTTTGTCTAAAAAGGTAAAAAAATTCTCATTAGAAAATGACAAAATAAATGTGTTCTTTCGATGAGCTTCGTGGCAGAGTGGCAAGAGCTATGACTGCCACGCCGAAGGTCCGTGGTTCGTTTCCCAGTAATGGCGGTGTGATTTTCACACTGTCTTTGGTCTGGTGTAGAATTCACATGACAATAAAATGGCGATAGATTAGCTACCTATCACGTGTCAAGAGAATCAATATGATAGCTATTACCCTTCACACCGATTTGGCTCGGGCTATAATGATGTAAAGAGCGAAATACTGCTAAATATAATAGAACAAATGTGGAAAACAATGGTAAACTACCAGATTAAAAAGTGGCATCCCAAGAACCAGCAAATATGTTAATAAACTTTGCTGTAAACCAATCTAGGATTGATGCAAAAAAGAAAGAACCTCTTGTCTTGCTTTGCTTGCTGGGGGACCCACTGCTGGAACGCTTGGCTGGACTGAGGCTAGAGGAGGTCTTGACAGACTTGGATGGGCTGCTGGCGCTGAGACTTGTATCGCTGGAGCTGCATGGACCGCCGGAGAGTGTCAAGGCTGCAGGGCCCACCGCACTGGCAGTAGAAACTTGAGATGTGTAGATTGGAGCAGCTAGAATGAAAAAATAGATATAAACTAACTAACTAACAAACTAACTAACCTTTACACCGTCTCTCTGAAGGCGTAGGCATAATGGATCGCTATTGTAATTTTTAAGCTTCTAAATAAAATTCAGAAAAAAACTTCTTATTATTATTTATTTTGTTAATTTTTTTACTGCCTTAGCACGCCACACAACGAGAAATAATATTTGAAGATTTTTGGGACGCGGACCCAAAAAGGTTCGCCACACTTGCGATAGGTAGTTAATTTATCGCCATTTTTTATTATGTGAATTCTACACCAGATCGAAGAGGCGTGAAAATTTTATTTTTCACACTGTCATCTCCGGGAATCGAAACAGGGACCTTTATTATGGCAGTTATATCTGTTGGCACTCTGCATGAAAGTAATCTTAAGTATAAATTATGTAAAAACTTATTTATAGATTTTCACTTCAACAAAGCTATTCACGTTAGGGAAGTGGAATAGAGTCGGCCATGCAGTAGGGATAATGAATGATTAGTGGTTCAGAACATCTTAGATTGGCGACTTAGAACCGGCCACAGAAACCCTGGCGGACCACAAGTAAGATGATCTGATGACATCGAGAGAGTGGCAGGAGGTCAATGGCAAAGAGTGGCGAGGGATAGAGTTGTGGAAGGGAGGCCTATTTCCAACACTGGACGACTAATGGCTGATGCTGATGTATACAAATTACCGAATGTGTGGTGAGGAGTATGTTGAGCAATGCCCATGGAGTGTGGATCCTCTCCATCGGAAGAATCATCTGAGGAATCACCGGTGAATGGCATAGATCGAATCTGACTTGCACGCTGAAAAAATAAAATAAAACAAATAATTAGTTACTTTTCGGCATAGAGATATCTCATGGTGGTGTCTTTGTATTTTAGTTGTCTACTACAAATGCGAAATAGCTGAAGTAAAGCTCTCTAAAGTTTGACTAATCTCTTCTCTAAAACTTTTACTCACAAATTGGTTATCATGCATCATATTTTCAAAAACTTAAGATTTCCTGAAGAACAAACCCAAAAAATAATACATCAATAAGGTTTCAAATCGGGATCTTTCACTTTCAAGGGAAATGCTCCAATGACTGAACTACGGCATTTGTGACAATAATTCATTTTACCCAGAACCTCATTGTTTGTGTGGTATTCTATCATCAGTGAAGTTCTCCATGCTAACATTGAATCTACAACTTTTGCAGGACTTGATAAACGTTATAAAGAATTCTTAAACCAATAATTGATTTTGCTTCATCATTTCTCATCATTTTCAGGAATAAAAATACAATTCTGGATGAATTTAATTTACCCCTTTGACAGTAGCATAGACAGGAACAGAAATATCTTGATAGCTGGCTGTCTCTCCGGCCAATCTGCTGGATGCTGGTGGACTAAGCTCGTCTCCAACGGATTGCTGCAAGCCATCAGCTGCCACCTGTAAGATAATAATGTTATATACTGGTATTTTAATTGGCTAGGGTTAGGCATAATTGGATTGGTAAGGAGTTAGATGTAATTGAATTGGTAGGCAGTTAGGTTCGATTGGATTGGTAAGGAGTTAGGTATGGTTGAATTGGTAATGAGTTAGGTGTGATTGGATTGATAAGGTGTTAGGTATGGTTGGATTGGTAAGGAGTTAAGCATGATTGGATTGATAATTGTTTTATTAACACAACTAGCATATGGACAGCGGAGTGGGTAGGCAAAAAGAAAGGTCACCAGATGTCTTTTCTGGGATATCTCATGAGTTTCCTCTGCATTCAGACAAAATGTCAAATCGAATAACTAAATATGGATACCTTTTCATATTTTATTTGTTAAGTCATGCAATATTTTCTTCTAAGGTAAATCAGAATAGAAGAAATTGGCTAATTTTTCTGTATGCCTACTCTCTTGAGAACATGATAATCCAAAACTTGATATTTGTATTATTGTGTTTCTTGGGATTTTGGGTATATCCGTGTAGTTATATGACTACCCTGAAGATGGAGACTGCAATGATCTCCGAAACGGAATCGGACAATCGGAAATAAATAACAGAAATTGGTCGACGAAGACAAGTTACATAAATATATCCAAGATGTCAAAATACATATTGTCACCAACCGTGAAAATAACCACACTTATTTGCCGTGATGGTTAGTTAGTTAGTTTTTAACTTAGATTAAATATCAATATAAAAAATGGAGTATATTCCAAAAATCTATATTTGTATTGATAAAAAGTAACATGAATCAATGATGCAGTTTCTTTATTTGAAACAACGTACTTGGTAGATCTTGGCCTCCCAGCTAGGGAATCGGTGCAGAGGTGGAGTGGGGGGTCGCGGAGTGGCCGGGGCGAGGGAGCCCTCGCTGCCCGTGCTGGAGCCTGCCGTGGCCCCCAGCCAGCCCGGAGTCCTCTCTGAATACAAACATAAAACAATTTGTTAGTTTGTAACGTATAAACAGTCACTCAGAACATATTTATCAAAAAAAAAAAAAAAAATAGAACTTTACAATCTTCAATCTGAGTGATGTTCTCAGAATCTAAATCAACATTTTTTTTACTGGTCCATAAATATATCAAATTTGTTTAAACACCACATTTGTTTGTTTTTTTACCTGTATTGATTTATATAATATTTATCCTTGCTGATGTTTATCTCAAGGATATTAGTAATTGTTATTAAATTTATTTCTGTATTCGAAATTTACATTAAATACAGGTCTACCAGTCTGTCGATGCCAGCGAGCCAGGCGAAACCGGTCGCTGTCGAAATAAAGACAAAAGTGGAAGTAGTTAAAAAACATTGTTTTATTCAATTATTATTTAAAATGAAATTCCATCAAGAGATTTCAGTAAAATCATTTGATTATCTTGTACCAATAATATGTCTTGAGAAAGATAAACTCATGTAAGTTAAAAAAAGTGTTTTGATTCATAAAAATGCATTATGATGGAATTTCACAGTGATATATTGATTGCATAATATTATGCCATAACAGATTCGTCACTTCGGAAGATATAATAAACTTCTTCTTCTTCTTCTTCCTCAGCCTATTCCCGTCCACTCCTGGACAAAGGCCTACTCCATTCGCTTCCATGTGACTCTGTTTTGTGCAGACTGCATCCAGGTTATTCCAATGTGTCTGTTCAGATCATCCTTCCACCGTAGTTCCGGTCGCTCTACACTTCTCTTTGCGTTCCACGGTCTCCAAGTTAGCTGTCTTCTAGTCCATTTTTCATTTGAGCTTCTGACTACGTGACCGGCCCACTGCCATTTTAGAGTCGCCACCCGGTGGATGATGTCAGTGACCCTTGTTCTTTCTCTCACCGTATCGTTTCTGACTCTGTCTCTTAGGCTTATTCCTAACATGGCTCTTTCCATGTCTCTTTGGGTCATTCGTAGTTTCTCAGCACTTTGTTTGGACAATGTTACAGTTTCAAAACCGTAAATACCAACTGGCAGAACGCAGGCTTCATAGACTTTTCGTTTCAGGTTGATCGGTATTTTCCAGTTTTTAAGGATGTAACCCTTGTTTCCGAAAGCTGCCCAGCTTAGTCCAATTCTTCTTTTTAGCTCTGCGGTTTGGTTATCTCGGCCCAATCGAATATTGTGTCCCAGGTATGTATATATTCTTGTACATTCTCAATTTTGTTGCTATCCACGTTGATTTCCAGCCATTCCGTACCCATCACTTTGGTCTTTGCCAGGTTCATATTAAAACCCACATAATAAATATAGTTATAATAAACTTTTACTAAGAAACATAAAAAAATATATATATAAAATATTAAAAGAACGAACCTCTACTTGGCGTATAGATTTCAGCATAGTCGTGTGTTGTATCGCCATCGGTGGATGTGTTGGGTGTAGTGGGCATTATAACTAGGTTTTCAACAGCAGCCTACGAAGAGAAAAAAAATACATTAAAAAAATTTAAAAAGAATTAACTACAGGGTAATTTTATCCCTTAAGCCTAAATGCAAACAATAACAAGAAATCTGATAACATCTAAAAGATCCCCTATCAAATACACTACCATGGAATGTATTATACCTTAACTCTATGTTAAAGAGAATTACCTCAACTGGGGTGAATAAAAGTTTCAAATTAATCAAACTGGGTTAATCTATGACCTAGATTAAATCGTCGGTTCAAAGGTAAAACTCATTAAGTGCCATTTAAAAGTTTTTTTTTTTGCCATTTCTGTATCAGACCTGTGAATTCTACGTCAGAAAATAATCACCAAGTGTTTTTATTAAAGAATAACTGTTATTCTTTAATAAATACACTTGGTGATAATTTTTTGACGTAGGATTCACAAGTCTGATACAGAAATTCCAAAAGATTTTTTTATTTTTATAATGCCACTTAATGAGTTTTACCTTTGAACCGACGAAATATGAGCTGTTAAAAATTGGTTACATGAAAAATAAACTGTTTGCTAGGTGATATTTACGCATAAAAATTATGCATACAATAGGCAAAATAAGAAGGAAGTAGAATGATTTAAAAAAAACATGAGTATTCTCAAACAATGTTTCATAAATATATGATGTTAGTATATCAAATTCTGATATGAGAAGTTGTTCATTGAGTGAATGAAAGTAAAATCTAACTAACTAACTAACCATCACGCCGTTTCCTTAGGCAGAGAGGATGTCATTACTCTCACGGCTCTTCTACATTCACACATCGCGATATGCACGCTCATCGATTGTTTCTACTTCGAACATGGCCGTCTTTCAGTAATTGATTAATTTGGTCATGCTGTGTCATTCTTGGCCTTATTCCACTTATTTTTCCATTCACACTACTTGTATATATCTTTTTAATCCCTCCCTCATTCATTCGTTCCATGTATCCAAACTATCTTAGTGACCCTTTCTTAATTTTATCTATCATGCATTCATCCACCTTACATTCCTTTCTTACTTCATCATTAGATATTCTATCATACATTGTTTTTCTGCACATTCTTCTAAGTGACCTCATTTCTACAGCATTTATCCTACTTTCATCCTTCTTCTGCCAACTCCAAGCTTCAATAAATACTTCCGACTTATCAGGAGATTCTTTGAGAATTCCGTCATCTTGGAGGGTATCCATTATCGACACCGTCAGCACAGACTGTTTTATCTCCCAACATGCAGAATCAGCCTGCCTCTGGTGATGCCAGTGGGGAGAGAAATCAAACTGCTGAACATGATCGCTTCGGAGATTGATGTCGTTCATATTAGTGAACGTACGTTCAGAATACAAATACTCTTGACTTTAGAGATGATACTCGTATTGTATTTCTAATGTCGAACCATCTTTCATGCGTTCCTGGTATTTAATATTATATTTTATCTGTTCTCAATAGATGCCTTCAACTATAATTGTTGTTTGTAATATCTTTTAAGTAAATAAACTGATTTGGTTTCATAATTTTTTTTTCTCCGCAGGGGTAGGCAGAGAGAATGGACCGCCACACTACTCTATCCTGACACCTCTCTAGCTTCCGCCACATTCATACAACAAGTCATATACGCACGTCGATTCTTTCAACTTCTAACATGACCAACCTTTAAAATTTGATTAGTTTGGTCATGCCATGTTTTCCTCGGTCTACCTCGACTCCGTACTCCATTTGCATTGTTAATATATACTTTCTTAAACATTCTTTCTCCATCCACGCGCTCCATATGTCGGAACCGATGCAGTGATCCTTTCATAATTTTGTTCATAATACTTTATTTCACTCTACATTCCTTTCTTATATCAGCATTTGAAAATCTATCGTAAATTTTTCGACACATATGTCTTAAGGACCTTATCTCTACCGCATTTATTCTGCTCTCATCCTTCTTCTGCCAGTTCCATGCTTCGCTTCCATACATAAGGATTGGGACCAGAACTCCATTGTGATTTTTTTAATGATTCTGATATTGTTGCATTTATGGTTCAGTCCATGATAATAAAAGATAATAAGAAGGCAGTTGACTCACGGCAAGATCGTCAGCCAGACTTCCATTGGTGTGGTCGGCCATGGTGGCTATTGCGTTGTTGATGGTGATGTTACTGTTGATGCTGACGACTGGATTAGAGGTTCCTATGGACAGGTTTCTTCTGTGTCGGACGGGAGTACTGTAGTGGGGTTCTATAGAGGAGTGGTGAGGAATCTGAAACAAAATTCAATTGTTTTAAATCTCTTCAAAACTTTTTGTTAAATTAAAATATTCCAAGATACAAACAATGAGATTTGTTCTTCTAGCGGTAAAGCAAAGAAAACTTTTAGGTTAGTTTAGGTGAGTTTCATATATAAGGTCAAACTAAGCTTAGTCGGAGCAATAAGGCTTCTCAGAATCAAATCAAATAAATTATTCTATGAAACTACGATATACAAGAAAATCCTTTATAGAGATGACTTATATATTTAGAAAGCAATTGTTTGAAGAGATGGTGTGTTGATATGGTCCAATATTTTAATAAACCAACACCTTAGCTACATTATGGAAGGCAAAGTATGTAGTTGCAAACAGTAAATTGCAACTATCAACTTAGACATAACCTTAAACAATGTCACTGAAAACTGAGCATATCAGATTTGAACAAGGAGTTACTTAAAACAGTAGTCAACAAGACTAGTAAACATAATTTAAGAATACTCAAGTACGTCTTAAGGCTAAAGTTCATTTATAGTTTTAAATATAAGGCCGATATTGAAAAATGGCTTATTGGCAACTTATTGGTACACTCCAGGTGTTTATACATAGGCGCCTTCGCTCAATATTCAAAATCTATTGGCTCCAAACAGTCACACTCTGAGACGGAACCCAGCCTGCATCGCTCACTAGACCGGTCCCCTTTGGGGGGAAAGAGAAAGCGAGGCAGATCTAGAGCCACCTGGAAAGAGCTCTGCAGGACGAGGTTAAGGCAGCAGGCCTCACTTGGGAAGATGTTAGGCATCAGGCATGCGATAGAGTCGGGTGGAGAAGGTTCCTTGAGGCCCTTTGCACCACGGAGGTGTGACAGGCCAAAAAGAAGAAGAAGAAGATTGACAAATGGCATTGAGACTAAAGAGGATACCACAAGAATGAAGGCTAAGGGTGCGTGTGGCAGAGATGCGGATGCTAAGGACAATAGCAGGAAAGACTCTTCGAGATAGAGTCAGAAACACAGATATCTGCGAAATCTACAAGAGAGATATTGTCAGATGGGACAGACAACACAGAAGATACAGGTATGTGCACATGCAGCGGATGGATCTCTCCAGAATCCCACATGTTGTGATGCATCAGATTCCTGTTGGTTTGGACATCCTCTCGGAAGACCACCAAAAAGATGCAGGGATAGCTGGGGATATAATATGAGCAGAACTTCTCAAGAGAGGCCAGCCTAACAATAGGAACAGACCAAAAAAATAATACTAGATAAATGAACTTTATATTGGTTGAAGTGGAAGTAAAAACAAGTAGAAATAGTTACTTGAGGTGTTTCAAGGCTCTCGGATCGTCTTCTGCTGGCAGCCAGTAGGGCTGCAGAGCTCCTCGATGGACTTTCCTCTGCTCGCACTTCAAGGGAGAGGCTGGTTCTGTTTGGTAACTATAAAAAAATATTTAATTAGTTTTTGTATTTTAGGCACATAATAATTATTATGTATTATTTCTCATTGATACAAAGATTAAAATGTTGAAACATTGTAGTAAGTTTATTGACAAAAGTACCAGTTTCCAGGAATTAAATCACTCGTTTTATTTAGCTCCTGCTGAATATTGATTGCGAGAAAAAAATATTAAGAGTTCTTTTCGGGAGTCTCTACCAAAATCTGTTATTTGTTTAAAAAGAGATTCTAATATTTTGAAATAAAATAAATATTTGTTATTTTATTGTAATTATTATACAAATATAAAAGATTTTCCTGAGTCGCCAAAATTAAATCCTTTCTTGGACAATGGTGTAAAACTCCATATTAAATGATTAATACGGATGAAAACGTCTTGTTTTCTTGAAGATTTATTATATTTTATGGAAATGACATGTTTCGCCTTGTTTAGACATTATCAAATGTTTGAACAAAAATTGATAATGCCTTAGTAAGGCAAAGCATGTCACACCCAGTGGCAGTACTCCCATAGAAGCCCAGAAGCCCGGCTTGCGTAAGGAATTTTGAATCAAAACCCCCAAATCTAAGAAATCATGCCCCCGCATAAACCAACAAACAACCCACCAAATCACCTTCCAACAATGTTCCCATCAGACGTAAGAGGAATAGCCAAAAGAGCTGAACCTCTGTAAGCCAGAAGAGGTTTTGATTCTAAATTTCTTACACAAGTCGGGCTTCTGGGCTTCTATGGGAGTACCGCCACTGGTCACACCCATCCCAATTCACCTTGGTCAGAAACCCCTAATAAATCTTTTTGATGCTCTTAGTCCGAAGACTTTTGGACCATTGACAAATTATGATGCTGGATTAGGGCTTACCAGGCTGTTCCTGGAGCCCTGCTGCGCGATGTGGTTGCGGAGTAGCTCCAGCTGCTGGTTGCAGCGGTTGTTCTGCTCGCGCAGGTGTTGGTTCTGCTGTTCCAGCTCGCGCAGCTTGTTGGTCACCCACTCCTTGATGCGCGCTGCCTTTGCCTCTACCTGCTTGGCGTCCTGGAGACGCAACTGCTTCTGGAATCAAGTCAACGCGATAAATAATGATCCAAAAACTTGTTTCAAAAACAAGGTGTCCCAAAAGAAAGTTTATGTTGCGTTGGAGAGCGTTACGAGTATGTGGAGATGTTAGACGATTTCTTAGTGCCTGAATTGTAAAACTTTCTTGGCTATAAGCTATGGCCAAAGAATATGGTTCCAGCAGGACGGGGCAACGTTATACACGTCCAATACGTCTCTGCCACGAGTTTTTCGTGAATTTTTCTTGGAAAATCTCCAGGAGAGGTAACATAAATTGGCCTCCAAGCAGTTCTGATTTAATCCCTATTTGACTATTTCCTGTGGGGTTATCTCAAATCTAAAGTTTACGCCTATAAACCGACTACCCTGGCGCATTTGAAAAAAAAACATTCGTCACTAAATGGCAGCCATCACAGAGTCTATCTGCCGAGCCGTCATAAGAAATTTTACTGTTCGACTAAATGAGTGCCGCGAACGCGAGGGTTTACATTTGAACGATATTATTTTTAAGAAATAAATTGTGTAGTTTAATAATTAATAAACATTTTTCGATAAATTTTAGTTCTAAAAATAAAAGAATCCAATAAAATGTAGAACCGATAACGGACTAGAATGAGTTTCAATACACGAATACATTGTACATACTCGTATATAGGTACTATAGAAACTTGTATGTTGAATGTATGTAAAAGTTTTTACATTTTGCTAGAACTGTATGTTTACATTGATTCCATGATCAAATAACCATGAATCGAACAATAATATGTCCAAATTAGGTCTGATAATATAACAATTGGACAATACTAATCCACTGTGGATCATTCGCAAAAGGTTTGTTATCAAGAATTCCTTTCAATTGTATGGATCACTATTTAACTAGTATCGTCTACATTACTGCGTTTTACTCCGAACCCACCTGCTCCTCGACCTGTCCCTCTAGGCGCACGATGGCCTTACGCTCGGGGGGCCCCTCGCCACAAGGGGGCCACTCCAACAGCCGCTGTTCCATCGCGCGCACCTGGAACAAGACACATTTTATTAATTCACTTCATATTGACATGCCAAGAGCAAATATTAGCAACAAATTGCGAAAAATTAAAAAATATATATTAAAATAAATGGTGAATTAGGATTGTTTAATTATACCAGAAATAATCTCCTCGTATGGTCTTAATATAACTATAACATCCGGTACGTAAATGACACAGAGTCGGCCAAACCTTATACCACAATGGGAAGAGAATAGGAGAGATAAGGCAATTTTAGGGCCACCTTTACGAAACTATTTCAATGACACGAAGAAGAAGAAGCAAACCAGAAAAAAACATATATTTTTAACCAAATTATGTGCTTATAGCAGGTTTACAAATAGGTTTCCGCCGTTTGACAAAAGTTGGCGCCACCATTAAGTTATGGTTAAAATTGTCAGATGTAAACGTCATTTTCGGAAGGTTAGACATCTGTCAACAACATAACCTTGAAATATTAGTAAATTTTTATCAGTAGGGGAAAGTCGGGGAATCACAAACGCGGGGTAATCCCGAATTCAACAGTTCTACTATGTTAGACATAGATGGCAGTATAATGTTCACTGCCATCTTAACAATCACGCCACCTCTACAGTGATAGACGGCAATTTTTGAGAAGTAGACATGCGCGTGATACAAGGTATGAATATTTCAATATTTTTTGTGTTTCCGATGAAAATTTTTCATGAAAGTAACTTGATGTAGCTTTATTTTTACGATAAAGTATAAATATAACGTTTAGAAACTTGAATAGTCACTTATCAAAGATTCCAATGAGACTAACGCTAACGGCAAATTGTAACATTACCTAAAATAATGTTTATGAATTTTGCATTTTTATCCTGCGGGGCAATCACGAACAGTCCATGCGGGGGAATCTCGAACGTTCGGCATTACCTCTCTTTAGTTCATAATAACAGTGTCACAAAAAAGTGCCAACAAGCTTAAGAGTCACTCAGAGAGCAATGGAGAGAGCCATGTTGGGTATCAGTTTACGGGACAGACTCAGAAATGAGGACATAAGAGTCAGGACAAAGGTTTCCGATGTTATCAAGATGGCCGCAACCCTCAAGTGGCGATGGGCGGGACATGTCGCTCGCGATCCAGATGAAAAGTGGACAAGGCGACTGCTGTGCTGGTGGCCAAGGACGGCAAAGCGTGGAGTTGGGCACCCACAGTTGCGTTGGCGCGACGATATTCGGAGAAGTGCGGGAAGTGCCTGGATGCGGATCGCTCAGAATAGAAGAGAATGGAAAATGCGAGAGGAGGCCTACGTCCAGGAGTGGACGGTCAATACAGGCTGAAGAAGAAGTTCATTATAAAGATTAGTTTACCGTTTTATTAATTTTAATCTATTAACTAACTAACCATCACGCCGTCTCCCCGAAGGGGTAGGCAGAAAGAATGGACTGCCACACCTTTCTTTCCTGACATATTTCTCTCGCTTCCTCAACATTCATACATCGTGTCATGCACGCGCGTCGATTTCTGTGACTCCTCACATGGCCGACATTCAATATTTGATTTATTTGATCGTGCCACGTTTTCCTCGGTCTTCCTCTATTTCTGGTACCATTTACATCATTAACATATAATTTTTTTACCATTCTTTCTTCATTCATTCTTTCCATATGTCCAAACCATCTTAATGATCCTTTCATTATTTTGTTCATGACACCATCATTCGCACCGCATTCACTTCTTATATTTTCATTCGACACTCTATCATACACAGAATATCCACACATACGTCTAAGAGATCTCATTTCTACTGCATTTATTCTACTTTCATCCTTCCTTTGCCAGTTCCATGCTTCGCTTCCATACATAAGGGTCGGTAGAAGAACACCATTGTGCACTGCCATTCTAGCTTTTTTGGATAGGTTTTTGTTTGCGATGACAACTTTAAGTGCACCATTCACTTTGTTACCTGCCCCAACCCTTCTTTCAATATCCCTCTCCACTCTCCCATCTCTTGTAAACATACTACCTAAATACACAAACTCAACTACTTGCTCCAAGTTTTCACCATTCACGCTAATGTTGCAGACTGTCGTGGTTTCTTCCTTTTCAAAAATCATTACCTTGGACTTATTAACATTCATCATCAGATCATTTCGCATGCATACCTCATACATACAATTCACCAGGACTTGTAGTTCATGTGCTCGTTGTCTGCAAGTAGGACAGCGTCATCCGCATACAAGAGACAGCTTACTGACACTCCGCTCATTTTGGCACCTACATCCAACCCTTTCAGCTCTTTCATACAATTTGTCCATATACAGATTAAATAACCACGGGGACATTACGCAACCTTGTTTGACACCTTTATTGATATCAAACCAGGCTGTAAGATCTCCATTTACTCTGACACTAGCAGTGCTTTCCGTGTATAGCGACTTAATGGCCGTGATCAGTTTTGTACTTATTCCATATTCAGACAATATTTTCCACAACTTTTCTCTATTAACGTAATCATATGCTTTTTGTAAGTCGACAAATGCACAGAAAAGTTTGCGATTTTTGGCCAGAAACTTCTCTGTCAATGTACGAAGTCCAAAAATTTGATCCATACATCCTCTGCCATTCATAAAGGCACCTTGCACATCCCAAACTTTGTCACTCGTCAATTTTCTTACTCTTTCTATTAAAATTCTGCCATAGACTTTACCAACGACACTCAAAAGACTAATAGCTCTGTGGTTTCCACATTCCATACGCGATCCTTTTCCTTTGTACAGGGGCATAATTACTGCTCTCCTCCAGTCTAGCGGCGTATATCCCTCCTCCAAGCACTGGTTAAATAACTTACATAACCATGTAGAAACCACTTCGCCACCGCTTTTAATAAAGTCTATGGCAATACAATCAATCATCTATTTTAATTGTTTTATATGCCTCGTAATTATACAAGAAAAGCTGAAGCTAAATATACCCTAGAAAACCTGCGAAAGGCTATCGAAGATGTCAAAACAAAACAAAAATACTCTTGGGAAAGCGGCACAGGTATATTCAATGCCAAAAACGACCATTTTTGACCACATGAAGAAGAGTGTGATAAAACAACCAGGAACCGGCAGAAACCCATATTTTCAGAAGCGCAAGAGTTGGAACTCGAGGATCATATTATAAAATGTAGCAAACTATTTTATGGATTAACAATAAAAAAGGTTCCCAGCATTGCTTTCCATTTTGCAGAGCGGAATAAACTTTCTCATAATTTTGACCGAGTAACACAGCTGGCCGGAAAAGGCCTATAATATATTATTTTGTGTGCGAAAATGTCGAGTTTTGAGCCGAATTAGCGTCTTTTGCGGGAACTTTTGATTCACTTCTTCAATTTGAAGAAAACTGCAGCTGAGGCGCATCGATTGCTTGTAGAAGCATATTGTTAAGTTGTAGTGGTTTTAAAAGTTTAAGAACAGTGAATTTGACACCGAAGACAAATAACGTAGCGGAAGGCCGAAAGTGTGCGAAGATGTGAAATTGGAAGCATTATTGGATCAAGATTCGTGCCAAACGAAAGAAGAACTTGCAGCAAGCAATTTCATATCGATTGAAATAATTGGGAATGATTCATCTATGAGAGTAGGCTGACTATTCGTGCACATATCGAGAGGATTTGTGACATTGCGCTGACACATTGCTTCATCATTCGGACCGGAAGAGTTTTCAGAGATCCCAACGCATTGGTTCAGAGCAGACTCGAAAGTGGTTCTGTGATATGGAGTCCTCACGAGGCGAGATATTCCGTTATGCTGGAGAGGAACAGAAAAAAATTCTGAGGTATCTCTACATGAGGGAGTATGGTAGTTATCCGTGGCTCTATCCCACGGCATTTCTTTTGGGAATGCTCGGAACCAATTGTTTACAGCTTCGAAGAGATGGGCATTTCATTACCCATTTCTTTAAATTAATCAGGGGATATTTCGAGAACTCGGCCACGCTAGAGGATGTTGGTCTTTTTGTCCCTGATAGATTTCTCCGACAGCGACAGTACAGATTGTTTTACCTACCGGCCACCAGAACCAATCTGCCTCTGGTGATACCGGTGGGAAGAGCAATTAGTCTACTGAACGCGGTCTCCTCGGAGATCGACGTCTTTCATATTAGTGAAGGTACGTTCAGAGGACCAATACTCTTGAGTTTAGAAAGTATCTTGTCTTCCTAATGTCGAACCATCTCTAATACGTTCCTGGTATTATGTTGTATGTTTATAATATTTCACCTGTACTCAATAGATGCCCTAAATGTCTTTTGAGTTAATAAACTGATTTGATTTGATTTGAAAAACATGGAAATTAGGTTCCATATGAACTAGCGCCGAGTAACGTTGAACGCTGATTTTTCACGTGTGAAATGCTGCTTCATTGACATTGACATTGGAACAAATGCACACAAAGGTTTGAAAAATCACGAAAACAAATTTTAATAGTTGAAAAATTATTGTAACGCTTGATAATGTCAATATCGGTCTACGGAACAGCTGTCGCGAATCATAATAAAAATATAAATACATAAAATAACCCGAGACAATGTTTGCTGCATTTGCGGTTTTATGGTTAAGGCATTGCAGGGGTAATTTAAAACTTCATACGAAACAGACGTACAATGTAAATCATTATTGCGATATTCATAGTAATATATATTACAGTTTCATAGACAACACGGTTGGAACATGGACAATGAAATCCTGTGACCACGCCAGGATTGACGCCTTTGAAATGTGGTGAGGCGTCGCATGCTGCGAATCACGTGGACTGAAAAAAGTACCAACGACTCGGTTCTTAATGAGCTCATAATCTGTAATATGCAGTCGGCGAGTAGGTACTGAGTTTCTTTGGTAACATTTTTTTTTGTCGAGCAGCTAGACGACCTTCGTGGCAGAGTGGCAAGAGCCAAGACTGCTAGACCGAAGGTCCTGGGTTCAATTCCCGGCGATGACAGTGTGAACTTAAGGCGATAACACTGTGGAATTCCATAATGACGATTTTTTTATGAATTTAAACACTTTTTTCCACTTTGAGTTTATTTTTCTCGACATGTTTCGAAGGTTTACACCTTCATCATCGGGAGAACGATATAAACTCAGGTTTATATCATAAGTTTATATCGTTCTCCCAATGATGAAGCATTCGAAACATGTCGAGAAAAATAAACTCTAAAGTGAAAAAACAGTGTTTTAATTCATAAAAAAATCGTCATTTTTGATACATTTGATATTATTTTTAATTTCAAATTTACGATTTTAAATAGACATAGATAATATGTTAATTGTTTCTTGATTTATTCAATATTGTATAACTTCATATTAAATAATTAATACGTACGAAAATGTCTGTTTTCTAGAAGTTTTATTATAATTTATATGAATGATATGTTTCGCCTGTGTAAGGATTTTATTTTTATTTTAACCCAATTTCTGTATACAATTAATTTTAACTAATATATTGATTCTCGTGACATGTAATGGGTAGTCAATTTATCGCAATTTTATTTTCACGTGAATTCTACACCAGACCAAAGACAGTGTGACAATCACACTGCCATCGCCGGGAATCGAACCCGGAACCTTCGGTATGGCAGTCGGAGCTCTTACCATTCTGTCACGAAGGTCGACATTATCAAATGTCATTCGCATAAATTGTAATAAAATTTCTAGAAAACATAGGTTTTCATTCGTATTAATTAATATAGACGATGTGTAAGAATATTTAAATATTTGGTATAATTATTATGGGAGAGAGGGCGTTATTAAATTATTTTTCTTGAAAAGGGGGCGGTGGTCGAGAAAAGGTTGGGAGCCTATGTATATGTACTAGTACCTTTATAACTTAATAATAAAAGAAAGGCAAATGAAAATTTATGTGTAAAACAGACCATTCTTAAAATAAAACAAATAATATGAAAGAAAAGTTTACGAAGAGTTAGTCCTAGAGTTAAGGATCCAAACCATCCCCAAGAGGGATAGAAATGACGTCATATAAACTATGCTCACTCTACGGCTATGAAGAGATATCGTAAACTTAGTTATAATATAAGATTATGATACTCCATCCTCATGCTTTTATTAATTGCTGAAGGGGCTAGGGGCAGTCAGAGGTATGAAAAAACAAGTATTTTCAATTTTTTTTGTCAGTAATTTAATTTATTTTATATAAACTAACAATACATAATTATGATATTTTGTTTTAACTTGATTTGACTCAAATTTGAAAAAAAAATATGAATATTAATTTATCGCCATATTTGTCGGACCCTGTTCTCCGCCTTCTATCGCCATATTTGTCGGACCTATGTATCAGCATTCTCACAAAACCAAGAAGAAGAGGTCGCCCAATGGTAACATGGTGGGCCAACATGGAAAAGGAGCTCCAACGCGAGAACCTGAAAATGGAGATGAGTCAAAATAGAAAAGTTTGGCGTTTTCGTACAAGGAGGGCCGGCCCTAGATGATGGGAAATGGCAAAGGGAAAGAAGAGAGAGAAGAAGATTTGTCGGACCCTGTTCCATAAGTGGTGCTTTGCGGTGACCATTATAATTCTTACAGGTTCATCTAAAATCATTTAAAAAAATGTATATTTTAATAGTTAATCTAGTGCCTGATCGAAGCTTTTTTTGAAAAAAAAAACAAAATGCCGGCCTCTGATAATTTACTTACGGATTTTCAAGGAAAAATGCAACAGTTAATTGTTTATAAAAAAAGAAAAAAAAATCCTTCGACAGGTACTAAATGACCTATTAAAATGTTTTTTATATTATTTGAATGATTTAAGATGAACCTGTAAGAATTTATAGTCACTATTGTGCACTGCCATCTTAGTTTTTTTGGATAAACTTTTGTTTGCGATGAAAACTTTAAGTGAACCATTCACTTTGTTGCCTGCCCCAATTTTTATTATAGATTAGATTTTTATTATCTTATTATATACGATAAAACCCATATAAGTCTTCGAAATGTCCTCCATTAGATTTGATATTTGTTTTTCAACGATCTCTAAGAGATATTTAAACGAGCATTTCATATCAATAACGAAAAGTGTAATATACCAGAATGTTCTGCAGTATGAAATATCGGAAGTCGGAAGCGGTGAAAGCAAAATTCCGGATATAAAACGGGAAGATATTAAAATTTAGCAGCTCCGATGCGTTAAGCGGGTAGTATACGGCTGGAAATATCTCTGGTCCTGGTCTGGATGCATTGCGGACGGTTCCATGACCTTAGATGTACCATATTTCAGACACTATAATATGTACAAGAAAATTATTTATTGTTTCTGTATATGATAGAGTGTCAAATTCAAATATAAGAAGTGTCGTGAACAAAATAATGAAATAATCATTAACATGGTTTGAACACATGGGAAGAATGGTAAATAAACTATGTGTAACGACGTAAATGCAGTGGCGGTACGTCCATACAAACCGAGAAGCCGGGTTTGCCTTAAAAAATCTATATCAAAACGATGTTTTTGCGCGTTTGAGCCGTCTACGAATAAAATAATATTATATTTTGAATTTTCGCGCGAGTTAAAGCAATTTAATTTGTTGCATTTGCAATCATTTGACTCTGCTGACATGCGCAAAAATGACCTACGTGTATGTTTTGTTCCACTCATACGCGCCGTATTTTAATTCACTTTAACGTACCGTAGGTGAGATGCTTACGAAATCGCCTATGTCCACATGTTTTGTTTCATGTTTTCGATGGGCTTCATATTGGGTTTGCAAAATGTAATTCGTCTTTGTCGTACTTATGTATTTTTGGCTTGTAATCATATAGCTAGGTACATTTATACCAGAAGATATCTACAATTTTTTGTATGGATTCGAAGCCGGGCTTTATCACTCTGAAGTATGTTACTATTCGATTGTAACGAACTTTATTTCTATTGTCAAAATGTTATCTGTCATTAAGAAGAAGAAGAAAGATAATGTGATTTCTTTATGAATATTTATTTATAATTCCTTGGCTTGCCTTACTGGTTGACCCTAAGCACGCCAATGCGTAATGGATAATGGAGAAATAGAGGAAGACCGAGGAAAACGTAACATGATAAAATAAATCAAATATTAAATGTCGATCACGCGAGGAGTCGGAAAATCAACGTGCGTGCACGACACAATTTATGAATTTGAGGAAACGAAAAAAGTGTGTCAGGAAAGAACAGTGTGAGGGACCATTCTTTCTGCCTGCTCCTCTGGTGAGACGGCGTGATGGTTAGTTAATTGATTTTCTTGAACATTTATGTAAAACTCCACACTAAATAATAAATACGAATGTATGCGTCTTTCTTTCATAATTTTCTGAATTAATAATTTTATACATAATACTATTTTAATTTCACTTGTTTTTAATTAATATTGTGTTTGTTTATTTTCTTAGTTAAACTTTTTTATGAATACTAAATTAAAACAATTCATTAAATTGATGGTTGAGGTATTAATTTTTTAAAACTCCATTATTCATTTATAATAGTAAATATATTTGTTTAGTGGTTTTACTTGGATTTAATTTATATAAATTAAATCCACTAAACAATCTTGTTTACTATTATAAATTTATAATTCATTAATTTTATTTTTCATAAAAAAAATGTTGTATATGAAAATATTTCTTACTTGAATGTAACCAATATCAATATTATATATTATAGCAATTACGTTTACATTCAAGTAAATTTGATTTTTTAACCCCGCTTTATAACATAATAAATTTGTACGTATTCTATATAAATAGAACATGAGTAAAAATTCAAGGAAATAGTCGTAAACCGAATGTTTTGCTTACATTCCCATGACGCATCCATGGTGCAGGAGAAAATCCGCATTCCGGGAGTCAGGAAAAACTGGTGGGGGATGAAGCCCCCTGCCTCGGGGGTGCTGGCCGGTGCGTGTCACTAAGTGGGATTTACAGCCCCAAATAAATTAATGTGGACACAAACTTCCACCCTACAAAAACCAACACTAAAACACTATAAACGCAATCAACAAATTAGTTTGGAGACCGCAAATCTTGCGGCTTACAGAGGATATACGAAGGACGAAGAGAGCGTGTTTTACTTTTATTATTTGCTATAACTTTGTTAAGGAAAAACAAATTTGGAAGGATTAATAGCAACAAAAACTTTATGTAATAAAACACGCACATAATGTAACTATAATATAACTTACTAACCATCACGCCGTTTCCCCGGAGGGGTAGGCAGAGAGGATGGATCGCCACAATGCTCTGTCTTGGCATACCTCTCGGGATTCCTCTACATTCATACATCGTACCATGCACGCACGTCGATTAATCCGACTTCGAATGTGGCCGCCTTTTAGTAATTGATTAATTTGGTCACGCCATGTTTTCGTCGATCGTCTTCGGCTTCTTTTTCCACTCACGCTGCTTGTGTACAACTTTTTGACCGTTCTTCTCTCATCCATTATGTCCAAACCACCTCAGGGATCCTTTTTTAATTTTATCCATGATGCAGTCATCTGCTTTACATTTCTCTCTTATTTCATCGGTCGGTACTCTATCATACAACGTTTTCCCACACATTCTTCTTAGTGATCTCATTTCTACGGCGTTTATCCTGCTTTCATCCTTCCTTTGCCAGCTCCAAGCTTCACTTCCATACATGAGGGTTGGCACTAGAACTCCATTGTGTACTGCCAAATACTATTAAAATTGTAATAAAACTGTTAACATAACTAGCAAACTAATTTACCATCACGCCGTTTCCCCAGAGGGTTAGGCAGAGAGGATGTACAGTCAAACTGATCTATCCTGACATGACTCTCACGATTCTTCTACATTCACACACCGTGACACGCACGCTCGTTGATTGTTCTTACTTCGAATATGGCCGCCTTTCAGTATTTGATTAATTTGGTCATGTCATCATCATGTATTCGTTGGCCTTCCTCGACTTATTTTTCCATTCACACTATATCTTTTTGACTTAAGATTATGGGACGCGCTGCCAACTGCGCCACCGAGGCTCTTAAATGTGGTCTGGTGTCTCTTTGATTTTCATAAATGAAATAACAAATAATGTCAGTCCCGGATGGACGAGGGATGGGTCTAGGAAGTGAATGAGTGAAGCTGACGAAAGGGCGTCGCTGCGCCCTATAACAGCCTCGGTTAAGCAGTGGGTACCCTTTCTATGTCTATCTTTTTGACTATTCTTTCCTCATCCATTCGTTCCATATGTCTAAACCAACTTAGTGACCCTTTCTTAATTTTATTCAGAACGCATTCATTCGCTTTACATTGTTTTTTCGCACCTTCTTCTAAGTGATTTAATTTTTACAACATTTATCCTTCTTCTACCAACATCAAGCTTCACTTCCATGCATAAGGGTTAATAGTGTTAAAATATCATTTAACTTTGTAGCTTGAAACCCTAACATAATAAAATAACAGATTTTGCTAGCTAATTGTCAGTAGTGTTGGATTTATTACGTGTTCTAAATATTCTTAACTTTAATACTTCTCTGTCTACTGTCTCAACTTTTATTGGGATTGATTTTTACTGTTACTGTATTAAAATGTTCTTAGTTTTATGTCAATTATCCGTATCAACAAAAATATATAATGGAATTAATCCCGTTAAAAGCAAGATCAATAAATTCAAGACAATTATTTTTAATTAATACACGTTTAGATATGTTTTGTTCCCCTTTTTCTATAATTGTTCCCTAATATTCTATTGAGATTCTATAAAGTACAAAAAATGCCTTTCTAAAACAGGTCACCCCAATTGGAAGGTATTAAAACACGTACTTGTTAAACGATCAATAAAAATATGTAGTTTCAAATAGTAGTTACCCTGAACTATATTATTAAAAGTAATTAACAAATATTATGACACCTTACAAAAATGTTAAATATTAAGGGAAACCTATGTTATCTGGAATTTTTCTATTAAGAGAAAGTGAAGAAACATTAAATGAAATAAAATAATATTACACTTTGTGTATTAAAGCGCTTGACCCGGACATTGAAATAAAATGCAGAATTGAAGTTGCATGAGCTGCATTCAACAAAATAAGAACCTTCTTTTGTAATGATAATCTTAATTTGAAACTCCGACAAAGAATAATTAAGTGTTATACTCGTATATGGTCTGTTCCACTATATGGCTGCGAAACCTGGAATCTAAAAGTTAATGTAATGAACCGGTTGAAGGCAACTAGTTTCGCTTGTACCCCATAAAACAATATTATACAAAGTGATCAATATTTAAAAAAAAGTTTAATAATGGCATTATTTTTTGCAAGAGTTCAAAATATTTTTAACCAAAAATAATATTTCGCTAACGAATTAAACTGAATTTGAGATATTTTTCAATACATGATGATAAATATACTCAATTCAGTGAATATTCTGTTTTTAAATGATTTAGTATAAAACCCCAAACACTTCAAGGGGAAATACGAATTTATGAACCTAATTAAAACTAAACATGTCGTCTCTTAATATGCGCAGAAGTTTTCACAAAACAACGAGAACACGGTGCACTGAAATAGATTCAACCGAATAATTCACTTCCAAGCTTCAAAACGTTCTAAAATAAATGGGGAAGGACCCCTCTTAATCCGATACACATAAACCCGAGTCAACGCTCTTAGTTAGCCCCAAAAAACTTGTCATTTTTCATTAAAACACAAATTAAACCTTTATTTCAATGGCAACACTTAATAACCACAGATAAAACAATGATTAGAAAATCACATATTGAAATTGGAAATCGAACGCGAAATAGCGGGCTGTCAAATCGTTTAAAATTTTGGCTACCGAGTTATAATGTTCTCAGCCAGAGGGAATCTATGAAGAAATCCCTCCCGCTCGGTCGGTAAATGAAGACTGGAGGCGATTGCATTGCCGAAGGGGACAAAAGTTCCCACCTTACGAATAAACGTCGTTTAAATTCTCCAATAAGTAAAAAGGAACACACCAACACAAATAATATACAATTTATTATTAATTGTGGAAATATCCCTTTTTGTAAAGAATGAATCATATTTCGTGTATTTTTGGTTCGTGTATCCGAAATACACACACTATGCAACAAAACGTGGGCAAGTCCTGGTTTTCTGGAAACAAGTAAATGTATTTTGGTTAACTATTTAGGGGGACTTTGTAATAGAGAATACAGTGAGTCATTTAGCACGGTTGAGCAGATATGTATGCGGACACGACCTTTTGACTCTTTGATGGTTTCCAACAAGAATTCAGCTGGAAAGGGGAGTCTGAAAGCTCTATGGGTTGGTAAGTGTTGTGCGTATGTATGGAGATACGATCCGATATCATGGATAGTAGTTATGCAAGGGTCGCAGCGGAAAGCACTTTGGAAATTAAATGGAAAATACTAGACGAAATACAAATTTACAAAAAATATTCGATAAGATTAATTAATCGAGGAAAAAGAAATTCAATAATCCTTTGAAAACAGACACTTAAATAGCCAACTACGTACTCCGCCAAACAAAATGGTCTCACGTAGGATGCTATCTCCCACCACAACTCCATCCAGGCACTGCTCCTCTTATCTTCCCCTCGGGAACATACTTTTTTCATAAATACAATCCTAACCCTAACTGGTCTTCCATTCCTTGACAATAACGTAAGACTTTATCATAAACCCTAAATCCCCCCTCGCCCTCTTTCGGAGGAACACTCCGGGCCATACATTTAGCCCCATCATAAAACAACTACCAAATCACATTCCAACAATGTTTCCTACAGACGTAAGAGGAATAGCCATTAGAGCTGAACCTCTGTAAGCCAGAAGATCCAAGTCCATTATATTTCAAGATGGAATCTCACTGTAACGTTTCAGTAAAAATTTAATGTAATAATTGTAGATAATTTCCATTGATTCGACATTTGTCGACGAAAAGTTTTTTTAAAGTTAGCTAGAAAATCATTATTATCAATGAAAACGTCTGTTCTTTAGAATTTTGACTAGCTTTTATGGAAATGACATGTTTCGGCTTTCTAAGACATGGTTCTTCTTCTTCTCGTGTCGCGTCAGATCCCCCCAACGTTGGAGATCACTGCAGCGAAGACATCTCTGTCCTGCGCCTTTTGGAACAGGTTCTCAATTAACTATCTATTCTCTTATATTTCGCAGCCAAGACAATTGGCTTCTACCATCTCCCCGACGTCCCTTTGTTATGTCCACGATTATCAGCCGAAGGAGGTGGTATTTTTCTTCTCTTAGCACATGACCCAGGGCATTACATAATTTTGATCACGCTTTAGCAAGGCAAAATATGTCATTCCCATAAAATACAATAAACCTTCTAGAAAACATACGTTTTCATTAATATCAATCAATAATATGAAGTATTTACATAAATGCAAACAAATAACAATACGTATACTGGAAAAGTAAAAAAAAAGAGGAATACATTTATTAAATATAATATTTTATAATCCAGATTGTATTCAAAATAGAACGCAAAGAACAAGTGATTAAAACTTACTTTGCTAAAAGAAAAAAAAAATCCTTAATTATACATTTAAAAAAATCTTTAAATCAAACGTATAAATAAATAAATGATTTAGCTCTAACTACTTGTACATTAGCTCTCATTGTGTATTTTGGATCAAAAAAGTATTTGTAAATTAAGATAAACATTTAATAAGCAATGTTATAAAATAATACATTTATTACTAAATATTGATTAACTAACTAACCAGAAAGAACGGACTGCCACACTTTAACCGATGCGGCACTCCATCCTTCTCGCCACCAATAGGCATCTCCCGCGCACACTTCGATCATCCAACATCTAACAATATTTATGAAAATGTGATTTTTGGAATTGTTATATTATATGGGAGTAACATATTTCGCTTTGCTAGAGCTTTAACAGATGTTTTATTATTCCCATAAAATACAACGAACCTTCTAGAAAACAGACGTTTCGTTGGAAGTTTCATTGTATTATATGTGAGTGACATATTCCGCATTTCTATAGCATTAACAGATGTTTTATTTCTTCCATAAAATATAATAAAACTTCTAGAAAACAAACGATTTCATCAACATTGGATATGCTGTACGCAGATTTAGATTACTTGTTTAAGAAATTCAGTCAAGTCCAGTATATCGATGGCAGCGAGTCTGGCGAAATCGGTCGCTGACGTTTTATTTCATTATTATTTAAAATGAACTTTTATTAAGAGATGTCAGTGAAATCATCAGATTATCTTAAAAACAATTAATTGATTTTTGATAAACTAAACTCATATAATGAAATAAAACATCAAGTTAAAATAGCATTCAATGATAAATAACATCATCAGCCTGTATCTGTCCACTCCTGAACGAAGGTCTCCTCCATCCGCTTTCATGTCTGTCGATCCTGGGCAACACGCATCCATCCATGTCGTCTCTTTAATGTCGTCCCTACACCGACGAAGTTGAGGATAATATGATTAATACCTATATAAAGTTAAATTCTCACACAAACAAGTTTAATTAACACGGAATATAAAATTATATTTTGCGTTAAAAGTACACCCCTGTGCTGAGTGAACTCAGTAGAAGCATTTTCGTATGACTCAACTCAAACAACAGGGGTGGAGTCGCGACCAAACCCTGTCTTGGTCGTTTTCGTTTATCCTATACGTAGGTACGCAAAACTTACATTTATTTTTATATCTACTAAGAAATAAGTATCTAGGAGGCTTTTGTTATGGTGGGGCCCCGTTCAGAGAAAAGTGAATATCAAAAGTCGGATATATTGAAAATTGAAGTAAATGGATGTTGGTAAAGGTCTACATTTGCTCGCGTTTGGTAATTCCCGAAAGTGGGCGGTTTTACATCATACTCGTATAGTAAGTCGAACCCAATGGCGCAGCGGTATCAGAGTCGCACACGAATCAAGATATAGCGAGTTCGATTAGCGACTGTAATCTTTACACATTTTTAGTTAAAAATTATTCAAGACAGTCGTGAGATTTTATAATAAACATTTAAAAACTAGGATGATAGCAGGCAAGACACTGAGAGATCGCGTGAGGAACACCAGAATAAGGGAGATATGTGAGATTGAGGATATTATAAGATAGAGTAGACAGCGAAAAGGGGACTGGTACGGTCATGTTCAAAGAATGGACACCACCAGACTTATTTAAACATTAAAAAACTAGGACGATAACAGGCAAGACAATGAGAGATCGCGTGAGGAACACCAGAATAAGAGAGATATGTGAGGTTGAGGATATTGTAAGATGTGGCAGAGAGCGAAAAACGGACTGATACGGTCATGTTCAAAGAATGGACACCACCAGACTCCCCTATACTGCATTGCATAATCAGCCTCATAAGACTCGTCCTCTTGGAAGACCTCCTAAAAGATGGAGGGACAGCTGGGATTCTACCTCACAGGAGGGGCAACACTTTGGAGAACAGACAACATAGGTCTACAACATGGAAGAAGAAGAATATTTAAAAACTAACTAACATTACAGGGTTGCAAAATATCCCCGTGGTTATTTAATCTATATATGGACAAATGTATGAAAGAGCTGAAAAGGTTGGATGTGGGTCCAAAATGAGCGGAGGGTCAGTAAGCTGTCTCTTGTATGCGGATGACGCTGTCATACTTGCAGACAACGAGCATGAACAACAACTCCTGGTGAATAGTATGTACGAGGTATGCATGCGAAATGATCTGATGATGAATGTGAATAAGTCCAAGGTAATGATTTTTGAAAAATAAGAAAACATGACAGTCTGCTACAATAGCGTGAATGGTGAAAATTTGGAGCAAGTAGATGAGTTCGTGTATTTGGGTAGTATGTTTACAAAAGATGGTCGAGTGGAGAGGGATATTGAAAGAAGGGTTGGGGCAGGCAACAAAGTGAATGGTGCACTTAAAGTTGTCATCGCAAACAAAAACCTTGGATAGGTGTCATACATCGTGTCATGCACGCACGTAGATTTCTCCGATTCCTCACGTGGCCGACATTAAATATTTGATTTATTTGATCGTGCTACGTTTTCCTCAGTCTTCATTATAGTTCCATTTACATCGTTAGCATATACTTTTATACCATTCTTTCCTTCTGTACTGAATACTGATGATAACATCCATTTTCTATACGATTTATTACATATTATGAGAGTGATATGTTTCACCTTGTTAAGTAACTATCAAATAAACGAGAATCAAGCGTGTAGCCGTTTATATACTCGAGTTAATACAGCAAAATAATGTGATTAAGGTAATTGAAGTGTTTCAATATAAAAACACTTCTAGAAAACGGACGTTTTCATCAGTATAAAATATATATTTTTTGGTCTAACAGGGGATTTAATAGTTGAGCCGAAAAATGCCCTAGTACAAATTTCGGGGATCGAGCCTTTGCGGTAGCCAGCCCATCAGCTTGGAACAATCTCCCTTCATACCTTAGATGCATACGAGTATGTGATCTGACAGATTTCAGATCTAAGCTGAAAACCCATATTTTTCATATTTCATACCCAATTTAAAACATGCGTATTTTGTTCTATTATACTTTCTAACCGATCACGAATGCGATGCAGCGTTCATATTTAGATTAAAAACACCTCTTATCATAATGCGCCCTTGAGGTGATTACATCACAAAAACGGCGCATTAAAAGTACCTAAGCAAATTATTATTGTAAATTTCTTAATATCGGAAAACGGTGTTTCAAAAACCAGCTTAAGCTTTTCAATAAGGAACTTGATTGTTTTTTTTTTCGCTGATACAATAGTACCTACCTATAGCAACCGTTCTAAAAATCTATGGAATAATAAAGATAGATGTGTGTGCCTCCTCCCTACTGACAGTTAGCCGTTGGGACCGTGCAGGTCCGGTTGTCAGCCAGATGAGAGCGGGTACCTACCCGCGGCAACGGTGTGGCTGGCAGGGACAGAAGTAGGTACCCCCCTAGGCACGGACAGAACGCATACGCAAATTTATCGTTTCATTATGGAAAATGGCGACGCGGTCGGGATGCTTTGGCGGAATACGATTATCTTCCAGCCCAGTGGACATTCGGATGATTAACTTAATTACGGCAATAGAAATTAGACGAGTACTTTGGAATTAGAATCACGTGAGCATAATAAAATTATAATACTCTTATGAACAAACGTGATGCAGCAGTCGGAATATTTAATTGTTTATACCATTAAATTCTTGATATTATCTATAATGCTGATATAAGAAAGGAATGTAGAGCGGAATAATGTATTATGAACAAAATTATGAAAGCTGCGTTGGTTCGGACATATGGAACGCATGGATGGAGAAATAATGGTTAAGAAAGTATACGTTAATGATGTAAATGGGGTACGGAGTCGAGGCAGACCGAGGAAAACATGGCATGACCAAATTAATCAAATTTTAAAGGTTGGTCATGTTAGAGTGGTTTGCCAGGATAGAGCAGTGTGACGGTCCATTCTCTCTGCCTACCCCTGTGGGGAAACGGCGTGATGGTTTGTTTGTTTGTTTGTATATTATGAAAGCGAAGCACGGAACTGGCAAAAGAAGGATGTAAGAATAATAAATGCAGTAGAAATGAGATATCTAAGACGAATGTGTAGAAAATCGGTGAATGATAGAATGTTGAATAAACATATAAAAACTAAATGCGGTGCGAATGATAGTGGTATGAACAAAATAATGAAAGGATCATTAAGATGGTTTGGAGACATGGAAATAATGAATGAAGAAAGAATGGCAAAGGTTAAATATATCGTACGATCAAATAAATGAAATATTGAAATATTGGACGTGCGTGCATGACACGATGTATGAATGTTGAGGACGTATGTCAGGAAAGAAAAGAGTGGCAGTCCATTCTTTCTGCCTACAATTAATTGTTGCTCGAACCATGATGTGAAGGTTCATAATCAATATATTTATTGATAATACTGCTGGAAGACAATAAAAAAAGACATTATTTTTATTGAAGTACTCTAAAAACACTATTTTAGGAATATTTTTTCGCCAAAGAAATGAATCACCAGGTAAGTAAAACCGTTAAAAATGCATATAAGGGGAAAATTGACAAATCACGAGTATTTTACTAAGAAACTGACGATTTTAGTGAAAATGGTTGAATTTATACAAAAATAATTGTGATATAAAGTAAAATAGACCTATGGATGCGAGACATGGACGTTGCGGGCCATGGAAAGATCCATGTTGGGTATCTCGATTAGAGACCATATACCCAACGTGGAGATTAGAAGATGCACCAGGGTCAGCGATGTAGGGATACGCATTGCGAGGATGAAGTGGCAGTGGGCTGGTCATGTGTGTCGAAGGGATGATGGAAGATGGAGCCAGAGGGTTACTAAATGGAGGTCAACGTTGGACCGGAGAAGTGTCGGGAGACAGCCAACCAGGTGGAGCGATGATATTGTGCGGACGGCGGGAAGGGCTTGGAGAACACTGGTGAGAGACCGAGAGAGATGGCGTGGGGGTGGAGAGGCTTACGTCCAGCAGTGGATGGAGACAAGCTGACGAAGAAGGTAAAATATCAAATAAATAACTAACAATCAAGCCGTTTCTCTATAGGGGTAGACAGAGATGATGGACCACCACACTGTTCTACATTAACATAATTCTCGAGCTTCTTCTACATTTATACACCGTGACATGCACGCACGTGGGAATTGGCAGACGGCAGTTTTCCTAGCTGCGGAATATAAGGGATTGTACAGGAATGAGGAGATTTGAGAACCTGTTCCAAGTAGCGCAGGACACAGATGCATTCGCTGCAGTGATCATCAACGTTGGGGGAACCTGATAAGACACCAGCAGAAGAAAAAGAAGATCTAATGTGTTGTTATATAGGAAAACAAGTTTTAAAAAAGACAAATGTGAAATTTTAACAAATGATATTCTGAGGGGTGTCGTATTTTGACTCATATCTCATAAATTTTTGAAGTGATAAATCGGACTTTTACAGATGTGGGTGAGTCGTTTGGGTATTATGGTAAATGGTACATGCAAATGGTTTTAATTTACTAATGAGCCCAGCTCACATCAACTGCAAAGTACACTGGGTGAAACAAGCGCGTACGAAAAAGTTTGTATAACATTTCTGTACGTAGGTAATAAGCGCGGGAAAAAAAACAAAAAAACAAAATGTCCTACGGCGCGCCGTCCTGTCATGCTCTGGTAGGAGCCGAGACACTATGGCGAGACGGAGAGATTATATTATGTATTATTCTCTGGCAAGATTTCAATGATTTCCCGGAATCGATAATGCGACGGAAAGAGATGGCAGTGTTTTGATTATGACTAAGTCTGTAGATATAACAACATCGAGTTATTCTGGATGGATTCAATTGGGAATCGCTTTTTTATCAGAGATACATGTATTAACATCCAATTTATGGCAAAATTTAGTCAGCTGTAGGGTGTTAAGACAGCAGAAAACTGTTAGACTGTATAAATTATCATGTTTTACAGGTTTTTACTATTTAATAATATAAAAACAAACTGTTTTGCCAATATTCCATTGGAAAAACATACCAAAATTGTAATTAAAGAAAAAAATGTTCAAGTCAATCCAATGAATTTCAATTTCATTCCAATCCATTTTAAATAAAATTATCAAACGAAACGATGCGAAATGCTTCCACCTTTGTTAAGGCAGGGACCGGTTTCGCCGGGCTCGCTGGCATCGGCAGACCAGTCTGTCGAGGGAAAATAAAGACAAAGATGGAAGTGGTTCTTAATAAAATACCGTTTTATTTCATGATTATTTTAAAAAAGGTTTAATTTCGAATCGGATGTATTTTGATTTGACATGAATAAAAAACGGTTTTTTATATTTCAAGCTTATTTTTCTTAATATGTTTTGAAGATATCATCATCATGAGATATCGTCATCATGAGAAAAAGAATTCATAAAAAATGTTAAAACATTGGAAACATCTTTAGTAAATCTAAAATTAACACAACATTTTGAATGTATACAAATTCTTGTAGACAAATACTGCATTTCACCCATTGTGGATAAATTATTTAAGACAGGTCATAAGTCCTGTAAGCGCCTCGGCCACCACATTCTGTTCCCAGAAAACAATTTACATCTTCGTCTCTATTGAGATACAATTAATCCTTATACAATAATTAATAATCTGATAATTAAAATATAGGTTATTTTCAGTAAGCTATGCCCTTTGGAATATCTCTTTGCGCACTGCTATTGCGCATTGCTAAAACATTAAAAAAATTACATGTTTAAAAAAACAAATAAACCTAAATCCGATTTCATTAAAATGTGATTCTACTTATCATCCAAAAAGTAACCAACAATCACGTATTTCCCTGTAACAAGAGGTAGGAAGTATGTACCATCACATCCTGTCATACACACTTCTCTTGCTCTTAAACATTTAAAGGCGGGCCAGACTGTGATAAACATCGGTTTCCAACCAACGAGCCAGACTATCTATCTCATTCTACGCCGGGTAAAATAATGCGAGGAAGAGAGATAAACGTACCATGTTTGTTGAATAGTTTGAAAGGATAACCGTATGCAGAAACATCCGCGGTTTAACTAAAATCGACGTTTTTACTACGTCTAGAACATGGTTTAAGTTTGAGTAATAACATTCAGTATACAAATTTTGGTTTCAAACCAGCTTGTTTATCACAGTGTGGCCCGCCTTTTAGATATAGTGCTTTAACAATGCACTATTAAAAAAATTCCAAATAATGAAGGAAAATAGAATAAATGCAGTAGAAATGAGATCTCTAAGACGAATGTGTGGGTACTTTGTGTATGATAGAGTGTCGAATGAAAATATAAGAAGTGAATGCGGTGCAAATGACGGTGGAAATATATAATGACGGATGGAAAATGGAAAATATTTTGGACGCATGGAAAGAATGAGTGAAGAAAGAATGGGAAAAAAGTATATGTAATCGGTGTAAATGGAACTAGAAATAGAGGAAGACCAAGGAAAATGTGGCGCGATCAAATAAATTAAATATTGAATATCGGCCATGTGAGGAGTTAGAGAAATCGACGCGCGTGCATGACACGATGTATGAATGTTGAGGAATCGAGAGAAATATGTCAGGAAAGATGGCAGTCCATTATTTCTGCCTATCCCTTCGGGGAGACGGCGTGATGCTTAGCTAGTTAGTTTGTTGGTTAGTTTCTAAGTAATGTGAAACAATTTAATCGTCATTAATACGAATTTTCTTGAAGTTATATTTTATTCTATGGGAATGACATGTTTTTGCTAAGGCATTATCAAATGTAAACAATGCTTAATCATTATCGCGTTTCTAATGGATTATCAAACATCTAATAATGTCTTAGCAAGGCGAAATGTGTAATTACTATAAAATAAAATAAAACTTCTATAAAGCAGATGTTTTCACTAGTATGTATTATGGAATTTTTCATCATTGTTTAAGAAAACAATAAATAATTTACCCGTGAATACTAATATAAAATGTATTCAGTGTGTTTGAGAGTTAGCAATAAATGTTTAATTTTGGGTGCATAATTAAACCTCTTCGCTTTTAGATGCTGTTCGCAATCACCTTGTACTCGTATTTAAGAAATAGACGAGAAATCTACCAGCATGACGCGCTTCTCTCATATACATTGCAAACACATTAAATTCATTACAACTTCCAGAAGTTTGCCAACTTTTAAAAGGCCTCCCCTCCTATAACAAAGTCGCCGGCACAATGACACCCCTAGCGTCTGTAAATTTTTAGACGAAAACAAAATATTCACGATCGATGAGTCATCAAAAAACCATAAATCAAAAATTCTTGGGTAACTACCCCAATTTTTCATATTTTTTTATACCAAATTTATAAATGGAGTAATATAAAAAAATAGTATATAAAGAGGGTTGAATTGACCCGGTTGTGAGAAGGTTTTCTGTAAGCTGAGGGATGCACAACGCTTGGAAATCAGTTTTTTCATACACCACGCTAATAAATTCGAAATTTGCTCTACGTATAATCGTGTCGGACATCATCGGAAGAGTGGCAACGCTACGATGGCGCTGGGTAGGCCATGTCGCTCTGACGATAGATGGAAATAACGCATCCTTTGCTGGCCTCCTAGAACTGTGACCCGAAACCCTAGACGTCCCCAACTTCGATGGAGGAACATGAGACCGGCGGTACGACATGGATGCGTGTTGCCCAGGATCGAGAGACATAGAAACAGATGAAGGAGGAATATGTCAAGGAGTGCACGGAAACGGGCTGATGATGATGATGATGAATATATAAAGGTTGCGTAAGGCTTATATTTGGTTAGGTTAGATGCCTCCAACTTCGACGAAGGGACGACATTAAGAGACCGCCGGTACTACATGGATGCGTGTTGCCCAGGATCGACAGACATGGAAGCGGATAGAGGAGGCCTTCATCCAGGATTGGATGTATACAGGCTGATGATCAAGATGATAAACTATCATCCGGAATGTCCATCGGACTTATATGAGCTCTCTCTAGGTATACTTAAACATACTACGTCTAGGGGATAGTTTTTAGGCATTCTATATAAGTGGAAATTTTATGGGTTTCTTTATTTATTATATAATATTATATTTAAATATACAAGGTCGTATATTTAAACATTCTATATATTTAAACATACTAGGTCTAGTGGATAGTTTTTAGGCTTTCTATTAAGTGGAAATTTTATGGGTTCCTTTATTTCATATATTTAAACATACTAGGTCTAGGGGATAGTTTTTAGGCTTTCAATATAAGTGGAAATTTTATGGGTTTCTTTATTTATTATATTTAAACATACAAGGTCGTATATTTAAACATTCTATATATATTTAAACATACTAGGTCTAGGATATAGTTTTTAGGCTTTCTATATAAGTGTAAGTTTTATGCGTTTCTTTATTTACGCCGCAAGTATTTATTACGTTAACGGAGATTTATTTATTTACTAATCATTAACAAGTACATGGTTTTAATAATTCTCAACTGGGGTAACCCGTTCTAGGGTGGCATTTTAGCACGAAATTCTAAAAAGTCGACTTCTCCACTCGGCCGACATTTAATATTTGATTGGATTGGTTGTGTCACGTTTTCCGCATATACGTTCTTAACCATTTTTTCTTTCCATGTGTCCAAACTATTTGATCTAAATGACCCTTTTATTATTTTGTTCATAACACTTTCATTCGCACTATATGCACTTCTTATATTTTCATTCGACAATCAATCATATACAGAATTTCTACACAGTTTAAGATTTCTCATTTCTGCTGCATTTATTCTACATTCAACGTTCATTTGCCACTCTCATGTTTTACTTCCATACACAAGTTTGTAAAATATATTTGCAATATGACAAATATTTAAGTTACATTTTTTTGTAAAAGTTTCAATACTTTTTAGCGCCGTGCAAAATAAGGGTTGTGTAGGATTTACTTTTAATAAGTAAGGGATTATTGTACGGATAGTAGATGTTCAGGGAGCAATAGAAGGGAACGCACTACGTGCGTAGGTTTTTATGAGAGTCGCAATACTTGCAAACAATGAGTTATTTTCATGTATTAATAGCCCTATAGGATGTTCTTTGCATTATTAAAACTAATAACATGCTACACAATACAAGGTGTTTATAGATAGTACAAAATAGTTACAAACTAACCATCACGCCATCTCTCCGAAGGGGTAGGCAGAAATAATGGACTGCCACACTTTTCTTTCCTGACATATTTCTCTCGCTTACTCCACATTCATACATCGTATGCTTACCATCGGCTTACGTATCAGCTTACCCAAGGGAAACGCTCACACGGTGGTCAGAGGAAACGCTTTAAGGACTCCCTTAAAGGAAACCTACAAAAGACTGGCATCGACTGTGATTGCTGGGAAAAGACTGCAGAAGACAGACCTAGGTGGAGAACAACAGTACATAAAGGCACGCAAGACTTTAAAGTACAGCGCAGAGACGAGGAGGAGGAGAAAGGAGAGACCACTGGGAGGCGGAGACGGCTCCATTACAGGCGCCTTCCCCTGCCCCAGATGCCCCATAATTTGTGGGTCCAGGAAAGGGCTCTTCAGTCACATGCGGACCCACAACCGTGAAGGACAGTTTTCCTCGAACGAGGGACAGCCGATGATGATGACATCGTATCATGCACGCCCGTCGATTTCTTTGACTCCTCACGTGGCCGACATTCAATATTTGATTTATTTGATCTTGCCACGTTTTCCTAGGTCTTCCTCTATTTCTAGTTCCATTTACATCGTTTACATATACTTTTTTTACCATTCTTGCTTTATTCATTCTTTCCATGTGTCCAAAACATCTTAATGATCTTTTCATTATTTTGTTTAATAACACCATCATTCGCACCGCATTCACTTCTTATATTTTCATTCGACACTCTATCATACACAGGGTATCCACACATTCGTCTAATAGAGCTCATTTCTACTGCATTTATTCTACTTTCATCCTTCTTTTGCCAGTTCTATGCTTCGCTTCCATACATTAGGGTCGGTAAAAGAAAATAAGGGGTAGGCAGAGATAATGAACCGCCACACAACTCTATGCTGACACACCTCTCTAGCTTTCTCCACATTTATACAGCGAGTTTTAAACGCGCGTCGATTCTTCCGGCTTCTAACATGGCTGTATCGGAGAAATCGACGTGCATGTACGAATATGACACGATGTATAGTATGAACGTTGTAAAACTGAGAGAAGTATATCAGGAAAGCACAGTGTGGTGGTCCATTCTTTCTGTCTACCCTTTAGGAGAGACGCCGTGATGTTTAGTTTGTTAGTTATTATAAATAATTGAGAGCGGTCATACGTACAAAACGCGACACAAGGGATACAGTGGGATATTGCATCTAAACACTCAATTTAATCGCACCCAAAATAGAAACATATACGAATAAAAAAAAATAAAGCGTTATTTATAAACACCCTGTCCTTAATGACGGTGACAACAGCTGGTGCGGCGCACAGGGTTAACAGGAAGTACGTGTTTGCATGCATATTTAATACCGCGGCTGGTAAGGGGTTGGTATGGGGGACTTTACTATTAAAATATTACCCCATATATCTGTATAACTCACACATTGTTATTCCGTGTGAGGTTACTACAAGGCAGTGACGTTCGCTAAAATTATTAACATGAATCAACTAACTAACTAACCATCACGCCGTCTCCCAAAAGAGGTAGGCAGAAAGAACGGACTGCCGCATTGTTCTGTTCTGACATAATTCTCTCGCTTTCTCTTCTTTAATTTGATCTGCCACGTTTCTCTCGGTCTTCATTTATATCTTGTTCCGTTCCAAGAAATCGACGTACGTGCATGGCACAATGTATGAATATAGAGGAAGCGAAAGAAGTATGTCAGGATAGAACAGTGTGCCGGTCCATTATTTCTGCCTACCCCTCCGGAGAGATGATGGTTAGTTAGTTAGTTAACAGCATTTTTATTTATTTATGTAACAAAAACATAATGGTTGAAGTAAAATAGGCACTGTGGAATTCCATAATGACGAATATTTTCATTAATTTGAACGCCGTTTTTTTTCCACTTTTAACCCAGTGTTTTAATTAATACGAAATCAAAATAATGGAATTCCAGTGGTAAAGCCTGTTAGTGAAAAATTAATAATACCAGTACGTCTTATAAGGCAAAATTATATTAAGTAATCAAAACCAGAGAGAGGGTTACCTTCCTGAACATATTTTAAGCGAGTTAGTTAGAAAATGTTACTAGCACGCCACTGACATGAGATTATAAAATAAAAATTAGGGTTCTTGCGATGGGGTGTGATGGAGGGTGAACTATTGTGTAACTGCTCTATCCTACTAAATCATATCGACACAAATAGGGATAATGTACGAATCTGAAATAATGAAGACTTTACCCTTAACTTACAACGTATTAATTTCATACAATGCTAGAGACGAAATCACTATCTAATTCGGAAAAAAAGTAAAGGAAAAAAAAATAGGATGAAATTTTTAGATATATGCACGTATTTGATGTTAGGCAGGATAAACTGTAAATATATTCTCCGTAAAAAATACCAATAGCACTAAAAATTTTCATGCGTGTCATGTCAAATCAACATGTTTTATCACAAGGTTTTCAGTGTCCCGTTAATGAAACAGGTCATAAAAAAAATAAAGAATAATGTATTGTGTATTTCAAAATTTAATTTTTTTTGTTGTTATTTATTGTTTCTTATTATAAATAATTAAAACGAATAAAAACGTCAGTTTTCTAAAAGTTTTATTATATTTTATGGGAATGACATGTTTCGCCCTTCTAAGGCATTATCATAGCAAGCAAGACATTTGATAATAAATACAAGAAAACTTCTAGAAAACTGACGTTTTCATTCCTTTTAATTAAAAAAAAATGTTGATTATTTTTTAGGACAATTTTTGAAAGCTATTCAGGAAGAATCGATTACGTAATTTACACAATTGTATGAATAAATATGCATTAATATGGTGTATAATGGAGTTTCAATTGTAATTATCGTCTGTTACAGAATACAATGTTTTTTGGAATAGAAAAGTGACGTGAAAAGTGGCGGGAAAGCGGCCATTTTCTCGGCGGTACTTACGGTTGGTCGCTACGTGGCGGCAGCACAGTCGCGTTTCTCAAGCGTCGTTAGTTTATACTTCAGCCGCCAGGGCTTCTCGGGTTGCTTGTCTGACATTGAGGACGGTACGAGAAAGAAATCCAAGAGAAAAGATGCCATTCAACGCATAAATATTGTTGTCCGCCCAGCCAGCGCGAACAGATAACAAGACGCCGTGTCAACTGAATATGAACGGACGCTTAGGCAGACTGTTGGAATGATTTCCCATTTGTTACAGCTAGAGCAAAGATTGTCTGGCGTTACTGTTTCTTACTACTCTGCAAAGAAAAATATTGTTTTTTTTAAGTAAATAAACAACATAAAATAACACTGCACTTGTTTTAACAATGAAATTTTATATTGAATTAAAACGATTTATAAACATTTAGATGCTAAATTTACGTTAAAAATAAACCGGATAAACGTAGCAAAACAATGAAATGAAGTTAGCATTTGAATACAAGTTTCAGATGGTATGTAAGATATTTACATTTGAACGGGACTTAGATGTATAAAGGCATCGAAGTTTGACAGTTTTCTCCGGGAAAAAAACTAGCCACTAGCTCCGGACAAGCGGCGCTCAGGCACTTGGCACTTTGGTAAATAATTGAATAAGGCCCAGCGGGATATCGATCAAACACGGGAAACGCGACACAAGAGCACGGAACACAGCTTCGCCTCGGCGGAGGAGATTCGTTGTCTTGACGGACGCGGGGTTCGTTGGCGAGATGGCTCAAGCGTAAATCGCGTCGAGACGAGGCGTCCCCGAAAAAATTCGTTTGACCCGACACCGCGAGTACGGGGGTTGAGGGTAGGTATGTTTAGCGCGTGGCTGGACGATATAGGGGTGAATTTCGCCCCGAATTGGCGCTGCGCCTGCGCTGCGAACATGGCCGCCGAGCGAGAGGGGCGCAGGATGTGCGCTGATCACAGCTGATAATACTCGAGATGTATCGACTGTTTGAATTTTGAACTGAAACCACACATATAAACAATAATAAAAAGTACCCAAATTAACAAACTAGTTTTAAACAAAATACATAGGTTGATAAGTAATATTCACGAAAATGTATAATATTATATTAAAATTTCTGGGGTTGATTAAGTTGTTCAAACTATGGCAATAAAAATGTTTTATTAATAATGTAAGCATCGTTGATTTTCAGACATTCGTTTTGCGATGTTTTGGTGTGATTTTAATATGGAGACAAACAATGGAGATAAACTTTAAAATATACAAACTTTTCTAAATGCAAATCATCAGAAGTTTATCTAACATACTCGTATATATAAATTTATTGTTATTATTTTGTTGAATCGCTCATTACATCATGACAGCATGAGCCAAATCGATGTATAGGGTATTATAGCTATCAAAATGATTCTCGAGACATGTGATAGGTAGCTAATCTATCGCTATTTTATTGTCACGTGAATTCTACACCAGACCAAATACCATATCCGTAAGTAAGATAATCGTATGGGTTCTTAAATAATATTATTATATAGTTTCTTAAATAATTCTATTCAACTCAATATTAAACGATTAAAACGAATGAAAACGTCCGTTTTCTAGAAGTTTTTATTCTTATAAAGACATTTAATGCATTAGAATGGCGAAATATGTCGTTCATATAAAATAAAATTTAACTTCTAGAAAACAGGCATTTTAATTCATATTAATTTTTTAGTATTTAACAACTCATTACCGTGTTGTAGTGTATTCATATTGTTTTACGTTGTTTAAAATAATAAAAAAATTAAATGTAAGAAATACGCATAAGTGTAAATTTTAACGGGTTGCAGAAAAATGTTTCCCGTGATTGGTATTTATTCTATTCGACCGACATTTCGGAGATCACTGAAGTCTTCTTCTTTAGGGTTATACTTTCTCAAAGATGGAGAATGCAACGATCATCGAAACGCCAGACGAAGAGGATGATACCAAGAGGCACGGAAATACACAATATCCCATAGAACAGAATTAATACATAACCATTTCATAAATGTTCTCAAAAAAGGTAATCATCATAATCATAATGAAATAATTATAAACTTATTGAACGCTAAGGCATTAACACTGTGGAATTCTATAGTAATATACTTAGGAAATTGAAAATAACTTTGTTTCATTCACTAATAATAAAAAAAAATATTAAAAAAAACGACATGTTTCGGAGGATACCTCCATCTTCAGGTGTAAAAAATATAATAAAAACTAAACAATGAAAGACTAATATAAAAACGCATTTAAAATTCGATACAATAATTCCAATTTATCGAATTTAATTAATTTTTTAATTTGAATTATTGTATGGAATTTTAAATGCGTTTTTATATAAGTCTTTTTTTGTTTAATTTTTATTATATTTTTACATCCTCCAAAATGTCGTGTTTTTCAATATTTTTTGAATAATTAGTGGATAAAACAAAGTTATTTTCAATTTCACAAGTATAAATAATTATTACGTTAAATATAATTTCTAAATATAATATATATGAGCTATATTACAATTAATCGTATTAATTATCATTCATACAAACAAAAGCATCTTATTATTTATCATTTAATTACCATAAATATTTCTTAACTCTACCAATCTCAATAACCATTTCTAATCCAGAGAAGTAGGTAGTTAAGTTTATTGTTTAAGAAACACAGAGCTAAAGTTTATAAAAAATAAATGTACTTTATGTATTGTGATAATATGACGTGTATAGGCTCGATTTTTAAAATTATTTAAAAAATCTCAATTAGGACATTTTTGGTACAAAGTACGATGTTATTAGGGGAAGTAACAAGTCACAATGCAGATCGATAAAGTCTGCAAGAGAATAGGGAGGGGAGGTGAATGCCTCCCAGAATATGCAGGAGCAGTCGGGAGGCTGTTCTGTGATAAGGGATGATGGTAGGGTGACCAGGCGTGGAAATAAATATGTGAGTGTGTGAAAAATGTAAATTTTATTATAATACATAGAAAATAAACAAACTTTTATTCTCTTTTAAGTAAAATATAATTATTGAATGTACTACCGCTGATGTTGTCAATTCAGTTAAACACAGACATTGTTTATCACTCAGATATATAATGACACAATTATAATTCTGCCTAGAAGTGGTTATATGCATTACTTATACAAAGTTATTGTTACACATTACAATATCCATGAATAAAAGGTTCACTAAGATGGTTCGGGCACATAGATAGAAATAATGAAAAAATAATGGCGAAAAAAGTACACATTAAAGATGTGAATGGAGCAAGAAATAGAGGTAAACCGAGGAGAACGTGGTACAATCAAATTAAATTTAAATGTCGTCCACGTGAAGAGTCGCAGAAATTGAGCATGATAAGATGTTTGAATTTTGAGTAATCGAAAGAAGGGTGTGGTCCATTATTTCTGCCAACCCCTTCAGCGAGACGGCGTGATGGTTAGTTAGTTAAAATGTAATTAAATATAATAAATTTTAAGATATTGTTTTAAACGTGTGGTCACATGAGTTATTGATTGGCAGAGGGCAAGTGTTTATATCATAGCTATCTCCATCATATTTTGTATGAGAAAATGATTAGTTTGCGGAAGGGGACGTGATCATGGCTGAACACTGTGGTCCTCAAACTATTTTCACCGAGTACCCCTAATTGTAAGACACAAGTACGTATCTGAGTTTATTTGAGATCTTTATTGTAATTTGCATCTGAATACCCATACAAACGTAAAAAGATTGTGGACATGATAAGCATAAAAATATTTTAATATAATAAATACAAAAGATAACGAAGACTTTTAACAAACTAAATAGTTTGAGAATATTATTTTCTATACCACTGTACTCCATTGTGCTGTAAATTTCTATTGTATATAATGATCATGCTTTTAAAATAGTACAAATATTTTTTTCAACTTTATGAATAACCTTTTTGCTGATAAATTTAAGGCCATAATTGTTGAATTCTTTTAAAATAAATTTTATGAATCTAAAACAGCACTGTTTGATTAACTATTTTTTATTATTAATTTAAAGGCGGGCCACACTGTTTTAAACAAGCTCTCCACATCGGTCTCCACCGGCGGTTTAAAACTTTGTAGACACTTGTTTGAAACCAAAATTCGTTTGACCTTCAACAAACTTTGTGGACGGACGCGCGTTTAAACACGCATTCCACGTGTGGTGAGCTTGTTTACAACAGTGTGTGGACGCTACACCAACCGTGGGCTCCACAGCTCTCCACCAAGGTCACCCCTGTGGAGAGTTGCACGGCCTTTAATGTATTAAAAGAAAATTAAATATAAATAAAGATCAATCTATTTTTGTAAATGTAATCTGCTGAATTATTATAATAATTTTTAATACGAATCACATTTGTTCTGGATTTTTTCCATTTTAAAAAGGGTAAAAGCAGTGTTTTGATTAAAATATTTTTTAATGTCAATTATTTTTTTCCACTTGATGAATCCTTAAGAATCGACTCACGTTCTACACTTTGGGAACTCCTGCCCCTGCAGACATTTAGGGGGTTGTGTAATACAACTGCAAATGGGACAAGAATCAATAATGCATAGAGCAGAGCTTCCAAAACTTGAGAACACAAAACACTGGATTTGAACTAAATAAAAAATTGCATTAGTATATTAAGTATCGAAGAGTGATGAAATGTTGAAATTCTTGTCATAAAATAAATATATCTGGTTTTTACAATAAATAAATTCACAGTCAGCTTGATACAGCCACAATACGGCGTAACAACAAAAATCATTAGGACTAGAATACATATTAAAAAAAGACAATATAAATATACAAAAAAATAAATCGATTTTGGTAGAATTCTAGATTTCATTAGAGATTTTTTTTGCATTCACGAAATTGTAAGTTAATGTTTCTTTTTAATTAAGCGAACAATAGAAAACGATAGCACGTTTATTGTTTGTTAAACAATGACGTAAAAATCCGTATTAAATAATGAATACAAATTGAATCGAATTTTTTCAGAGGTCTCATTATATCTTACAGGTTTCATTATATTTTTCGTTTTGCTAAGGAATAAACAAATATTTGATTATGCCCAAGCAAAGCGAAACATGTCATGCCTATAAAATATAATAAAACTTCTAGAAAACAGAATTTCATTCGTATATAAGATAGGATGTTCTGTGTGTAAGCCGCCGCTGTGTGTACAAGCGTGAAGGTGTAACAAGATGAAGTTAATTTTAATATTATAAATAAACTACCCGACAGATGTTGTCCTGCCCGAACGTTGGCTTGCCTACCGGGTCCAATTGTGAATCCAAGAACCCACTCAATAACAGACAAAAATTCATCAAAATCGATCCAGCGGTTTAGGAGGAGTTATAAAGATATAAATATAATAATAAAATTTAACTATGATTGAGAATTACCTTGTCCTCTGCTTCCTCCGCGCGCCCTTCCGCCTCCACCACCCGCTGCTCAAGTTCCGAAAGCTGAAATAATAATAATAAAAACATTAAAAACCAAAATTTTATCAAATTACTCTTGCTGAAGTAAAATTAAATAAATTTAGAAAATTCATCACATGAAAAATATTCAAAAATATTTATAATGGAAAATAGAAAAATTCTATCACATTCATTTTCCCGGAAAAACTTGTTACTAGCGCCATCTAGTGGGGAATTTAAAAATCGTGGGTACGGAAGCCTCTTGAAGCAAACAGTAAAAGCTCTTATCGCGAGCTTTGGGCGAGATCTCGAACAAAAATCACAGATGGCGGTATGCATTCGAAAATACCAAAAAAATTCTCTGTTTTTTTGCTTTCTTTTGTAATAATGGTGATTTAACAAAAATGGCTAGTTTATGATGTTTATAACGACGGAAAAAATATATTACAATACATATATTTGTGCTGGGAAAATACTTCAGTTATTTATCATATGAATTTGAAAAATTCTTTATCAATTATGAAATGTTATAATCCCAATTTTTTAGTTAGACGAAGTATATCATACAATCAAGAGAATTAATATGAATAGGTACATATTTTACATAACAGAATTTTTTTGGGCTTCTGTATCCCGGAAACATAGTGGAGTAATTTTTAATTTTATCTTATTTAAATTGTTGTGTTATAAAGAAAAATATATTGTTCAATAGTCTAATATTTGTAAATTTAATACATTAAAAACATATTAACACAACAAAAAATTATAAGTGACAGCGATTCTAAAATTATAAGTGATAGCGACAGGGACTTTAACTCTAAAATGAATAAAAATTTCCGATTTTATTGAAAATATTAACCACGGTTTCTTCATATACGCATTAGTATAAATAATTTATTTACTGCTGGCCAGTTTCAAAACCATCACTATCTTCGAACGGGCGATGACTGGAGTAAATATACTATTGTGACGAAGATACGGAATACTATCGTAAAATGTAAATAATACATGACCTTAAATAACTAATTTTCAAAATGTAAACATTTAAAATTATATTATTATCCTGCCCTCTAAAATAAAAATAAATATTTTATTGACTAGTATATAACATGTACACAATTAAACGATGGGACAGTTTTACAGAAATAAAATATTTTTTTTTTTTTGAACAGATTGCAAAGTTTAGATATCTGGTAGTGGATCTGCTCAGTCAAAATGATATTGTCAGTGAAATAATGGGACAAGTCAACAAGGCTTTGGCTGTATCAGGTTGTTTAAAGGAGATCATTTGGAAGAACAAATATATGAGAACTGACAGTAAGGTCAGAAAATATAAAACCTGCGTAAGGCCTATATTAACACATAGCATTGAGACCAGAACGGATACCACAAGAAAGAAGGCTAAAGTGCGGGTGGCAGAGATGCCGACGCTGAGGATGATAGCAGGAAAGACTCTTCGAGATAGGGTGAGGCGAAATTTGCAAGGTGGAATATGCATGAGATGGGGCAGACAACGTAAAAGATACTGGAATGTGCACGTGCAGAGGATGGATCCCTCCAGATTCCCACACCCCGCACCTTGGGTTAAGGATGAATTTAGCACATTAAAACTAGTGTAAAATATATGTTTTGTTATGGAATTTCAAATCATTGATGTCGAAAGAAAGACAAAAGTGGAAGTAGTTATTTAATTATTGAATAAAATAATAATTCACTTTTAGTAATTTGTATATACACCACTTTATTTGGTAATATTAACCGGTTTCGTTCCCGCCAGAGCTTCGTCAGGGTAAGATAGTAAACTGTTGACTCTCTCACCCTAACGAAGCTCCGACGGGAGCGAAACCGGTTGGTGTTACCAAATAATGTGGTGTTAATACAAATTACTAAAAGTGTATTATTATTTTATTTAATAATGTCACACCACAAATTAAGTGCTTGATACGAAAGTTTATTTAATTATGATTAAAAAATATCAATTTGCTCCACCCCGTATGGCGTCAATAAAATACGCTGTTTACTTTAATTGGCGATATTGTGGAATATGATCTTCGTGCTCCAAGTTTCCCAATACAAAGTTGGGCTGCACTTATATTCGCTCAGGGTGAGGGTCTTCTCAGTCTGAGGGGATGAATCGCGAGACGCCCCGTAAACGATTCAAAAGTCAGAAACTTCTAACTTTGTTGTGCGCCGCTACCCTCCCGGTCTTACATGTATAAACCATTCATACTTATTTAAAACAATTTTTGATTTATAAGTTATATTCATGGGTAGCCAACATTTAATATAAACTCTGAAGAAACATAATATTCTTGAATAAACAGAATTGCATTTCGTATTTACACAACATTTTATCATTCTTTTTGACATTCATGATTTAATTGTATCTCAATAGAGGCGAAGATGCAAATTGGAAACTGAATATGATTGATCAAGGTGTTTACAGGACTTATGACCTGTCATTGGTTGGGTTAAGTGCACACTTTATGTAATTACAACATTCCCCATTCCACCTTTCTTATGATCATGTCTGTAAACTTTTTTGGAAGTTGTATATATGTTAAAGTACAACGGCAGAATTCACATGTCAGTTTCAATGCGCCATCTATGAAGATTTTGATTACATATGTTAAATTTTTTTTAGATTAATCTATATAATCTACATACTAACGCCATCTATGGACATTTATGTTTATTAAGCATTAAGCAGAACATCTTTTTTTATATATTTTTTTTATGAACATAACACTTTTGACATTAATGACAACATATTTGCTGAGTATGACGAGTGAATCCTTATATTTTTCGAATACTTTATAACTCTTATTTAAGGATTAATTGTATCTCAATAGAGACGAAGATGTAAATTGTTTTTTTGGAAACAGAATATGGCGTTCGAGGCGTTTACAGGACTTGTGACCTGTCATTGGTTGGGTTAAGCGATCGCTTTATGATAACAAAATTCTCCATTCCGCCCTCCTTACGACCATCACGTCTGCCAAAATTTTGAAAGATGTATATATGCTACTATGTTGAGAAATACTTCACATTTTTTAGTTCAATCTACACTAGCGTCATCTATTAAGATTAGGCGTAAGCATTAAGCAGAAAATATTTATTAATGCAATGTGAAAGGCTATGCAATTATCATACACTGCTAAATAACGCCTGGAGGTGGCTCTCCAATTTTTATGCTTTTTAACTTGGACCAGTTTTTATACAACATTTTGAATGTATACAGATACTGAATTTTACCCATTGCGGGTTAATCATTTTTAAGAATGAATTGTATCTCAATAGAGACGAAGATGTAAATTGTACTTTTGGAAACAAAATATTATTATTATATTCTATTTTAGCCAGTTACATTTATAAATTCGTTTAGTTTCATAAATAAGGGTACGTATTAAAACACCACTATGCAATGCCAAATTCGCTTTGACGGCAATCTAAATCTTGATAGAATAGCGATGAAAATAAACGTAATAAGCGATGGAATAATTTCTCGGTAATTTTCGCTGGGGGCTTATTGAAATTTCACTTCGTTAAACACATAACCCGATACCCCACGATTGTTCCCGCTATTGATTTATCTGATGGCTGTTCTTATACATTTCATAACCCCCACCCCAGCCTTTACCACCCCTGGGGAACACCCCAACTCTCATTCTTTTAATAATGTTTTTAAATATTGTAAATTTAATGTTTTTTGAACAATGATGTAAAACATAATGTAACTAATTTTAAGGTAGTTTGTAAGTTGATGCGGGTGAATGCCTAGAGACGGCGATGAGGTCCGCCACCCATCACGTCGCTTTTCTCGCGGGGGCGAACAGAGGAGAGTGGAGTACCGTATCGGTACTTGGAACATAAGAGGAGGTATGGAAGGGAAGTTAAATGAGATGTGCGATGAATTTGAGAATAATCGACGTGCGTGTATGACTCGATGTATGAATGTGGAGGAATCTAGAGAGGTGTGCCAGGATAGAGTAGTGTGGCAGTCCATTCTCTCTGCCTACCGCTGTGGGGAAACGGCGTGATGGTTTGTTTTTGTTGTTGTTATGATGTAAAACTCCATATTAAACAATTCATACGAATGAAAACTGCGCCTCACATTTGATAATGCCTTAGACAGGCGAAATATATCATTCATAAAATATTATAAAACTTCTAAAAATTATTTTGAATTTCGTTCTGATAAATGTTGTGTGACAGTAGTACAGACTACAAAAGGAGAACAACTTGATGTTGTCAATTGTGAAATTTTAAACATGTGTGAAAAAAAAAATACATTTAAAGTCAACTTAATATTGATTACGATTAATGTACAGTGAATCAAGTTTTTAAAGGGTAGAAAATCGTTACTTCCGTGAATATTTCATGTGTTGCAATTATTAAGGAATTTAACTATGCAAAGTTTAACAGTTTTAAATAAATAAAAAACGGTTTTATTCCTGCATGCTTTAAGTATATTTTGGAACAGTTATAGATCAGAAGATAGCGAACTGTCGCAATCATTCATTTTGCCAACATTCATACATCGTGCCATGCACGCAGGTAATTTTTTCCTACTCCTCACGTGGTCGACATTTAATATTTGATTGTACCACATTTTACTCGGTCTTCCTCTATTTTTAGTTTTGTTTACGTTGTTAACATAATCTTTCTTTACCATTCTTTTTTCATTGATTCTTTCCATGTGTCCAAACCATTTAAATGATCGTTTTAGGGTTTTAACTCTTATCGGACACGAGCTTTCGTATCTTTTGTATATGTTTTTCTTTGAATATTTAATTTAAAAAAGGCTTACATTAATAGCTCCATTGATAACATTCGACTGTCACAAGTATTTATGCGCAGATTCCACAGACAATAAGATTCATCGTGTCACCTCACTTGTGCCATACGACCGCAGCGACAAAGTTCTGTTGTCACGTCAGAGGTGACATACGTTTGTTCAGGGTTAAATATCGTTCAAAATATCCGCGTACGCAAATAACAATAAACTAACACGCAACAAAATATAAGTAAACCCTTATTGTATGATTGGGGTGAGTATTCTGTAGAAAGTTTGTACCAAAAGCTGAGCACGGGGAATACGTCTGATGTGAAATACTCTCATTCTTGAGTTGCCTTTCGCGAAGAATGTGAAGATAAACGTTAAAGTTGATGTAAGACTTAATACCCCCTACACCCAGTGAGAGCTTTATGAATATTTTATACGCGGTAAGAACTCCAGTCGATATTTTTACAAACTTTTAATGAAATCTTGGAACTTACTAAATAATAGAATGTTAAACGATTTTATAAATATGATAGATGTATGGCGGGTTAATACTGTATATTATATACACAATAAAAACTAATTGAATGTTGATTTTTTTCTTTAATTTCAATCTTAGGGACTGGTTTGTAGCGACGTCTATTAACATCTTTGCTTATTAATACGAATGAAAACGTCAGTTTTCTATAATTTTTATTATGTTTTATGAGAATGACATGTTTCGCCTTTCTAAGGCATTATCAAATGTCTAACTTCTAAAAAACTGAATTATTTAAAATGGAGTTATAAATCATTGTTCAACAAACAATAAATAACATCTTTGCTGATTTTAAGGATACAAATTCAACAACAACAACATAACATCACGCCGTTTCCCCGCAGGGGTAGACAGAGAAAATGGACCACAACAATACTCTATCCTGACACACCTCTCTAGCTTCATCCACACTCATACAATGAGTCATATATGCACATCGATTCTTCCAACTTCTAACATGACCAAATTTTAAAATTGGATAAATTTGGTCATGCCATGTTTTACTCGGTCTATCTCGACTCCGTACTCCATTAACATCGTTAACGTATACTTTCTTCATCCATGCGCTCCATATGTCCGAACCAACGCAGCGATCCTTTCATAATTTTATTCATAATACCTTATTTCGCTTTACGTGTATAAAAATAAAATGAAACGCTTTCACTTCGTATAAAACATTTTATTTAAGTAAGTAGCGCCAATCGGTTTCACTATGTAGCGACCTTTCTCAGGGCTATGCACAAAATAGTTTATTTCTCTCAAAATACATTAAAATCATGTCGACAGTTTAAGACACCTATTTGAGAACAGGTAAAATATTACGTTATAGAGGAAGACCGAGAAAAACGTGGCAAGATCGAATAAATCAAATATTGAATGTCCGTTACGCAAGGAGTGGTGGTCCCCTGATGGCCGCACCCGTAACCAAATTGATCATGTTCTGATTGACTCTAGGCACTGCTCAGACCTCATAGACACGCGTAGCTTTAGAGGTGCAAACATAGACTCTGACCACTGTCTGGTGATAGCAAAACTCAGAGCTCGCATTTCAAATGCAAAGAAAGGAAAGCCAACTCGGATTAGGAAATTGAACATAGACAGACTTAAAGATAAGGAGGATTCTGAAGCTTTTTGCCAACAGATAACGGAAAGAATACAAAATGATACACAACAGGGTTCAGCATTGAATGAGAGATGGACATGGTGCAAGGAACTCATCATGAAAACAGCTGAAGACACACTGGGATACCATAATAATAGTAAAAGAAATGAATGGTTTGACGACGAATGCCGAACAGTCACCAACAATAAAAACACAGCATATCTAAACATGATAAGTAAACATTCCACCAGTGCGGCAAAGGAAACCTACCAAAATCTCAGACGAGAGGAAAAACGGATACACAAAAGAAAAAAACGTGAGCACGAAAAAGGAGAAATAAAGAAAATAGAAGATTTACACCAACAGCATAACACCCGAGAACTTTACCGCCAAACCAATTCGCTTAGAAAGGTCTTCAAACCTAAAACTACCGCATGCAGAAACAAACAAGGCCTTATTGTTAGCGATAACAATGCGGTACTGGAGAGGTGGGTGGAGCATTTCGATGAATTACTTAATGGAAGCAGCCAACCAACAATTGACGAATCCCTAACTAGAGAATCACCTGATGAAACTAACATAAATGAACCAACACTGACGGAGGTCCAACTGGCTCTAAAGAAATTAAAAAATAACAGAGCCCCTGGCGAAGACAACATCCCCAGTGAACTGTACAAACATGCGCCAGAACCTCTTATCAGGATAATACATCAAATAATAACTGAAATCTGGAATGCAGAGACGCTACCAGATGATTGGTCCCAGGGCGTTCTGTGCCCATTACACAAAAAAGGAGACCAGTTGGACTGCAAAAATTACAGAGGCATAACATTACTGAATACTGCTTATAAAATACTCTCTAATATCCTCTTTTCAAGGCTCTCGACATACACTGAGAAAATCATTGGTACCTACCAATGTGGTTTCACAGCAGGCAAAGGCACAACTGACCAGATCCACGGCCTACGGCAAATACTAGAAAAGTGCCAAGAATACAATATTGACACCTTCCACTTGTTTATTGACTTCAAAGCGGCCTATGACAGCATAAATAGAAAAGAACTGTATAAAGCAATGTCCGAATTGAATATACCAAATAAGCTGATACGACTTGTAAGAGCAACAATGAGCCCAACCATAACCAAAGTAAGAATCGACAAAGACCTCTCAAAACCATTCCAGACATATAATGGCCTTCGACAGGGAGATGCCTTGGCATGTCTCCTATTTAACGTGGCTCTAGAAAAAGTGATAAGGGACTCAAAAATAGATACCAGAGGCACTATATTCTACAAGTCAGTGCAGCTACTCGCCTATGCAGATGACATAGATATTGTGGGACGGTCACTTGAAGCTACCCGTGAAGCGTTTGTAGCATTGGAGGAAAAAGCAAAAATAATGGGACTTGTCATAAATGAAGATAAAACAAAATTGATGATTGCTTCTAATACCACATATCCATACCCCCAGGTTTTCTCAGCTGCAAATTACAACTTTGAAATAATTAATTCATTTACATACTTAGGCTCAACAGTTACCAGTGATAATAACACCCGAGAAGAAATTGACAGAAGGATAATGGCAGCAAGCCGATGTTACTACGCTCTCCAAAAACAGTTAAGGTCCAAACTACTGCGAAGAACCACAAAAACACTATTGTACAAGACGCTGATCAAACCAATCCTCACATATGCCTCTGAAACCTGGGTGATGACAAAACACACTGAAAGGTCCATCGCAGCATTTGAAAGAAGGGTTCTTAGGACAATATATGGCCCAGTGAGAGACCACAATGGTTGGCGTCGTCGATATAACCGAGAGCTATATGATATCTATAAAGAGCCCGATGTGATCAGATCCGTCAAAGTAGGGCGCCTGAGATGGGCTGGTCACATAATCAGAATGGACGACGACAACCCTACAAAACGCCTCACGCTCTCAGTACCACAGGGACGTAGAAGACCAGGAAGGCCCAAAATGCGATGGATGGACAGTGTCAACACGGATGCATCGGTGTTGCAAGTGAGAAATTGGAGAATGGGGGCATCAAACAGACAAGAATGGAGGAAGCTCCTGGATTCAGCCAAGGCCCACCCAGGGCTGTCGAGCTTAGGATGATGATGATGTTACGCAAGGAGTAAGAGAAATCGACGTGGGTGCATGGCACAATGTATGTTTATTAAGGAAGCGAGAGAAATATGTCAGGAAAGAACAGTGTGGCGTTCCATTTCACCTGCCTACCCCTTCGGAGAGATGGCAAAGGTTTTATAACAAACTAACTAGAAGTTTTATTTCATTTTATAGGAATGACAATGTGTCGCCTTGCTACGGCTTTAAAAAAAGGTTTCAAGCATGAGAGATTGTTCGACATTGGGATGCCACTTGGGCCTTTTCAATGTGGTAGTTTTCCTTTGCTTTCCAAATTTTTGTATACAACAATTTTTTTTAGAATATTGCTAGACAAATGATGAAATTTTATTATTAGAACTATTTATTGTTTCTTGAACAACGATGTAAAACTCCGTCTCAAAAAATTAATACGAATGAAAACCATCTGTTTCTTTTCTAGAATTTTTTTTATGATATTTTATAGTAATGATGTTTTGCCTTGATAAGGTAAAATATCTGTTAAAATTATCTTGCAGTTCTAGTAGATAATTATCGGGATAAACAAAGCCAAGTCATTAAAAATATAAAGTTAAAAAAAATATGTAAAATAAAATAAAATAAAATCTTCCAAAAAATTGTCAGACGTGGTGGTCGTAAGAAGGGTGGAATAGGGATGTTGTATTACATAAAGCGTGCGTTTAACCCAACCAATGAGAGGTCATAAGTCCTGCAAACGCCTCGACCACCATATTCTGTTTCCAATTTGCATCTTCGTCTCTATTGAGATACAATTAATCTTTAAAATGATAACCCGCAATGGGTAAAATCCAGTATTCGTCTACAAGTATTTGAATACATTCATAATGTTTAAAAAAATATATCCAAATGAGCGCTTCATCTTATTTCCATTATATCGCGTTGTATTGCGTTTCCTTTCGTCTTTATAATTTTGGTAGATTCGTATTTCTTTAAGAGAGCTTAATAGATTATTAATGAAAAGGAATCTAAGAATGGATGAAGAGGGTGCAACCTAATCGTCACAAGACATGCCACCAAACAATAGCCCTTATTACGCAATGATTACAGAATGTGGAAGAAATGAATCAAAATTAGTTTCACGAATAACTTATTGTCTCTTCTTTTCATTTGTGCTCTCACACTTGTATACAGACAGTATTAGAAGTCAAAAATATTTTTTTAAATTAAATAAATTTTATGTTCCTAAAAAAGGGAGATTGTACATTTCAGAGAACATTGTAAGTACATAAATAAACTAACTGGATATCTTGTATTCATTTCTCTGTAAAATAATTCAGAATAACTAATCCCACAAAAAAATAAACATTAAATCAATAATAGATTTGAAAACAATCTATGGAAAAAATGATTAAGCTGTGAGTTTTGAAAGATTTTGAAAGATCCGAACAAGAAAATCAAAAATTTATTAAAAAAATCTTTTTACAACATTTTGAATGTATACAAATAGTTGTAGTCGAATACTGGATTTTACCCATTGCGGGTTATCAATTCAAGGATAATTTGTATGTGCATGTGAAGTGTGGTGTTACAGATTAACATATATACAACTTCCAAAAAATTGTCAGACCACCATGTCATAAGAAAAGATGGAATGGGGAATGTTGCATTACATAAAGCGTGCGCTTAACCCAACCAATGACAGGTCATAAGTCCTGTTAACACCTCGGTCACCATATTCTGTTTCCAATTTGCATCTTCGTCTTCATTGAGATACAATTAATCGAATTATTGATGTTGGTGATTGAAATTTCTTGGTAGAAGTTCATTGTAAATAATGAAAATAAAATAAAAAAATTTAAGAATATTTCTATGTTTATTTTTAGTGTAAAATCTACTTATTAATTTTCGTCTTCGACCGGTTTCGGTAGCTCGCTGCCATCTTCTGGTCCAGAAGATGGCAGCGAGCTGCCGAAACCGGTCAAAGACGAAAATTAATAAGTAGATTTTACACTAAAAATAAACAGAAAAATTCTTAATTTTTTTATTTTATTTTCATTATACACAATTAATCCTTAAAAAATCTCGTTTAAAAACGTTAAACTAAAGTAGTCACTGTGGAAGATCAAGGATAGAATGTCATGACCAAATTAATCAAATACTAAAAGGTGGCCACATTCGAAGTCGGAAAAATCGAAGAGCGTGCATATTACGATGTATAGAATGAATGTAGAGGAATCTCGAGAGATATGTGAGGACATAGCAGTATGGCGGTCCATCCTCTCTGGCTACTCCTCCGGAGAAACCAGGTGATAGTTAGTTAAAATGCTGTATATTAAGGATCTGGTAAATGGGATTTATCACGGGATTGAAGTATATCACGAACTTAACTAAGTTTACCTTTTATTGGCTTGTATCTATGTCCGAGTAGGTTTTTGTACCGTTTCGTTTCGCATTCTTCATGCATAGATATTATACAACACAATAGCAGTCCAGGAAAGGTCGCTGATTGGAGAATATAGTGATTTGTCGCATTGCGGATGGAAACGTTGCGAAGTTGATCAGAATAAGAACGTTGCAGGATATTGAATAAACCGTCGGCCCTTCCTCGCGCCCATAACCCCGATGCAATAAACCCGGAAGAGGAACACTCGATTCGGGAATGTAAAACCTTTTTATTATCTGACATCGGTTGGAGTGCTTATATTTCATAAAATACTTCAAATGTTAAGCGCAATACTCATCTTACGAAATAATGTATGACACTGACAAATTTTAAATGAAATAAGTCACATAACCTGATGACAGTATCGCTTAAAATAATATACAATTTTTTTTAATGCTGTAAATTGAAATTTCTTGATAGAAGATCATTGTAAATAATGAAAATATCTTTAAATTGTCAAAGATGGACGATTAAACTGGACCCAGTATGTCGATGCCAGCGAGCCTGGCGAAATCGGTCACTGTCGAAATAAAGGCAAATGTGGAAGTAGGTAGTTAAAAAAATCGTTTTATTTAATTATTTACTTAACATTTGAAAATAAACTTAAATTTAAACTTTGTTTTATGTATCAGAATTGTATTTTTATTTTTCGTGACAGTTTTTTCGTCAACCTATGTTGAAATGTCGCACGCTTAATAGAACACTGGCTTAACTCAAAAAAGCAAGTTTTGCTCAATCTGACATGAGTCGGTGTTTTAACAAAAACAGTTGAAAAACACGTACGAATGGATAGCGTTAACATTGTGAACGATTATCGTACTACGAATGGATAGCGTTAACATTGCGAAATATAGATGGATAGCGTTAACACAAGCCTCTGTCTAATGTTTACTCTATTATGACCTAAACCATAATCGGTCAGTTTACTATTAAGCGTGCGATATGTTGAGATGTCAACATAGGTTAACGAAACAGCTGTCGCGAAAAATAAAAATACAATTGTGATACATAAAACAAAGTTTTTTTATATTTAATAGTTTATAATGTTAAGGTATCATAGTGTTTCGGCCAAAACAATGGACTATTTATAACATTTGAGATAAACTTTAGGCGTTTAAACTGTGGAATTCTATAATGACGAATATTTTTACGAATTAAAACACATATATAAACTACGTTTATATTGTTCTACTGGTGATAAAGGTGGAAGCCTTCGAAGCGCGTAGAGAAAAATAAACTCAAAAGTGGAAATAACAGTGTTTTTTTAATTTATAAAAAAAATCGTAAAACATTTGAGCAGAAACGAATCAACCTTTAGAATCCACTTTGTCTAGTTTAGAGAGAAAATTTATATTATATATAGTATTTCGCGGAAGACTTTAATGGGAGCTTTCTCTATCTCGACGGGCTGAGAAATAATTGCAACAAGTGAAACGTAAAAAAAAACAGTCCTCGTAAGAGAGCGCCGTGGAAATGCAGTCTCCGGGAAATTGCTCCGGCGAGGAAGCAAATAGAGAAGTAAGTACTTGTCCTGTTAGAAATGTCTCTTTGTCGGTATATAAATCTAACTGGAGGTAGGACAAATTAATAAAATAGTTACACAATGGAATAAAATGTAGAAAATTATTTGTAAATGAAATTTTAAGTTCGTCTTTTTCTTTTTTATATACTTTGTATAATATATACAACACTAACTTTAAAAAATAATTAAATTACATATCAGACATGTTTCGGACAATCGGTCCTTCTTCAGCGATACATATTAAAAAGACACACATTAAAAATATTATAAAATTGTTTACAAATATGATCAGTTTTGACAGATGTAATAAAGATTTATTTTGGAACGTTTAATCTTCTTTTTCTTTCGGTGCCGTGCCAGGTCCCCCAACGTTGGCGATCACTGCGGCAAAGGCATCTCTGTCATGCGCTACTTGGAAGAAGTTCTGAACTCTTGTTATTCCTGTCCACTCTTTGATGTTCCACAGCCAGGACAGCTGCCTTCTACCAACTCCCCGACGTCCCTCCACTTTACCCATTAATATCATTATTAATAACGTTTTATAAATCTTTATAACATCTATCAAAACTGATCATATTTGTAAACAATTTTATATAATGATATTTTAAATATGTATCACTGAAGAAGGACCAGTTGTCCGAAACATGTCTGATATGTAACTTAAATTTTTTTTATGTTAGTGTTGTATATACAAAGTATATAAAAAATAAAAACTTCAAATAAAACATATATAACATAAAGTATGGCGAACAATTTTAAGTATTTATTGTTTCTTGTACAATGATACGAATGAGAACATTTGTTTTCTAAAAGTTTAATTATTATGGGAATGAGATTAGCTGGCATATAGCATTGGGACCAGAGCGGATACCACAATAACGAAGGCTAAAGTGCGGGTGGCAGAGATGAGGACGCTGAGAATGATAGCAGGAAAGACTCTTCGAGATAGGGTGAGGAACACGGCTATCCGCGAAATCTGCAAGGCGGAAGATATCGTGAGATGGGGCAGACAACGCAGAAGATACTGGAATGCGCACGCGCAGAAGATGGATCCTTACAGAATTCCACACGCTGTGGCTCATCCGATTCCTTCCGGCTACCGTTCCCCGGAAGACCGCCAAAGAGATGGAGGGATAACTGGGAGTCGACCTCCCAAGAGAGGCCAGCCTGATTACAGGAACAAACCAAAGGTCTTAAAGAAGAAGAAGAAAAAGAAGAAGGAATGAGATTTATCGCCTCGCTAATGCACTATCAAATGTTAATGCCTCAACAAGGATAAAAAGGTCATTCCTATTATATATAGAAATTCCAGAAAACATACGTTTTCTTTGCATTATTATAATATTTCTTTATACATATCAATAGCATCACATTATCAATGTTTCTAATTCACAATTTTTTCATTCTTCAAATCTTTTTTTTTAGCTCACTTGGGGAAAATCGGACGATCGAAATCGTTGGCGACCTTTTTTTTCTTTTAGCTCGTCTGCGATCTTCCGGTTAGTGGATACAGAATTCGGCGGTGACCTTTTTTTTAGCTCGACAACGACTTCCGGTTTGTAGGCAGAGAATTCGGCGACGCCATTTTTTTTGACTTCCACCTTTTTTTTTAGGTTGGCAGTGACCAATTTTGTTAAGCAATCAATTAGAAAAGCAGGGGGTCAATTAGAAAAAATCAAAAAGGGGTCTACGGGACAAAAAAGTTTGGGAACCTCTGCTTTACACTATCGTTTTGGAAATAATAAGTAAAAGGCGTTGAATATTCTTTCCGCAGACCTCGAGGAAAATGAGAACCGTCAGAGATTTTAAAGATACTCTAACACACACTTAATATGGAGTTTATTACTAGGTTTTAATATGGAGTGTTTTTTAAAGCACACAGATGTACGGAAAAACAATGTGTGATAGAATATCTTATGATGAAGTAAGAAAGGAATGTAAAGCGGATGAATGGGTGATAAACAAAGTCAATAAATGGTTACTAAGATGGTTCGGACATATGGAACGAATGGATGAGGGAAGAATGTTTAAAAAGATATATACAAGTAGTGTAAATGGAAAAGTCGAGGAAGGCCAAGGAAGACATGGCATGACCAAATTAATCAATTACTGAAAGGCGGCCATGTTCGAAGTAGGAACAATCGACGAGCGCGCATGTCACGATGTGTGAATGTAGAAGAGGCGCAAGAGTTGTCAGGATAGAACAGTGTGGCGATCCATACATTCTGCCTACCCCTCCGGGGAAACGGCTTGATGGTTAGTTAGTTAGTTAGTTCGAGATAATTATTTATTTTCTCAGACTAAATAACTCGAACATTTTTCGCTTTTCCTACACATCAAAGACTTTAATATTTGAGAGATTTCAGTAAAAGTATTATTATATGAAGCAAATACCAAAAACTCATCTCACAATCCAGAGAACACGGGTAATTATTGAGCATTAAACATTATAAGGAGGGGTGGTAGAGCTGGTTCCCATAGGCAGTTATTCCAGGCAGAAAATAAACAGGCCTGTAGATATTATTTGATTCAACGTAACGATATTTACGAATTTGACGGAGGGTTCGGCAGCGGCAATTTAGATTCCAGGTTTACCTAGCTCCAGTGGTGGTACGAAGTACATTATTTTCAGATCGATCTTTGGGGGATGTGATGATGGATACAGCATTAAAATCCGAAACGCCTGTCGAAGAGAACACAATAGAACACGCATGTAACAAATTTTCACAGTATAAAGATTTTCTGCTTAATGCTTACAAATAATCTTAATAGATGGCGCTAGTGTAGATTGACCTAAAAATGTGAAGTTATTTAACATAGTAGCATATACACAAGTTCAAAAAAAAAATTGTCAGACGTGGTGGTCGTAAGAAGGCGGAATTGGGAATGTTGTTAACATAAAGTGATCGCTTAACCCAACCAATGACTGGTCATAAGTCCTGTAAACGCCTTAACTACCATATTCTGTTTCCAAACATCTTCGTCTCTATTGAGATACAATTAATCCTTATATTAAAATAATTATTTAATTATGTTTATATGAAGCACTCACATTGTGGTTAGAATCACAGTTTAAATAAAAATACATATTATAAAATTAAAGGCGGAATTTGAATATTGTCAGATGGGGCAGACAACGCAGAAGACATTGGAATGTGCATGCGTGGAGGATGGATCCCTCCAGAATCCCACACGTTGTGATGCATCAGATTCATGTTGGCTATCGTCCCCCCGGAAGACCACCAGAGAAATGGAAGGATAGCTGAAAGTCAACTTCGCAAGATACGGCTAGCCCGACGACAGGAACAGACCAAAGGTCTGAAAGGTGAAGAAGAAGAAGAATTTAATAATTTATAATTAAAGCATATATTATATTAATAAATTAAATGCGTAAAACCACAGCATTAAAGGCCCAAGAACCAGCAATAAGTTACACTTTGCTGCAAACCAATCCCTAGGATTGAAACATAGGATTGGTTTAAGTGACAGAACGCTTGGCATCTTATCAAGAGTATTTGGGTTCAAGCCTGGACATGGCCCGAGTCAGAAAAGTGATCTATTATAAGCTGTTGTACCTATGTTGACATAATCAGGATGTCAACTATACTGATGATGTCAACATAGGTTGACGAAACAGCTGCCGCGTAAAATAAAACACAATTGTAATACATAAAACAAAATTATTTAATTTAACAGTTTAAAATGTTAAGGTATCATAGTGTTTCGGCCAAAACAATGAACTATTTGATCTAATATACATAAAAATGTATCATTATCATAATTTATAATAAAAATTCTTTACTATCAAAGCAAAACTAAAGAATTAAATAAAAATAAATACATAAATACGATTTAAATATATAATATATAAAAAAAACACCATTTCATTCTCAAAATTAGGGGTGTGAACAAAAGTGCATAAAAAAATTATTCGATGCCACTTGCGTAAAAAAATCAGAAGCCGCCACTGTTATCCGCCCCCGAGAGCTTTCCGTTTCAGCGGAGCTTTCGTGGCTCCTGGCCGAGAATTTACAAAGCTCCGCCGGTATTCGGCGAGCTTTGCCAAAATTTACTACCGCGGGTATTAGGACTGAAATGCTCGAATCATCCCGCGTACCGATTGACGGACGAATTATTGCGCTCATGATGATCACGCCACCATAATGTTGCCATAGAGCCGCTAAACAAAATACGGACGAACGTACAAATCCATTCTATTCATTCAAATGTATATAAATAAAAGGCAATGTTCGTAAATGTGTACATCACAGACCCAACGAATTTCGCTGCAAATTTCAGAGTTTTTTTTTCTTTTTAGTGCTGGGAGTGTTTAGATATTAATTTGAATCTTTTTCTTCTGTCTATATGAATAAAAAGAAGTAAACTGTGAAAAACATGGGTTACATCCTTAAAAACCGGAAAATACCGATCAACCTGAAACGAAAAGTCTATGAAGCCTGCGTTCTGCCAGTTGGTACTTATGGTCTTGAAACTGTTATATTGTCCAAACAAAGTGCCGAGAAACTACGAGTGACCCAAAGAGCCATGGGAGCCATGTTAGGAAAAAGCCTAAGAGACAGAGTCAGAAACGATACGGTGAGAGAAAAAAACACTGACATCATCCACCGGGTGGCGACTCTAAAATGGCAATGGGAAGGACACGTAGTCAGAAGCTCAGATAAAAAATGGACAAGAAGACGGCTGACTTGAAGACCGCGGCAAAGAGAAGTGCAGGGCGACCGCAACTACGGTGGAAGGATGGTCTGAACAGACATGTTGGAATAACCTGGATGCAGTCTGCACAAGACAGAGTGACATGGAAGCGAATGGAAGAGGCCTTTGTCCAGGAGTGGACGGTATAGGCTGAGGAAGAAGAAGAAGCAGAAGAACTGTGAATGTTCACCATCGCTGATAATCAACAAGACACTACATTTTTTGGGAAATTTCGAACATTTCAAGAATTTTGTGATAAATCAGGCTGATCGGGCCATGTTACTCTTGGACTTCCTCAACTTCTTTTCTGAGTGACGCTTCTTTATTTTCTTTGTGTATTTTATTCGTTCGGTTTCCTGTATCTTTTTATATATTAATTATTTTATGCATATCACGATGTGTGAATGAAGAAGAGGCGCGAGAGTTATGTCAGGATAGAACAATGTGGCGATCCATCCTCTCTGCCTACCTCTCTGGGGAAACGGTGTGATAATTATTTGTTTATTTATTTGTTTATTTGTTTATTTAGGGTAACATACAGCGATATCAATAACATATATATATAAAGGAAACATTCAGAATAATTAAAATAAGGCCAATTACATGCTACCACAGATTAAAAATAATAGTTAACAATCAACAAATGATAGTGAGAAACATTGAAGTTAAACTAAGACTAAATAAGGTATACATAATATTTAAGAGTTAAAATACTTATAGTACTGGAAATAAAAATTAAATTAAGATAAAATAAAATAAAAATAAAAAGTAATATACAAGTATTATAATATCATGTTACATCGTGGTCACATCCGCGCCGAAATGTTGCTCCGATCACTTTTTTAAAATTTCGCTCGCTCAAATGAAAGACGTCAATGTCTCCAAAATGTTTGTTGTAGATATCACAGATTCGATACAGTGCCGCGCTCAGAGCGTAATTTGTGCGATAAACAGGAAGGTGGAAAACTTGGTTCGCGGTGTGTCTCGTGCGAGACATGGGGGTATTGAGTGACAATTTGCTGAGAAGTTCAGAATTGTCAATTTTAAAATGAATTATTTTATGAAGTAACATCATATCATGAAGAGTACGTCTATTTTCAAGAGAGTCCAAGGAGTGAAAAATTAGGGCAGATTTGTAATCAGAGAATGACTTGTACATTTTAAAATTAATATGTTTAATAAACATTTTTTGTACTCTTTCAATGCGTTGGATATGTGCCGCATAATAAGGAGACCAAACGGGAGATACATATTCAAGGCGTGAGCGAACCATGGTTGTAAATAATACTTTAAGGGCAGTGATATTTTGGAAAGGTTTGCATGTGCGTAGTATAAATCCCAACGTTCTGAGAGATTTGTCCACCATGTCATCAATATGACTAACGAAAGTGAGTTTAGGGTCGATTGTGACTCCAAGATCTCTCACGCGGTCTGAATCGGATATTATGGAACCATTGATGGAGTACACATGTTTGTGAGGGTTCATTTTACGCGTCAGTGAAAGCTTATGACATTTGTTTGCATTTATGGATAATTTATTTAGTATACAGTAATGCGAGAGTCTGTCAAGATCTGACTGGAGTCGAAGGCAGTCAGAAGTGTCTGAAACCTTCAGAAAGACCTTCATATCATCAGCAAAAAGGAGATGCTTGGAGTGGAGAAAGCAGTTGCCAATGTCGTGTATATATAGGATGAAGAAAAGAGGTCCCAGATGGGAGCCCTGGGGAACCCCGGAAGGTATTCCCACGAAGTTTGATTTAAAGCCACCAGTCACCACTGCTTGCCTACGATTTTTTATATAGGAGTTTATCCATCTAAGGAGATCACCGTGAATTCCTAGTCCACTCAATTTAGCCAAAAGTACATTGTGGTTTACTCTATCGAAAGCTTTGGCATAGTCAGTATATATGACATCAGTCTGGAGTCCGCGGTGCATGTTCGATATAGCATAATCTGTAAATGGTATCAAATTTGATAGGACAGATTTATTACGGAGAAAACCATGTTGTTGTTCGCTCAAAATACATTTAAGAGAAGGATATAGATTGTCATATATAATACGCTCGAAGATCTTACTTATGGTAGATAGAATGGAGATAGGGCGATAGTTTTCAATGTCGTTTTTGGATCCTGATTTGTGAACTGGAGTTATTAAGGCTTCTTTCCATTTATCTGGAAAGCAGCCTTCAGACAGAGAACGAGTGAATATAATGGAAAGTGGTTCAGAGAGCGATTTAGCACAGTTGGACAGATATATTGGTGGTATTCCATCGCTTCCAGCACCTTTGTTGATATCAACGGCTGATAAGTATCTGGTGAGTGTAGGTCTGTCAGTGGGGCAGCCAGCGATAGTATTGATGATAGAGGACTCGCAGGGATTGGGGGTTAGTTAGATAGTTAGTTAGATAGTATAATAGTTAATTATTTTATGCACATGATTCGTAAGTTAGTTAAATCAGCAATTTTATTTTGACGAATGATAAATAAAAGCGAGACAACGTTCTCATCTTGATCTTTCTGTGTGTTCGACATCTGGACGCCATCTTTGCTCAAATTGCTAACACAAACGGATAAACATATGGTGTCATTTAAGGTTTGGCAATTCAACAACTGACATCTAATTACGTACATCTTGATTCAAATTCATAAAATTATAATATATTTATTCAACACCTATTAAAGGGCTTTCAAAAGGCTTTCACAATCACATAAAAATACTGTGATGGGTTTCTTTCATATACGGCAGACGTCCTTCCTCAGTGTAAAAAATTAACAATAAAATGATAAGAAATCTTTGCTTGAAAGTATAATGAATGATATAGGATAGAGTTAAATCTAATAGTAGGGATAATTATTATTAAATTAGAATTGTAGGGTAATGGGACGTCATTTTTATTGGAAAAACATTCGTCGAATATTGCAGTCGGATGCCAGTTGATCTTGGGCATTATCCGTAAGTGGTATTCTCGTTCGATATTTTTGTAAATATTTTATAGCGATTCGATTAAATATGTGATCCCCTTTGACATAGATTGTTGTAAATTGTAGCAATATTCTATGTATGATTTTTTTTTCAGGTCTCAAATATTCTTTTTGAAGTGTGTAGTAATTATTTTAACGGAATGTACGCTGGATTGCCCAATAATCGATTAAGCAGAATACAAAGCGTATTCAATGCTGCTGCCCGATTGCTTATGGGGCAACACTGTCATATCACGCCGCTCCTAAAGGAACTTCACTGGCTTAAAATCCGAGAGCGAGTAAAATACAAATTGTGTTTGACAGTGTTTAAGGCTCGACATGCCAACGGAAGGGCAACGTTCACTAGAAACGTAAAAATAAGTGCAAACAACATAACAATTCCAGTCAGAGCCAATAAAGCATGTTTCTATGATCGTGCTTTCAGCGTTGCGGGTCCGTTGGCGTGGAATAGCTACCATCTTAGTATTAAGAGGATAGTGACGTTAAATTTAAGCAACTTCTAAAGACTGCACTGTTCGGTCAGTAATTTCCTAGTGAGCCCGTGGAGAAATTGATTATACAAAACGGCGCACTTAAAATATAAGTCGTCAAAATAATAATAATAATAATGATTATTTCTCCTTTTTCACTGCTGGATATAGACCTCGCTCCATTTCCACTTCTTCTTATCACTCGCCTTTTCACCCCAGTGTTTACTGCTGTTGAGGATAAATCATCGGTCTATCTCTTCAGTGGCCTTCCGACACCTCTTTTGTTTTATAGTGATTACTCTTTTGTAGATATAACATTACACTGTAATGTGTGAACTTTGTTAACACAGTTAGAGAGAGGTTGAGAAGAATCAGTTACGCGGTTAGGACAGTGAAAACGAATCATAGGAACCTTGTGGATCACAAAAGTACAACAGAAAAATAAAATAATAATAAAAAAAAAACAAAATAAAAACACGTTCAAACAAAACACTTTGAGGAACCATTGCGTTGTATATGTAACGATTTTTACTCATAAAAAATCTGTAAAAATCAAACGCTTCTGTGAAATCTCACATACGAGCACTCGGCTGACAACATGGGACCCTAAAACACGAAGCAAACATATTAAATACAGAGACGGGGAGAGCATTTCACATTATGGCATCAAAGGTTAGAAATAAACTCGTTTCTCTCTAATACAACTCTCTGATTTAAGGGGATTTATGCGCCAGCGCTACGCCAAACGGAATTCCTAAGGAATTGAGAAAAATATTAACATTTTAAAATGGCGAGCAAAATCAGGTATTTCAGAGCGTAAAATGGCGTTTCCCTTTGATCTCTATTTTCTTTATGCTAAACGCAGAGATCTAAATATTAGAAGGGCTTTCTTTTGCCTTCCGTAAAAAGGTCCAATGTTCATAATAATGTAAGCAAATGTTTCTTACGTACACTTCTCAGATGCTTAAGATATCGTCACGTAACATTTTATTTGTCCAATGAAACATTTAACAAAATAAAGTAATAATAGATAAAATAAACTTTTTTTCAATGTATTAGTATTTATATCTTTAACGTTTTTTAACCATGACGTAAAATTTCATATTAAATATTTATGGAAACCTTAATTTAATACAAGTTTAATGATTTTTGATATTGCCCTAATAAAGCGAAAATTATCACTCCAATTAAATATATCAAATCTTAGATAAAATATAAGTTTTGATCAATATTATAGACGTATTGTTGTATGTTAAATTTAATGTTGATAATTGAAATTTCTTGGTAGATTGGTCGTTGTAAATTTTTTTTTTTTTGACTGGTTTTGACAGCTCGTTGCCATCTTCTGGTCATGATCTGAAAATAGCTAAAGGCTATTTTGTCTTTGTTAAGCACTTAAAAACGCGATAGATATGTTGATACCGCCCTAACAAGACGAAACTGGCCACGAATACAAAAAACGACGAGAGGAGACGAGACATTCACTTGGGTGTTCACTTCTTTCCACTGATAGGCGGTTGTATACACAACTCAAAAATCCTGAGTGATGTAGGTCTGTGCGTCCCAGATAATTATCTTCGAAAGGGCCATAGATTGTTTTATCTCCCACGATGCAGAACCAACCTGCCAATGGTTATGTCGGTAGGTAGAGCAATATCCTTGCTAAATCTTGTCACCTCGGAGGTCGGTGTATTTAGCGAAAGTTTTTTGTTGTCTCTGTCATTGTTATAATTGTGAGTTCATCATATAATTCCATTATGAGATGTTTACTTCTTCTTCTTCTTCAACCCGACAGGGGGGTCCCCTCCCAACGTTGGCGATCACCTCGGCGAACCTGTCCCTGTCCTGCGCCGCTCAGAACAGCCCCTCCACACTTCAGATGCTAGTCCACTTCCTCACGTTTCGCAGCCAGGACATCTGTCTCCTACCGGGCCCTCGGCGCCCCTCAATTTTCTCCTTTAACATCAGTTGGAGAAGGTGGTACTTTTCCCCACGCAGTTTATGACCCAGATGTGAAATCTTCCGAACCTTGTAGTTGATAACAGCTCCCTATCACCTCTAGCTCGCCTCAGAACTTCGGTATTGGTACCATGTCTGTCCAGGGAATTCTGAGCATTCGGCGATAGAGCCACATTTCAAATTTAGAAAGAAAAAAAAATTTGTTAATAATATTATGTGTCATTGGTGTATTGCAATGTAGTTCTGTGATGCTTTTGATATGTTTAAATAAATAAATTGTTATTCTGGCGGAATCTGTGGGGGAGCTAGAAGGCATGCTAGGTGAACTGAACACTGCATCCAGACGAGGGTCTCGGGATGAATTTGGACAAGACGAAAGTCATGAATAATGAACATATTATCCCGAGATCAGTAGCCGTCGATGGGTCGGCTCTCGAAGTGGTACAAGAATACACATATCTTGGCCAAATCATACAATTAGGACGAAACAATTTCGAGAAAGAAGCCGACCGAAGAATTCAGTTTGGTTAGGCGGCCTTTGGGAAATTACGTCATTTTCTCACTTCCAAAATACCACAATGCCTCAAGACTAAAGTCTTCAACCAGTGCGTTTTGCCAGTCATGACGTACGGAGCCAAGACGTGGATATTGACAAAAGGTCTAGTCTACAGATTAAAGGTTACCCAGCGCGCCATGGAAAGAGCCATGCTTGGAATAACCTTGAGGGACAGATTTAGAAATGAATTTATTCGACAACAAACCAAGGTGATTGAGGTGGCTCTACGGATAGGCGGGCTGAAGTGGCGGTGGGCTGGCCATATCTGTCGGAGAACCGACAGCCGATGAGGAGGACGGGTTCTGGAGTGGAGACCGCGTGCGGGATTCCGTAGAGTTGAACGTCCCCCTGCCCGCTGGACCGACGATCTGAAGAGGATTGCTGGACATGGATGGATGGGAACGGCAATATATAGGGCGCGGTGGCGGGCTTTGGGCAAGGCCTACATTCAGCAGTGGATGACAGACGGCTGATGATGAAATAAATAAATAAATGAACTGAAATGAAAAAAAAATGTATACCAACATTTATATTATATATATTTTACTCGAAAATAATTGTTAAATCATTATGTAATTATTGTACATAAAATTGAACCCGGGGCAATCAATAATCAAACGCATTTCACTCAAATTTCACGTTTGGTCAAGTCCAGGGCCGGACTTAAATCGATTTCCACTTCACCTGCCGCCCCCCCGACTGTCCCGTATTTTTAAGGCAATTACTGCGCTTCCTTTGAAGTATCCCTCATCTCATACGGGATTCTCTTTGTACCGTCTCCTTGTTTCGGGGATCATACGCCTCGCAGTCTGCACCCATCCAAATATCTCTTAAAATATATAATATGTCTCATTTTTATTCAGTTTCTTTCATACATTATGTAGCGAATGTAGGCGGTCTGTTAGATCTTGTAAAATATTTTTCGTATCATATTTGTAACCCTCGCAAAACATTATGTAGCTTTCTTATACATTAAAACTTGCCTTTAACATTTTTTGAACTATATTAATTTTATCCACAGAAGCAGAGATGGCAGTACACAATAGAGTTCTAGTGCCAACCCTCATGTATGGAAGTGAAGCTTGGAGCTGGCAAAAGAAGGGTGAAAGCAGGATAAACGCCGTGGAAATGAGATCACTAAGAAGAATGTGCGGGAAAACGTTGTATGATAGAATACCGAACGATGAAATAAGAAAGAAATGTAAGGCAGATGACTGCATCATGAATAAAATTTAAAAAATGATCCCTGAGATGGTTTGGACATATGGAACGAATAGATGAGAGCAGAATGGTTAAAAAGTTGTATACAAGCAGCGTGAGTGGGTAAAGAAGCCGAGGACGACTGAGGAAAACATGGCATGACCAAATTAATCAATTACTAAAAGGCGGCCACATTCGAAGTCGGAATAATCGACGTGCGGGCATGGTACGATGTATGAATGTAGTGGAAGCCCGAGAGGTATACCGGGACAGGCCATTGTAGCGATCCATTCTCTCTGCCTACCCCTCCGGGGAAATGGCGTGATGGTTAGTTAGTTAGTAATTTTTTAAAGTTAGTGTTGTATATACAAAGTATATAAAAAAAGAAAAAGACAAATAATACATCTAAAACACCAATTACGGCGAACATATGTGGATGTAACGAAATATTACTTAAAACCAAAAAAAAAATTCTTTATTTTTTTTTATTATTATTATAATAATTTCTTCTTCATTTACAACTTTTCTCCGTCCACTGGAGATATCTATCAGGGACAAAAAGACCAAGATCCTCCAGCAAGGCTGAGTTCTCAAAATATCCCCTGATTAATCTAAAGAAATGGGTTATGATATGCCTATCTCTTCGAAGCTATTGAGAGTTGGTCCCCAGCATTCCCAAAAAGAAATGCCGTGGGATAGAGCCACTGATATCTAACATCATTCATATTCCAATTAAGACGCATTTTGAGTAAGAATATATATACGAGTTAACCACTTCAGCGGTCATCTGTGGAAGCACCTTGATGGAAGGATTTTTAAGTGAATAAGAAATTCCACTAATGGGGCGGCTCAGTTAAACATTTAAACGGGGGTAGGGGGTGGAATATGGCGCACTGACAATACAAATGACCCCTATCAATCACGCCCTCCCCTCCACTCACCCCGGGGTGAATTTTTAACTGCCAAACGCGACAATAAACATCCTTATACAAGGTGCCTCAAAAGAAACTTTAAGTTTATTATATGAGCCTAATGTGGAGTGTGTTTCAGTGATATGGAGTCCCCACGAGGCGAGATACTCGCTTATGTTAGAGAGGGTTCAGAAAAGATTTCTGAGATATCTCTATATGAGGGGATTTGGTAGCTATCTGTGGCTTTATCCCACTGCATTCCTCTTGGGCATGCTGGGGACCAATAGTCTACAGATAAGGTAGATAGAAGATAATTCACACTTACCTATTTCTTCAGACTTGTCAGGGGATTATTTGAGAATTCAGTTATCTTAGAGGGTATCTATCTTTATGTTCGGGATGGTTATCTTCGACAGCGTTAGCACAGACTGTTTTATCTCCCAATATGCAGAATCAACCTGTCTCTGATGATGCTGCTGGGGAGAGCAATCAAACTTTTGAACATGATCGCTTCATAGATCGGCGTCGAAAGTACGTTGAAAATACTCTTGACTTTGGAGAGTATCTTGTATTCCTAAATTCAAACCATCTCTCATGTGTTCCAGTTATTGTATATTATATTTTACCTGTTCTCAATAGATGCCTTAAACTATAATTTTAGATAAACTTAAGGCGTTAACACTGTGGAATTCCATAATGACCAATTTTTTGTGAATTAAAACACTGTTTTTTCCACTTTTGATATTATTTTGTCGACATGTTTCGAAGGCTTAAACCTTCATCATCGGGAGAATGATATTGAGAAAATAAACTGATTTGATTTGATTTGATGTAAGACGACTTCTTGGTGCTTGATTTGCAAAACTTTTCTGGTTATAACCAAATAATATGTATGGTTCCAGTAGGACAGAAAAACGTCATACACGTCCAATACGTCTTAACCATGCGTTCGTGAAATTATCGCTGGCAAATTGATTTCCAGGAGTGGTGACATAAATTGGCCTCCACGCAGTCCTGATTTAACCACTATGGACTTTTCCCTGTGGGGTTATCTCAAATCTTAAGTTTACGCGAATAAACCGACATCCCTGGCGCATTTGAAAGAAAATATTCGTCACGAAATAGCGGCCATCGCGGAGTCTTCCTGCCGAGCCGTGAGAAGGAATTTTACTGTTCGACTAAATGAGTGCCACGAACGCGAGGGTTTTCATTTGAATGATATTATTTTTAAGAAATAAATTCCCAAATTGTGTACTTAAATAATTAATAATAATTTTTTCGATAAATGGGTTACTTTTTCAATATCGATCCACTAAATATAAACTTTCTTTTGATACACCTTGTAAGTCCAGCAGAGACGCGCTAGTGTTTGGATTAATGTAACGACATTTGAATCCATTTCGACTGAAAAAGTTATATTTTGAAATTTGATTGTACGGAATGCGAAAGCAAAGCGAAATTGGCCGTTCACAATGGGGTTCTGGTTCCAATTCTAATGTATTATATATAAGCGAAACATGTAACTGGCAGAAGAATAGCGAAAGTGTAATCAATGTAGAAGAAATGAGATTAGATATTCATAGGTAAGAAAACGTCTGTTATTTAGAAGTTTTATTATATTCTATGGGAATGACATTTTTCGCCTTACGGAGTTATAAGCAGAACACATAGATCCACAGCAAAGAAGGCGAAGTATTGTGTTTCTCCGTGAATGTGCGTTTCCGTATTATTTATATTTTTAAGGATTAGAGTCATAATATGTTTAATTCAAAAGTCTTTATTTGGTTTTGATTAATTATAGTTACATTTACATATGAGGATGGAGAAGGTTACCTCCAAAACGTGTCGTGGACAATATTTTTATTATGTAAAAATATTTGATAAATTAAGTGAATTAAATTGTTAACGCTCTGACCTTAAATAAAATGCAATACCGATTCATAGAATTTTGTTTCATACTATACATATTAATAAGTTCAGATCAATACGAAAGAAACTGACTTACTAACTAAATAATCATCACGCCGTCACTCCGAAAGGGTAGGCAGAAAGAATGAGTTGCCAACTTTTCTTTCCTGAAATACGTGACATCAGACATGATGCACACACGTCAATTTCTCCGACTCCTCACGTGGCCGACATTCAATATTTGACCGTGGCACGTTTTCCTCGAAAAAAACAATAAATACAATAACTGGTATTTAAACACTTCATCGATTGTTGTTGTTTGGTTATAATACATAAACATATTTTAACCTTTCCCTCACGGTGCTAAAATAAAAACGCGCATTCCGGTATTGGGTGGTCAGTACCCGATCAAAAATTAGCGATTTTAAATCGAAAAAATGAGAACATTCATAGCTAATCCCCGTAATTAATTATAATTGAAGTAAAAAATTATAATAAATGAGGTTTATTTGCTGAAAACATAAAAAAAACACCTGGCAACGCTCACGGAACGGGCATATATGTGCTCTGGTTGCAAGCCCGAGAGCTACTGCCGGCGGCAGTGAGAACATTGAGTTCCTCACGCTTCCACAGTGAAATATGCAAGACTGAGATGCGAATAAAGTGTCGCGCACTCACAGCGCTGTTTATACGCGAATTTGTTTCCGATTTTCACAAAATACCTCCGATGTACCCGATAAATTCTGATTATTATTTATTAAATCAATGCGTAAATATATAATGGAGGAATATCTAAAATCTTAACCTTGCCTTTCTTATATTTATAGAGATATTGATGGTTATTAGAAGCAACGTGTAGAAGATACCCATCATAGGGAAGGGAGGGTTAAAAGAGAACATTTAGAATCGGTTGCCAAGAAAAGAAGAAGACGCATAATTCATTTGTCTGCCCATAGGTGAGGGCGTTCCAAGCGGTATGTGTAAAATTTCAAATGCATTTAAATGCAGACCAGTCCGCGGGCATAAATATGAGGGCATTTGGAGTCTAGCCAAAGATATGCACCCTTAATATTGCGCCCCCAAACACCACACAAATGAGATAAATTAAAGATATTGCCTGAAATCGCGGAGAAAATATTTATACATACAACAAAAATAACAAACCATCACCCCGTTTCACCGCAACGGCAAGCAGAGAGAATCAATTACCACACTACACAATTCTGACACACCTTTCTAGATTCTTCCATTTTTATACAGAAAATCATACACTTACATCGATTCTTACAAATTCTGCAATCTTCCAAATTCTAGCATAACTACCGATTTTTTAAATTGGATTAATTTGATCGTATCATGTTTTCCTCGGTCTCCCTTGACTCCGTTCTTTCATCATCCATGCGTTCCATATGTTCAAATAAAAGCAGTGGTTCTATCATAATACATTTTTCCAATTTAAATTCCTTTCTGAAATCCAAATCGAAGCAGTGGTCCTTTCATAATATTGTTCATAATACCTTTTTCCAATCGATATTTTTTCTGATATCAGCATTTAAAATTCTGTAGTGCATCGTATTAGCATATACGCTGTTTTTCTTCTGAGGTCTGCTTGAGGTAAACCGTCTCTTGCTACTCTTACTTACGTTAGTTTTATTCCAATTTTGATATACCATGACTTCATTTTTTTATTATTTTTCATATATTGAAAATCTACGCTTTTTATGAACCACTCAAAACGTCGATAGGTTTTACTGGAGAAAGCGAGTTCAATGGTCTGGCTAGCACCTAATTCTTGTGTAAGGGTGCGTACGGGGGAACAAATGGCGGGAGTTAACCACAGCCAGGGTGAGTTACGGCCCGTCATATCTCCCGCGGCGGGAGGGAGAGGGTTGACCAGGTATTAGCATCAGATAATGCTGGGGAGGTTACACTGCTGTCAGAATGGTGGCCTGCAACAATAGGCCACGCGACAAAATTGCATTTAAAAATTATATTAAAATAATATTGTTATACGAGAATAATAATAAAAAATTATACATATACCACTCGACGGGAGGAGAGCAGTTATTTTAATTTATTTTAATTTTATTAACATGCTTAAATTATCATGCCTCTGCACAAAGGAAAAGGGTCTCTTATGGAATGTGGTACCCACTAATATTTTGAGGGTCATTGGTAAAGTCTATGGCAGAATTTAAAAACGAGTAAGAAAGATGACGAATGACAGAGTTTGGAATGCGCAAGGCGCCTTGATAATTTTTTTATACTTTGTTGTTCATTGACAGAGAAGTTTCTGGCTAAAAAACGTAAACTCGCGTGCGTTTGTCGATTTGCTAAAAGCATATTATCGCGTAGAGAGAGATAAGTGGTGAAAAATATTGTCTGAATATGTAATAAAAAACACAAAACTGATCATGGCAATTACATCGCTGTACACAGAAAGCACGGCTAGTGTCAGAGTAAATGAAGATCTTACATCCAGGTTAAACAATAAATGTATTAAACAGGGTTGCGTAATGATCCCATGGTTTTTTAATCTAAATATTTGGCAAGTGTATGAAAGAGCTGAAAGACAACACATTTATTTCAATTACCGCAATTGCTTTGAGATTTGAAAAATAAAATGATCAAATTCATAAAAAAATCCTTACTAAAAGTTTGTTTAAAATGGATATCATTTTGTGCCTTAATACTTGTTTTCAAGTATATTAATGGTTGGCGCATTGTTGCAGAAGCCGTGATATTTTCCGACAGTTTTTCTCGTGACCCAGATTCCATTAGGGAGGCGTTCAAAGACGGAATGCGAAACCCTTTTTACTGGAGTTCGGAAGGGAGGCATTGCAAATATTCCGGCATTGTGACTCTCATTTCAAATCTGTTTCACGGTGCCATAAGAATTTATGGAAGAATTCAAAAACATAATTTTACATTATTGATGTTGGGTAATGAAATTTCTTAGCTGAACTTTCAATCTTAATACTCGTATATTTAAAATAATATTTTTTTTAAACTTATTTTTATTCTTCTTTTAGCAAAAACATCTGTGAAATCGGTTAGATGTAGAACTGGAAAATACTTAAAAAAAAACTTTTATAACGAGTAGTTTAAAAAAAAAAACATTTGAAAAGTAAAAATAAATGATTTTAAATATTTTTGTGAATGTATACTTATACTTGTATACGAATCCTGGATTTTCACCCATGGGTGAAGGAGTATATATACAACTTCCAAAATTTATCATGCATAATCATAATAACAAAGGTGGAATGGGGAATGTTGTCATTACATTAAGCGTGCGCTTAACCCAACCAATGACAGGTCATAAGTCCTGTAAACACCTTGATCATCCATATTCAGTTTCCAGTTTGCGTCTTCGTTTCTATTGAGATACAATTAAATATAAATGATTTTGTTTATTTTATTTATTACATCTATTAAGTTTTATTCCACTTGTTATTTATTATCGACCGGTTTCGGCAGCTACTACCTTTTTTAGAGTTTTACCTTTATGTTAACAAGAATGCTAACATAAAGGTAAAGATATAAAATTAAATACATATTTTATATTTAGTTTTATTCCACCAGCATTCTTGTAAACTAACTAGTTAGTTACTTTGTTAGTTTAAATATAAAATATGTATTTAATTTTATATAATTTTTTTTTATTGTTATTTAAAACGAACAACTCCATAGAAACTTCTTTTCACAACACTTATGAAAAAACATTGTAAGCATTTTATATGACATTAATGAAGACGTCAGTTAAAAAAAAAATCTTATTAATATCTTTTTATAATAGGGAGCGTCATAATTGGCCTTGCTAGTGTTTTATCAAATGTGTATTTATAGACGTTTCTCAAGTTCATATTGACTGCAAGGCACAGGGTAGAAGGAGTTATCACCACACATATATAACTATACGACTGTCATTGGGAGTAAAATCTAATCTCACTCCAACAAATCAAAAGATTAAAGTCAGACATATATACTTGTAACTACCCTGACTATGGAGACTGCAACAGTTCCCCAATCATTGGTCAAGGAAGATAAGTTACACGAATATACCTTAGATCCCAAAATATATATTACTTTTTCGGTTAAAATTATTTAAAATTTAACAAATGCATTTTTTATGTATTTATTTTGTACATGCGTAAATTTAAAAAAGAAAAGAAAATGATTTTTATTTGTGGTATCAAGATAATCAAATGATTTTACTGAAATCTCTTGATGGAAGTTCATTTTAAATAATAATTAAATAAAACGATGTTTTTTAACTACTTCCACTTTTGTCTTTATTTAGACAGCGACCGGTTTCGCCAGACTCGCTGGCATCAACAGACTGGTCTGTGGTATCAAGTTTAAACACAAACGTTTTATTAATGAACTTATTTTTTTTATCAACTAAAACACTGATTTTTCCTCTCCAAAGTGGAAGAAAAAAGATTTTATTCATGAAATATTCATCATTATGGAACTCCAGATTACAAACACCTCAAGTTTATCTAAAATTAATTTTCTTCTACATGGTTTGAAATTTTTTAGCATTGTATTAAATAATTTCGGATGACGTTGCTACACGCCATAGATTATTATTATTTTTTCCTTGTATACAATAGGTCGTTTGAGCCCAAGTTAGTATACAATTTATTTTAGCTGTTATTAAATTCTTATGACATGTGATAGGTAGCCAATCTATCGCCATTTTATTGTCACGAGAATTCTTCACCAGACCAAAGACAGTGTGACAATCACACTGCCATCGCCGGGAATCGAACCCGGGACCTTCGGTATGGAAGTCAGAGCTTTTACCACTCTGCCACGAAGGTCGACTTTTCGTAGATTATAATAATAGGCGAGAATGTCTATCAATGCCGTCATGAAAGTATTTATCAGGCCGTAAGCACCATAAACAATATTTGCAACATGGAGATTTATGGGGCCGTATGTAGTATTGGAATACGTGAAGTTACTATTTGTCTCGTGCCGTGATCTCATTTAATTTCGATTATAAATGTGAAATAAATGTACAATACGAAAATGATTGCATAATTACTCCTTATACATGCGTTACAAACATTTTAATATAATAAATTTTTGTTTCCGCAGTGCTGGTATATCAATTTGGCTGCCTAACCTCTCTACACTGAAAACTTTTTCAAATAATGTGATGTAGAATCTTCTTTATTTGTAAAGTACCTAAAATATTAATGAATTAACATTGTTAAAAATGTTTATATTAATTAATAGTTTTAAAAAAGTCGCGATATTTTTTTTTCACAAAGTTTTTACATTTGACAGGGGTCGGATCAAACCGGCCCCACAATTAATTCAACATTACGGCCTGGTAAACAGAGATTTCGAGACGGCATTGGTGTCTGCGCAGGCGGGCAAACGGAGGTCCAAAGTACCGGAGAAATTGGCGGGTCAAAGTGTGGCGATTTGTCAACGAAACTCTCCTTGTTTGTTATGCTTGACCCTTCGTGTACCGGTATTTTTCTCCCACAGGCAAGCTGGGCGGTTGTGGGCGTAAAGGGATAATATCTTCTATACATAAGCATCTGTTAACCAAACTAACTACCAACACGTCGTTCCCCAAATTGATTTACCGAGAACTGTTCTGTTTTGACACACTTCTATCGCATTTTTAATATTTATACATCGAGACGTATAAAACGACCTTCGTGGCGAGTGGCAATAGCTATGACTGCCCCCGAAGGTCTCGGGTTTGAATCCCGGCGATGGCGGAGTTAAAAAAATTCTTACGCTGTCGTTGGTTTGGTAGAATTCACGTGACAATAAAAATGGCTATAATACTGTGGAATTCCATAGTAATATGCTTATGAAATTGAAAATAACTTGGTTTGATGCACTAATTATTAAAAAAAATAAAAAAAACACTACATGTTTCGGAGGATACCTACATCTTCAAATGTAAAAATATTATATTTTTACACCTGAAGATGGAGGTATCCTCCAAAACATGTGGTGTTTTTTTTAATAATTAGCAAACAAACAAACAAACAAAGTTCTTTGCAATTTCCTAAGTATATTGTATATAATAATTGGGTTAAAAAAACCTGCTGACAGTGTAAAAAAAAAACAAAATAAATTCTTAAGCGTTTTATCGCCTGCTCTTGTGGATGACATTTAAAATTTGATTGTGCCAAGTTTTTAGGTTTACCTTGTTGTGCTTCATTCACATCGTCAGTGTTGGTTTCTTCAGTAATATTTAATCATTTATTCATTACATATGCTAAATCCTTTCACTATCTAATTATTACGAATGGAAACGTCTGTTTTCTAGAAGTTGCGTCTTACTCTGGCATTATCGTGTTATGTAATGTTATAATGCCCTTATATCAAATGTTATAAACATTTGATAATGCCGTAAAAAGGCAAAACACGTATTCTTCCCCAATGGCCCTACAGCCCATATCGAACCTAAGCCTCCAGTATCCTTCGCTTCGACGCTCCATTCGCCTCATCTCTCCCAACTTCATCCTCCCATCATTCTGGTTCACACCAGAAGATGGCAGCAAGTTGCTGAAACCGGTTGAACATAAACACAAGTGGAAGCACACTAAATACATAAAAATAAAGAAATTTTGCATATTTTTTTTTTGTTCTCATTATTCTTTCATTCCTTCTACTTCTTCTTTTCGTGTCCTATCAGGTCTCCCCAACGTTGACTATCACCCTTGAGTAGGCCTCCTGGTCCTGGGCAGCTCGAAACAGCTTATCCACGGTCCTCAGCCCTGTCCACTCTCGGATGTTCCTCAGCCAGGAAACCTGCCTTCTCCCAACACCTCGTCGACCCTCAATCTTACCCTCCAAGATCAAATATAACAGTGCGTACTTTCGCCTCTCAGAACATGGCCCAAGTAGGACACCTTACGGGCTTTGATGTTGGTCAGCAACTCTCTGTCAACTCTGGCTCTATGGAGAACCTTTGTGTTGCTGACCACGTCACTCCAGGAGATGCGCCATTGATCTTTCATTTAACTGTTAAAATTCACACACTGAAGATGGGAAATATGTGTCTAGAAACGTGTTTGTGAAAAGCGCAAAAAAGTGTTGTGATAATACAATGTTTCCAAAAAGTTATTCGAATTTGAATCCACAACCCAAAATGATGGCGAATATAGAAGAAATTTTATATCATTGTTCAAGAAACCATAAATACATTTAATTATATGTACAACCTAAAACGCTTTCGTCGCGCTGCGTTATCATCTTATCGGCTTTTGATATATATTGATTGTTGAAAAGTTGTTTAAGAAATCTTTCTTCTTGTGTTGGTTCTTCAAAACAATAGGGTCCGCACAAAAACATTATTCAACATTTTGAATGTATACAAATTCTTGTAGACAAATACTAGAATTACCCATTGCGGATAATTTTTTTATTTTTATTAGGATTAATTGTATCTCAATAGAGATGAAGATGTAAATTGTTTTCTGGGAACAGAATATGGTGGCCGAGGCGCTTACAGGACTTATGACCTGTCATTGGTTGGGTTGAGCGATCGCTTTATGTTTAACAACATTCCCCATTCCGCCCTTCTTACGACTACCACGTCTGACAAATTTTTGGAAGTTGTATATATGCTAGAATGCTGCGCCTATTTTCACATTTTTTAGTTCACTCTACACTCGCGTCATCTATTAAGATTGGGAAGTATTAAGCAGAAAATCTTTGTTAATGCACTGTGAAAGCTCTGCAAATCATACAGTGCTAGATTGCGCCTGGAGATGTCTTTCCAATTTTTATGCCTTTAACTTGGACCAGTTATTTTACACAACATTTTGAATGTATGCAAATTCTTGTAGACAAATACTGGATAACCATTGCGGATAAATATTTTTTTTTTATAAGGATTAATTGTATCTCAATAGAGACGAAGATGTAAATTGTTTTTTGGGAACAGAATATGGTGGCCGAGGCGTCTCTATTGAAATACAATTAATCCTTATAAAAAACATTATTATTTACTGCCATTTTAGTTTTTTCGTTGTGTTGAGATGCAAAGATAATATTTAATGTATGTCCTAAGGTTAAGGTAAAACAACGTATGAATGTTCAAAGTTTATATAATATAAATACGAGAGAATATACTGTATATCAAAGTTAAAGGCAACGGTGTTCATTATTCTATTTAAAATATACAGTTATTTTAAGTTGGCAACAATGGGAATGGGCTTAACAAATTATAACGACTTTATAAAAAAATACGTTTAATTTAATATAATGTAAAACAAAAAAATGGAAATGGTTATATGCTTATAACAAAGTGCCACCAAAAATAATGATACTAGCATAGTTTGATACCGAACGCGTGGCCCAATGAAGCAGAAATAATAGCAGACAGTTAAGCAAATTCAAACAGAAGTTTCATCTTCAAGAATACAGTATGTATTCAAGTAAACGGATATGAATAAAAAGGTATAGTTATATGAAAGTGAGTAAAATGAAAATTATTTTCATGGATGAACCTTTTTACAAAGAGATTTGAAATCTTTCTTACGTGGTATGCCTGGGATACAGTTGAATGAGATTTTTTTATAGGCATTAGAATAGTGGATTATTTGGAGGATATACGCTTATATATGGATAATATACATAGAAGCAAAAGCAGTCTAAAAAGCATATAAATATTCTTATATGTATTATTTAAAGAGAATTCTCAGAAATTTACTTTGAAAATGTATCTAATCCATTTACTAATCACATAACTAACTAACTCACTATCACGCCGTCTCCCCGAAGGGTTAGGCAGAAAGAATGAACTGCCACTCTTTTCTTTTTTGACATATTTCTCTTTCCTCAACATTCATACATCGTATCATTCTCCGACTCCTCACGTGGCCGACATTCAATATTTGATTTAATTGATCGTGCCACAATTCCTCGGTCTTCCTCTATTTCTAGTTACATTTACATTTTTGCATATTTTTTTTACAATTCTTTCTTTTCATGTGTCCAAACTATCTGTATGATCCTTTATTATTTTGTTCATAACACTATCATTCCGCATTTACTTTTTATATTTTCATTCAACACTCTTATCGTACACATATTTTTCAATCATTCGTCTCAGAGATCTCATTTCTATTGCATTTATTCTACTTTCATCCTAATTTTGCCAGTTCTATGCTTCGCTACCATGCATAAGGGTCTGTACAAAGACACTACTGTGCACTGCTATTTTAGCTTACTATTCACTTAATTCTCACAATTAGATTTTAGAAAAACCCAAATTTTGTTTTGTTTAACTTGCCAAAACAAACAAACAAACCATCACGCCGTTTCGGTAGGCAGAGAAGATGGACCGCTACACTTCTCGACCCTGACACACCTCTCTAGCTTCCGTACACGCACGTCGATTTTTCCGGCTTCTAATATGATCGACCTTTAAAATGTGATTAATTTGACCTTCGACTCCTTATTATACTTTCATAACCATTCTTTCTTCATCCGTGCGTTCCATATGTACAAACCAACGCAGAGATCCTTTTATAATTTTGTTCATAGTACTTATCAATCTTTCGCTGCTCGCAGAATTTAATATATTATTTAAAATTAGAATTATACACTTTAAAAACGTTGTATAAAACCACTTTATTTTGAGTCAGGAGCGCCAACCAGTTTCACTCTGTAACGAGCTTCAGTTTGTGTATAGCCCTGACGAAGCTCGTTACAGAGTGAAACCGGTTGGCGCTCCCGACTCAAAATAAAGTGGTTTTATACAGCGTTTTAAAAGCGTTTAATTCTAATTTTAAATATGTCAAACCACCAAGTAATAGCTTCTTTCCAAAGTTTAATATATTATTATTTTTTTCAATCGCTCATTACATCATGTCAGTATGTAAAGTGTATTATAGCCATAGCTATTATAGTGATTCTCGTGTCATGTGATAGGTAGCTAATCTATCGCCATTTTATAGTCACGTGAATTCTACACTAGAACAAAGACAGTGTGACAATCACACTGCCCTCGCCGGGAATCGAACCCGGAACCTTCGGGGTAGCAGTCGTCGATCAAATTAATTGTGATGTAAAATAATAATAGTATCATGGATAGGATGGAACCAAACCCCCTGGATTGGTAGCAAAGCATTATGTCACCTTGTCCACCACCTGGTAGTGTTAGTTGTTATCAAACTTTTGCTCTTCGCAGAGTTTAATACCTGTATATCAAAATAAGTGTAACGTAAACTAATAATAGTGTCACGTATAGGATTGAACTAGAACTCCCTGGATTGGTAGCAAAGCACGAGCAAAGCAAACCACCGGGAGGTGGTCCAGGTAACAGAATGTTAGTTATTATCAAGCTTTCGCAGAGTTTAATATATCAAATTAATTGTAACGTAAAATACTAATATTGTGCGTGAGTCTCGGGGCACAAGCGCAAAACACTTCAAAATTTGATTGTTCCCAGAACCGGGAACATGTAACGCCATCACCCCTCCCACGGGCGGCATGGGAAATGGAAGGGTGGAAGCGTAAACGATGGAGTATAAATCAAATGTCACCAGAATTAAATTGACGTGTAGACGTACGGCGTAACTGAAACAGTAAACCAATACATCCTCACAGCACTATCGCACGGTTGTTAAAATTAATTAAAATTTTCTTTACTGAGTACAAAAATTCCGCCCGTAACGGTGCTGTGCAATCGCTACACATTTCAAAACGGAACTTTGGATTTAACAGTATGGTTCTTGTATTCGTATTAAGAAGTCTATGTGGCTCCATGTCTATGTAAATGTGGCTCCACCGCGGGATGCTCAGAAATCCCTGGACAAACATGGTTACCAATACCGAAGTCCTGTGGCGAATAAGAGTTGACAGGGAACTGTTATCAACTATCAAGGTTCGGAATCGGTTCAAATCTGGGTCATATAATGCGTGGGGAAAAGTACCACCTTCTCCAACTCATATTGGAGGGGAAAATTGAAGGACGCTGAGGGGCCGGTAGGAGATAAATGTCCTGGCTGCAAAACGTGAGGGAGTGGACCGGCATCTGAAGTGTGGAGGAGCTGTTCCGAGTGGCGCAGGACGGGGACAGGTTCGCCGAGGTGATCGCCAACGTTGGGGGGACCCGACAGGGCACTTAAAGAAGAAGAAGAAGTCTATGGTATACTAGAAATCTATTTTGGCTATATTTGGCGACGACAGTGCGAAAAAAACAAAATAATTCTCAGATAATCGAATGATTTTACTGAAATCTCTAAATGGAGGTTCAGTTTGAATAATAATTAAATAAAACGATGTTTTAAAAGTACTTCCAGTTTTGGTTCTCAGTGAGCCTGGCGAAACCGGTCGCTGTCGAAATAAAGACAAAAGTGGAAGTAGTAAAAAACATCGTTTTATTTCATTATTATTTAAAGAATTCTCACGCTGTCTTCGGTCTGGTAGAATTTCAGTGAAAATAAAAATTGCGATAGACTAGGCATAAATTGCATGTCAAGATCAATACCTAAAAACTTGTATATAGTAATTGGGTTCATATAAATTGATACGAAAACAAAAAACTAACCAACCAACCATTACACCGTCTCCCCGAAGACAGAAAGAATGGACTGCCACGCTTTTCTTTCTATGCATACTATTCTCGCTTCCTCAACATTCATACATCGTGTCATGCATCCACTCGATTTCTCCGACTCATCACGTGGTGCGAAAAAAATTATAAAATAAAACATCAATAATATAATAATAAATTATGTAAAAAGTGGAAAAAGCAGTGTTTTAACAATAACAACAACAACAACTACAACAACACACTATCTCGCCGTTTCCTCGCAGGGGTGGGTAGAGAGAATTGACCGCCACACTACTTTATCCTGACAATCCTCTCTAGATTCCTTTACATTCCTACAACGAGTCTATACGCACGTCGATTCTTCCGACTTTTTCCATGAAAAACCTTTTAAATTGGATAAATTTGGTTATGCCATGTTTTCCTCAGTCTATCTCGACTCCGTACTCCATTAACATCGTTAACGTATACACTCTCCATCAATGGGCTCCATATATCCGAACCAACGTAGCGATCCTTTCATAATTTTATTCATAATACCCTTTTCCGCTCTACATTCCTTTCTTATATCAGCATTTGAAATTCTGTCGTACATCGTTCTACCACACATAGGTATATATGTGTGGTAGAACGATGTAACGATGAACGATGTAACCAAACGTTTAAGGGACCTCATCTCTACCGGAGTTATTATGCTCTCATCATTCTTCTGCCAGTTCCATGCTTAGTTTCCATACATAAGTGTTTTAATCAATTGAAAAAATCGTCTGAAGTATATATTTCAGGAAGAAAAATAATTCTGGGTTGAATTTCAGTATTTTCAGTGTGAATTAATTGCGTAAGTGTGTGGGGGAAGCAGGCGGATGGCGTAGGAATGATCGCCAAATTCTCAGTTAGCAAGTTTAGGAGATATTATATCGGCGGGCATTATTTCTGTCAGGCGCTAAACGGCCTCGCACGGAGGAAATTTCCTGGCCAGGGTGGCGGCCCTTACGCCCGCCGCACAGGGTGGCAAACATGACGAATCAACGGGAAATTGAATATTTTATAGCTCCAAGATTTATTACAAATTTAACCGTAGATTTACAGTCTCAATTTACACATTTGTAAGTGAATATAAAGTAAATGAGCTTAAATTTGTTAACGAAAAACAAATTCTATCCAAGATGGCAGAATTCAATGGTGTTCTTATACCGATTTATTGTTTCTTGAATAATGATGAAAAAATATTTTTAAACATCGGTTTTATGTAAGTTTTATTAATTTATTGGGAATAGCACGTTTTGCCATGCAAAGCCATGATCAATTATTTAATTTAATTTATTGAAATATATTATAAAACATTTAGGAAAATGACGTTTTCATTTGTATTCATTGCAAATGAAAGTAAAATAAACAATATCTATAAAGACGAATGTGTGATAAATCTTCATAAGATAAGATGCCAAATGCAGATAGACTAACGGAATGCAAGGTAAACGAAAGCGTTATCCGTAATATTATGTTCATTAAACTGGTGTGGTACGAGCGATCAATTAAGTTTTGGCACTTCATAGAAGCAGTCCATAGAAATTCTGTTTTTTGGACTAAAGGCACGATTGAGTTGATTATCTTCTTTGGGTATTAATAGACAAGAGCTTTGATAACTTGAGGGTATTAGTTGCAAACCTGGCAAACTCCATCATTAGATGTTTTGAGTAAATCGCAAAAAACTGATACGCTAATAAAATGCGCTTTTTTACGATATTTATTTTTTTCATCTCAACCAGTTAGTATTTTGAAAGTAATCAGCGATGAAATAATCATCATTATGTTGATAATTAAAGTAAAATAATGAATTTCATTTTGGAGTTTGCCAGCTTTGCAACACTTAAGTGGAGGTTGCCATGTTTGTAACAAACCCTATATTTTAATAGCAAAATTCTTCAGAATGAAGCCGAATTTGAAACTGAAAATCAATAAAAATTGTGTGCAAATGTAATATGAATAATACCCAATTCATATCTCACTTTTGATTGTTGGTGGAGTTTGCCGGGTTTGCAAATAATACTCTCACTTCTGACTAATATCTTTCCTTAACTACATTATTTTCCTGAAATACAATAAGTTACAACAAAAAAATATTCACCTGACATTTTATGTCACAAGATAATTATGAAGACTGTATTAGAAAGAAAAAAACATTGTTTTTTTAATCTACTTACTAGATCATATTCGAGTATATTGTTTGACTGGTAGTTTCCAAAATCGATGTTGTGAGGTGAGGATGTTTTTGCTATTACCTGAAAAGAAAAGAAAACAATATATTAGATATTTATAAACAAGAAATATATTCATCATAAAAATTTAAAAACAAATTTATTTTGATAAAATGAATGAATTAGGATTTACTTTATTTACTGAAACAATCATAAGAATATTCGTGAAGGTCGCGCTATGGCAATATACATTTTTAAAAAGGATTCTACATTGCGCAAAGCGTTACAAGCATTAAATAGCGCAAATAAATTGAGAAAAGTCCCAAGAGCAACGGTAAGAGCAATGTTGAGAATCAGTATAGAGGATAGGTTGTGAATCACCACTATTAGAACCAGAACTAGAGTGTTGGATATCATCGGAGTGGCAGCGCAAAAAATAGCGCTGGGTAGGCCATGTCGTTCGCAGCCCTGATGATAGATAGACGAAATGCCTCCTTTGCTGGTGTCCTAGAACTGCGACCCGAAACCCAGCTTCGTTGGAGGGACGACATTAAACGAACCGCAGGTATGACATAGATGCGTGCTACCCAGGATCGAGAGACATGGAAGCAGATGGAGGAAGCCTACGTCCAGGAGTGGAAGGATATAGGCTGATGATGATGTTAAATTATTTTTATTTTGTTATTTTATTTTATATAATTGTATTTTATATTATTTGTTTTAGATTTATTTTGTGGATGTTGGACGATCGAAATGTGCGCGGGAGATGCCTATTGGTGGTGATGAGGATAGCAACCCATCACACCGCATCTCCCGCGGGGCGAAAAGAGAAGGATGGAATGTCGCATCGGTTGAAGTGTGACAGTCCATTATTTCTGCCTACCCTTTCGGGGAGACGGCGTGATGGTTAGTAAGTTAGTTAGTTTATGATGATTTTACATATTTTTTTTGATTGACAATTATTTACGATGACAACTTTGATGACATGAGAACGAATGATATATAATAAATAAAGGTTTTCATTGTGATTTCTGGCAAAACCTTTCATTTATCTCATTTGTACTGATTAATGACTGATATTAATTATTGTGCAAATTGAGTACAAAGTTGAAGCATCGTGCGAATGCGGGCATCTCTCTCTTAGGCTGTTCTGACAATCTCCCTCGCTAAATAATGGAGTTATTAATCAAAAGGCAAATCTTCGGGGAGGCTAGCCGAGGCCCACATTTTCAATATTAACGCCAAACGTTTTATTTAAACTCCGCCATAACCTGTTTTTATAGCACCCCCGCCCCTACCCTTGCCCCAGACTACTATTGCTAAAATAATATATTACGTTTTTAAAAACTCATATTAAAACCTGTAAAATCTAATGAAATATGGTAGGAATTTTATTTATTGCTGCTGGAACATCTTCATCTTTTTCCTCTTTATCTAGGTCGTTTGATCTTTTTGAGACGGTGAGCTAACCTAGGATGATGATGTCCAGCTATCCCTCCATTATTTCGGCGGCCCTCCTGATAGTCTCTTGCTGTTTTTTTTTTCCTCCATGCGGTCCACACGGTCTCTCTTAAAGCGTCTTCTGCTTCTTCCACACCTCACTGTGTCTTCAACAACAGAGATACACCTTATTGTCTCCTTTCTTATCTGATCTCTGAGAGTTTTATCAGCGATGGAGGGTGATGATTTCTCTTTTCTGCCACTTTGAGAAGGTTTTGAGTCCCGTTGGTATCGGCTTTCAATTCTATCCAATTTCGTGTAAAACTTCATGTAAGATCTTCTACTTCTTCTCTTTTTAGACATTTGGTCTGTTCCTGTAGTTAGGCTGACTTCTCTTGAGAAGAACTCCTAACTTTCCCTACGTCTCTTAAGCGGTCTTCTGGTGGGACGTAAGCCAACCGGAATCTGATGCGCCACAACTTGTGGAATTCTGGAGAGATTCATCCTCTAGATTTGTGTGCATTCCAGTATCTTCTGCGTTCTCTGCCCTATCTCAATATCTCCCACTTTGCAGATTTCGCGGATAGCTTGCTAGCCGTGTTCCTCACCCTGTCTCGAAGAGTCTTTCCTGCTATTGAATTATGCTATACAATAGCAATATCATATTGGTTTGATGTTATAAAACGCGTTGTTCAACGAGTACGACAATCAACAAAGCAGAAAATAATAATTATTCTATAGAAAATTTTGTGTTTTCCGGGATCTAGTAACATTTGGCTTAAAACGTACTCTAACGCTTCCTGTGTTAAAAATCAAACTGGGGATTTAGATATATATAAAAGGATAAGCTAGAGTGAATTTAGTTAAAAATAAAGTAAGTCATTCTAATTTAAGTAACTGTGCGTGTACTCGAATGTAAAAAGCTATTGAGTGCAGACAGGGATTACAGCGAATGGAGCAAGAACCTATGTAAAACAGAAGCGAAGAGTTGAAAGGCATTCCAATTCGCATGAGACAGGACAGTCTGTCAGCGGCGGGGGTGAGCGCCGTTATTCTATTTGTTTTATTCATATTTATCGCTTCCCAGATAAGGGTGGACGCAGTGGCGTACCGCCCGCGAAACCTGCCACAAAACAGAGATTAAAAAACTGCCATGTTAGCTGTTTTGATAGAATATGTTTGCGATAGCAAATTTAAGCTCATTCACTTACATTTTTTCACGTCGAAACTTTGCAAGTGTACATTTGTAAGTGTACATGTGTTAATTTGTATTAAATCTTGATGTAATAAAATATTTTTAATTTCTCAGCATAACTTTACTAGCTTTGACAGAAAAGCTAAAATCGAAAGGAAGATTTTTTTACAATTATATACAAATGACACGATGTATGAATGTTGAGAAAGTGAGAAAAGTATGTCAGGAAAGAAAAGTGTGGCGGTCCATTCTTTCTGCCTACTTTTTCGGGGAGAAGACGTGATGGTTAGTTAGTTATAAAAATGTTACTAACTAATCATCCGTGTAATGCATAAAATAAATAAAACGAAAAAAACATTACCATACTTTTTTCCCGTTTGTGAGTGAAACCGGTTGGCGCTCCTTACTCAAAATAAAGTGGTTTTATACAAAGTGTTTTATCTAATTTTTAATTATTATTATTATTTAAAAAAAATCGATTTTGGTTTTAATGTACAAATGAGGCAAATATAAGAAGTGAATGCGGTGCGAATGAAATGTTATGAACAAAATAATGAAAGGGTTGTTAAGATGGTTTGGATACATGGAAAGAATGAGCGAAGACAGAATGGTATATGTAAAAAACGTGAACGGAGCTAGAAATAAAGGAAGGCCGAGGTAAACTTGGCATGATCAAATCAACCAAATATTAAATGTCGGTCACGTGAGGAGTCTTAGAAATCGACGTGCGTGCATGACACGATGTATGAGTGTAAAGGAAGCGAGATGGTTATGGTTAGTTAGTTAGTTAGTTACAAATGAGTTCACGTGAAATTTTACAAATAAAATCATTTCTAATGAACGAGGTATAAATAATTAAACATGAAAAATAATTAAAGGATCATATAGATGGTTTAGATAAATGGAAATAACGAATGAAAAAATAGTGGCGAAGAAAGTATGCGTGAATGATGTGAATGTAGCACAAAATCCAATAATATTGAGTAATGCGTGGAACAAACAAATTGGTTCATTTGTGAAAAAAAAATAGACGTTTTTGCATGATATGTTGTTTGAATATGGATTTAGGTGTATGAATGGGAAAAAGAGTGTGATGATGGATTTTCGTCGCTGATTAATTCACTGGAAATTTGTTTGTGATATTTGCATAAGTGTTGCCAGGTAAATAAATATATAAATATTTAAATATGGTCTCTACACCAATGGTGAGAATATTTCTTAGTGTTATCCGATACACGATCGATCAATATCGCCGTGACAGACTTGCGTTGTACCAGTTCGAATGACACGCACCATAACCTAGAACCCCATAACTCCACAGTCCTCCAGTCCTATCTCTAGTAATAAGAATACCGTGAAGGGCACGCATAAGAGACTTTTAAGAGGCTGAACTGAATTAATTTTAATTAAAAGTTTAAAAAATATCCATACAAATTATCAAAATAAATACGAATGAAAACCTCCGTTTTCTAGAAGTTTTATTATGTAATATTTTATGTGAATGACATGTTTCGTCTGTCTAAGGCCTAGGTTCTCAAAGTGGGCAATAACGCCCCCTTGTGGGCATTTGAGACTTTCAGGGGGGGAGTAGAAGACCCAAAAAAATAGAGAGCGTGGGCAGATAAAAAATATACTCTAAAAAGACAAAAAAACACGCTAATCATTTCTTCCCTTTCTTCATTCGGTATTCTACCATATGTCGTTTACAGATACATAAAAGATTTAATACTATTTTAAAATTCAACTATGTGTTTCTAAAAATTTGGAATAACTTTTATGGGAGGGGGGCGTTGAACGTTTATTTTTCTTGTAAAGAGTGTGGTGGCCCAGAAAAGATTGGAAACCTATGGTCTAAGGCATTATCAAATGCCTTAGACAAGCGAAACATGTCATACACATAAAATATAATAAAATTTCTAGAAAACTGACGCTTTCTTCTTCTTCTTCCCCTTATTGTAGATCTTGCGATCTGTTTGTACAGAATATAAATTTTATTTCTGTGATGAAGACGTCCAGCCTCTCTTTATCTCTTTATCTTGGGGTCGACGGCCCTCTGGAGTCTCGTCTCGATGTTTGTCCCCCCAGAATCGTCTTCTCTGCCTACTTCATATCACTATGTCATTAATTTTGCAGGAAATTCGAATCTCTTCGTTAGGTATCAGGACTAAATATGATATCCTGTCGAAACAGATTGCAAAATCAACATAAAGGAGAAGAAGAATAACAATGAATTAAAATTAATAACACTGTTTTAATATAAAAAATTTCGTTTATTTTTATAAAATCGTCGCGACAGTTGTTTCGGTAACCGATGTTACCATCGTCAGGTGTTACAATAAACTGACGATGGTAACATCGGTTACCAAAACAGCTGTCGCGACGATTTTATAAAAATATAAACAAAATTTTTGATTTTAAAATGGTGTTTTTAATTTAACAGTGAAAAATGTTAAAATATCAAAGTGTTTCCGGCAAAACATGGATTATCTAAAATTAATAGTATAAATATACGTACGTTAACAATAAGTAATACTTATAATACAATATATAAAAATAATTATACGTTATTAAATAACCATCTCGCCCCGAATAGGTAGGCAGAAACAGTGGATCGGCCACACTGTTCTATCCTGACAAATTACTTCATATTACTTCCTTAACTTTTATACATCGTGTTTTGCAAGCATGTCGATTTCTCCAACTTCTTGCGTGGCTGAGATTTAATATTTGATTGATTTGATCGTGCCACGTTTTCCTCGGTCTTCCTATATTTCTAGATCCGTTTACTTTGTTTGCATATACACTCTTTATCATTCATTCTTCTTTCATTCATTCTTTCTACGTATCCAAACAGCATAATGATCCTCTCATTATTTTGTTTATATTTTGTTTACTTTTTATTTTGTGTACTTTTTATAGTCTAACATATACAGATGAGGACACATTCGTCTAAAAGATATCATTTCTTTTCATTTATAATTCAATTAGTGTAATAAAAATAACAATTACTAAAAAAAATATATCATTCAAGACGTAAAATGTTATAATAATCGTACATTTAAATAGAACCTAACTCCTCGTTATGTTATTCTTAGGAGAAAATTCCGAGTACCTGCCTCAATATTTTTTGTTTGGCGAAACCGATTGTAACAGCCGTTAGAGCTTATAAGGCCTCTTCACACATTTTGAAAAAGTTTTCTACGTTTTTAGGTTACAAAAATATAGGAGCTTAGCGCCGGAAGGTTGAGCTTTTGACAAAAATTTATCTTTTCTAGCGGAGAGGAAAAATATTATTTATTGCCTCGAGTTTCATACATGACTTAAGTGTCCTTGTAATCTTCCTTTGAAAGGACATCTGTTTCCACGCATTTCCACTTAAAAGGATGTTTTTAGGAACTGGGGAAGCTTGTAACAGGCGAGATGCGTACATATGTACGTCTATTCGATGCCTTTGAAGGAATCTTTATATGAAAAGCTGCGGTCTCTGAACCCGATTCTTGCTATTATAACCTGCCCTATTGAGTCCCAAGTTTTATTTACTAGAATAATTTCAAATAAAGAATATCAAATATCACATATACCTATAAGTATTTCAAATAGTCTAAATGCAATTTTCTTAAACATTAATATTGATAATCCATAATACAATTTCATGCTGATTTGGCATACGAATTCATTTCATTTTTGCCATTTTACATTAAAGTATTTTTAAAGTTTAAAGAAGTTCCACAAATCCGTGCTTGAATTAAATATGACAGTGTTATATTTTTTAATAAAAAAAAACCAAATATGTCTCTTTTTTATACATACTTTGTTTACAACACTCACATTTATTTAAAAATTAAAATTAAATATCAAACATGTTTCGGACTAACCAGCCCTTCATCACTGATATTATAAAAATATTTAAAATTGTATACAAATATGCTCAGTTTTGACAGCTGTCAAAATTGAATATATTTATATTTTTTTAAATAATTGTGAGTGTTGTACAAAAAGTATAAAAAAGAAACATTAAACATCTACAACACAAAGTTATGGCGAACATAGAAGAAAAACCAAATGTATTTATAATGTGTATTTAATGAAAGAAAAAAATATATAATATGAAACTCTGCCAGAGAATGATCAAATGGTATGTGTGATCTATTTTGTTGTACGGATGTGAACCGTGGACCTTAAAAGTCAACTCAATGAACAGACTGGAAGCATTTGAAATGTGGCTCTATTGCCGAATGCTCAAAATTCCCTGGACATACATGGTTACCAATACCGACGTCCCGAGGCGAGCTAGAGTTGACAGGGAGCTGTTGTCAACTATCAAGGTTCGGGGGATTTCATGTCTGAGCTGCGTGGGGAGAAGTACCACCTTCTCCAACTAATATTTGAAGGGAAAATTGAGGGACACCGAGGGCCCGATAGGAGACAGATGTCCTGGCTGCGAAACTTAAGGGAGTGGACCGACATCCGAAGTATGGAGGAGCTGTTCCAAGCGGCGCAGTACAAGGAAAAGGTGATCGCCAACGCTGCGCTGGGAGGACCCGACAGGGCACTTGAAGAAGAAGAAGAATTGTATATAGGGTTTTTCATTCACGCTTTTACTATGCGCGGGTTCGACATATTATAACACGAGATTTGTGCAAAATTTCTAAGTTTTAGAAACAATTTTTTTTGCTATAATACTCGTATGTAGTAGTTAATGATATTTTAACATTAAAATATCATAAGTCTACAATTTCTAGATAACTGTTATTTAAACCTACATCATTTGTATTTAATTTCGTGTTACAAATTTAGGAGACGATTATGATTTATGATATTTTTATGAATTAGAACACTGTTTTTTCCACTTTTGAGTTTATTTTTCTCGACATGTTTCGAAGGCACCTTCATCATCGAGAGATCGATATAAAACGGTTTTATATCGTTCTCCCGATAATGAAACATGTCGAGAAAATAAACTCAAAAGTGGAATAAACAGTGTTTAAATTCATAATAATTCGTCATTTTGGAATTCCACAGTGTTAACGCCTTAAGTTTATGTACAATTTATGATATTTATCGAATTTTAAAGCATTATCAAATGTCAAGCATTATCATTGATAATGATTAAATAAATTGTAATAAAACTTTAAGAAAACAGACGTTAACATTCATTTTAATAAATTTAAGACTATTTGAAGAGCCCAACATCTAGCAGTGGAGAGATGGGTAGAGAGAAGAGTATTATTCTGTGTGTGTAGATATCATTATGTAGGTATGTGTGTGTCTGTGTGTGTGCGTGTGTGTATGCGTACAGCAGTGTAGTTAACTTCAAGCAGGGGCGCAGCGGGGCATCTGTAGTGACGCTCACATTCGTGGCACAACTGTTGGTGGCCACTCCGAACTTTTAGCGGAAAGTTAATTAATTATTCAGCAGAGAAATCCAGGCGGCGCGGCGGGCCCTAGAGATGTGTATGCGGTGGAAATATAAGGGAAACCGCCCTCAAATTGTTACGGAACACATTTAGAATTTTTGCCCGATTATGGGATTATGGTGTAACCCAAGTAACTTGTAATTTTTATTATTATTATATTAATAACCCATTCATTCAAAAGGGCGCTAATTTCAAACGTATTAATTACATACTATTTAATAGCATATTAATCCTTTAATGAAAATGATTCGGAAGAATCCAAGTGCGTGTATGACTTGCTGTATGAATATTGGGGGAAGCGAGAGAAGTATGACAGGAAAGAAAAGCGTTGCGGACTATTCTTTTTGCCTACATTTTTGGGGAGACAGCGTGCTGGTTAGTCAGTTAAAAATAGTAATATATTTTTTATTTTTTTATTTCAATCCTAGGGATTGATTTGCATCAAACTATGTTTACATTCTTGGGATGCCACTTGGGCTTTTAATGTGGTAGTTTCTTGTTGCTTTTCACATTTTGTATACAGCAGGTTATTCGAACGTGATTATTGTATATAAATTTTTAGCTATTGATTCTCATATCATGACGTGATATTCTCATGACGTGATAGGTAGCAAGTATATCGCCATTATTTTTTTTAAGTGAATACTACCAGCCTAAAAATAGCGTTTGTTCACATTGGTGTCGGCGAGAATCGAACCCGAGACCTTCAGTGTAGCAGTCATACCTGGTGCTATGACTGCTACACCGAACGTGTCAAACGTAAAACGGACGCGGTATTTCTTTTATTAAACATACAATAATAAATCTAATATTTTCTAAGAATTCAATAATTCCTAGCCTCACAAAAACTATACGGATTTGTTTTGATTTTACCTAAACAAAGTTATATAAAACCATTCAACAAATTTGTTTCAATGTTTTAAATCTTAAAAGTTAACTGAAATTCCCGTTCTCAGTAGAATAAAACCTCCCAACTAATCTGCAAACATTCATCCTTTACTTTTCTCAGACTCGCCGGATTATAATAAAGTCAGAGGGGAGATAATACCCCTAAATATCTCCCGCCCCCTCCCACGTACGTGTTAGACTTCACACGGGCGGGTAGGCACTCCCATCTTATTAGGAAACCGTGAATGCTCATTATCCCAACTCTATTTTACTCCACCCGCTCTGGCAACACTGGCCGCGGAAATAATTAACGCGGAAGGTCTGCCATAAAAAAACAAATGAAATCACATTTATAAAATCAATATTACGTAATAAATATATTAATTCAGTAATATGGCATTGAGACCAGAGTGGATACCACAATAACGAAGGCTGAAGTGGGAGTAGAGATACGGACGCTGAGGACAATGGTATGAAAGACTCTTCGAGGGCGAGGAACCCGGTTATCCGCGAAATCTGTAAGGTGAAATATATTTTCAGATGGGGCAGACAACATACATATCAGACATGTTTCGAACAATCGGTCCTTCTTCAGTGATACATATTATAAAGATATCTTTATCTTTTTAATATGTATCACTGAAGAAGGACTGGTTGTCCGAAACCTGTCTGATATGTAATTTTAATTTTTTCAAACTTCGTGTTGTATATACAAAGTATATGAAAAAGAAAAAGACAAACCTAGTTTAAAAGTCCATTGTTTTCGCCGAAACATTGTGATACTTCAACATTATTAATTGTTAAAATTCAAACGCTGTTACGGTATCACATTTTTTTTGCTATTATTTATTTGCAACATTTTGAAGTTGGCATCACCAGGTGGTAGAATATTTTTTTTCGCTTATGTTAAAAGGGAAACTAAAACTTGTAACACCTGATGATGCCAACATCGGTTGGCGAAACAGCTGTCGCGAAAAATAAAAAAACAAGAATGTTTAAACTTTAACAGTTAATAAACAGTTTAACATAATATGTTAATTTGTACTAACATGAAAACTTACTTTATCCTCATGTAAATTTTTTTTTTTTTCTAAATCAAAGTATTTTTTTATCATACTGGATGCCATGAAACACATATGGGAGGCAGCAAGATATGACCAAAAGTTATTTTTTAAAAGCAATAAAAATTCATGAAATTTAATTGTATCTCTATAGAGACGAAGATGCAAACTGGAAACTGAATATGGTTGATCAAGGTGTTTACAGGACTTATGACCTGTCATTGGTTGGGTTAAGCGCACGCTTTATGTAATTACAACATTCCCCATTCCACCTATTTCTTTATGACCATGTAAGACAATTTTTTGGAGGTTGTATATATGTTACAAATCTATGCTTAACTTCACATGTCAGTTTCAATACGCCTTCTATGTAGATTTTGATTACATATGGTAATCTTTTTAAGATTAATCTATATAATCCACACACTAACATAAAGCGTGCGCTTAACCCAACCAATGACAGGAGATAAGTCCTGTAAACACCTTGATCAACCATATTCAGTTTCCAGTTTGCATCTTCGTTTCTATTGAGATACAATTAAATTTCATGAATTAATCACCCACCGTGGGTGAAATCCAGTATTCGTATACAAGTATAAGTATACATTCACAAAAAATATTGCAATAAAAATTAATTAAAACGAGTAAACAGCATTTCCCTCTGTTTTCTTTATTCCAAGTTTCGCGCCAAATGCTCCCGCGCGGAAGAAAAAGACGAAAAATCTCAGGAACAAACGAGTGCTTCGCCAATTTGAAAATGGAATATGAGCGAATTATAATCAAATTGAATCAGTTCTCGAATCGATGATTGGCTCTGACTTTGGAATGAGTTTACTTTGGACTTTATGGTAATGCGAAGTGGCCAAATTGAATATGGAATGTTCACACAATCAAGGATTTCATACAAGAATGCGACGTATGTAAATATACAAAATCTATGGCATCCAATTTAGAAGTAGCTACTCGTTTTGGTACATTTTTATGTCACAATATTTTGTATTCGAAAGGCACGAGATAGAAATGGTGGAATCGTTTGGAATAGGTCTATATTCAGCAGTGGAGTGATTAAGGTTGAATAAGATGTGGTCTGACTGTTTAATTTTGGACTAACCGGTTTCGATTGATACAAAGAAGAAAAGTAAACTTATAAACAGCACAAAAATAGTAACAAAGAATTTTCCATGATATTAAAAGGGAACATATAAAAATGTCAAGGACATAATTTGGAAAAACAAGTATATGAGAACTGACAGTAAGGTCAGAATATATAAAACCCGCGTAAGGCCTCTACTGACATATAGCATTGAGACCAGAGCGGATACCACAAGAACGAAGGCTAAAGTACGGGTGGCAGAGATGAGGACGTTGAGGATGATAACAGGAAGGACTATTCGAGATAGGGTGAGGAACACGGCTATACGCGAAATCTGCAAGTTGGAGGATGTCGTGAGATGGGCAGACAACGCAGAAGATCCTGGAATGCGCACGTGCAGAGGATGGATCCCACCAGAATCCCACACCCTGTGGCGCATCAGATTACTGCCGGCTGCCGTCCCCCCGGAAGACCGCCGAAGAGATGGAGAGATAGTTGGGAGTCAACCTCCCATAAGAGGCCAGCCTGATTTCGGGAACAGACCAAAGGTCTATAAGGAGAAGAAGAAGAATATGTTTAAAACAAAATTAAAACAATCACTAAGATGATTGTGCTTATTTTGTCAGTAGGGTGATGCTATCGTTATACGTAAAAAAATATGTGATATTTATTATGTGTAAACATAAAATTATAAATGTGTCAATAGAAAAAAAAAAAAAAATTCTGGAACAGATTATTATTTGTTCGTGATGGTAACCTGCAGCAACAAAAATTCCATCACGCAAAACTAACTTGCCTTTGGTTATGCCAGTAGAAAGAGCAATTTGGACGTTGAATTTAATCGTTCCGGATTCGAAATTTTTTAGTGTCATTGGGGTAGTGTTCGTAAACAATATATTATATTACCACTTCTAGAAAGACTAACTGACGTCGACATATTTGCAATTATTCTAGTGTATTAAGTAAATTTTCATATTGTTATTGTGATTTTTGTTAAACTGTTTTGTGTACAAATGAGTCGAATTATTAAAAAATATTTTTTTAAGTTTAATTATTAAAAAATAATGTAAAACTCAAAATTGACTCAAGTTGTATAATAATAAATGGGAATGACATATTCCCTTTCTTAGCTATTATCAAATGTAATTAATAATGATCAAATCAAATCAAATCAGTTTATTAACTCAAAAGACATACCAACAGCAAAATGCTTAAGGCATCTATTGAGTACAGGTAAAATATTATAAAAATACAACATAATACCAGGAACGCATTAGAGATGGTTCGACATTAGGAAGACAAGATATTTTCTAAAGTCAAGAGCATTTGTCTCCTGAACGTACCTTCACTAATATGAAAGACGTCGATCTCCGAGGAGACCGTGTTCAGCAGATTAATTGCTCTTCCCACCGGTGTCAACAGGGGCAGATTGGTTTTGGTGGCCGGTAGGAAAAACAATCTGTGCTGTCGGTGACGGAGAAATTTATCAGGGACAAAAATATGATGCATTTGTAATGCCATAGAAAGGCGAAACACGTCATTCTCATAAATTACCATATAAACAAACATCTAGAAAACAGACGTTCGTTTGATATTCCCAATTTGTGTTAAAAATACACAAATAAATAAAAAATGTTTATATATTATTATAATTATATTGTTGATTCGCTCTTTACATCATTACAGCGCGAGCCAAATCGATGTAAAGGGTAAAGCTATCATATTGATTCTCGTGACATGTGATATGTAGCTAATCTATCGTCATTTTATTGTCACGAGAATTGTACACCAGACCAAAGACAGTGTGACAATCAAACTGCCATCGCTGGAAATCGAATCCTGGACCTTCGGTGTGGCCAGTAATTAATTGGCCAGTAGGCATTACAAAATAAAATTTTAAGGCATCTATTGAGAACAGGTAAAATTATATATTGTGTATAGTACTCGAATACAACCAGAAACGCATGAGAGATGGTTTGACATTAGGAAGACAGGATACTCTCCAGAATTAAGAGTATTTACCTTCTGAACGTACTTTCACTAATATGAAAGACGTCGATCTTCGAGGAAACCACGTTCAGCAGATTTATTGCTCTTCCCACCGGTGTCACCAGAGGCAGGTTGGTTCAGGAGGTAGGTAAAACAATCTATGCTGTGGCTGTCGGAGATATCTCTCTTCCTCTCTCTTCTCTGGTTTCAATCCTGGGATTGGTTTGCAGCAATTTCCTCTATTATTCTCTTCCATTCTTCCCTGTCTTGTGCGGCTCTTTTGAAATCTGCATATGATGAGCAGCGCACGTCCACCAACAGGTCCTCCAGGTACTCTCGGCGTGGGCGTCCCCTAGAGTTTGTCCCCTCGATCATATATATATATATCTATAAGGGACAAAAAGCCGAACACCCTCTAGCCCGGCCGAGTTCTCGAAATATCTCCTTAGTAATCTAAAGAAATGGGTTATGAGATGCCCATCTCTTCAAAGCTGCAGTGTTGGCCCCAAGCATCGCCAAAAGAAATGCCGTGGGATAGAGCCATGGATAGCTACCATACTCCCTCGTGTAGAGATACCTCAGTTTTTTTTTTAATAGAACTTGACTCTCAGCCACGAAGGTCGTCTTATACATATGTATTTCTATATACAAATATATTTTAACATTCTTCGATGAGCACCGAAAAGTTAAACAGAGGAAAAGATAAAACGTGTTTTACGCAACAACGTATCTCTGGCGAAATCGGAATACCGCTGGACCACCTGTCTCCTTACGGGGGACTCTCCCAGGGAGGAAGGATATTGCTCGATAAAGCATCACGACATCTTGTATTAAAGCTAGAGAAGCCGAAATATTAATGAAAAACAAAATAAAAATTAAATTATTTCCACATTCCTCTCCTTGTTTTCTGTAAAACGGTATTTGAATTTAATAAAAAATCCGACGAAAAATAATGTTTACATAGTACTTAATACGAATGAAAAATAGGCGTTTTTTTATTATTTTATGGGAAAGGCATTATCGAATTATATATTGTTGTAATTCAGAGGTTGAAAGTATGAAACCTTTTTATGTTGTGTGTGATCGAACTCATTGAACGATTTAACTCGCGATTTTACAGCGATTTTACTCGCATTATAACGCGAGTAAAATCGCTGCAAAGGGTGTACTTATAATACTGAATCTCATGACATGTGATAGGTAGCTAATCTAACGCCATTTTATTGTCGCGTGAATTTTACCCGAGACCAAAGATAGTGTGAGAATCACACTGTTATTGCCTGGAATTGAACCCGAGACCATTAGTGTGACTGTCATAGCTGATGTCACTCTGCCAAGAAAGTCGTAACAAGAAAGAAAAAAAAAAGAATAAAGAGAAAAAAAAATAAAAAATAAAAATAAAGAAAGATATGAATAAAAAGTAAATTTAATTATGTTTAAAAAGTCAAATATCGAAGAAATTACTTTTAACAATTAAAAAAAATGTTAGAATGTAGTTTTGGTAATCGATTTGACTTCATATTTTAAAAAAATGCTCCTCGTTACATTTCATCTCACTCACAGATTTGCATTCGAATACGGAAACAAAAAAAAAACTTTCCAAAAGAAAAAGAACAAATCCCTCCAGAGAACACAAACGCACATTCAAATTTGATTTGATTACAAAAAGTTCCTTTTGATCCCGCCCAAGTTTTGGGCGGGAGATATTTAGGGCGGGAAGTTCGAGAACACTACTTAGAATTTTAAAAACGTTTAAAAGTTACAGAAACGTTTAGGCCGGAGTAACCGAAAGGGATAAGTTTCGTGATATATATTTGTATAGACGACTGTTTAACATTCTAAGGGACAAAAAAACTACTTTGTTCCGAAGTAGGGAAGAACGCGGTAAGCAGGGACTTGCATTATATACGCAAGTCCTGTAAAAACTACGGGAAACTGTTTTAAACAGTTCATTATATTATATTCTACTGAGTTTAATATAAATATAGAGAGGTTGATTACTAATTCTGATTTTGAAAATTTGGTTTGGTTCATTTGGTGCTCCCGTGAATTTGGAGAAATTACGTGTATAAGTGAATTGTTTTGGTCAATTTGATTGTTGCCGCACTTTATAATAGTTAATTGTGAGACGTAATACGTTTTTACTGTTTTGTGGTCAAACTTATACAAGTTTTTTCGTTTATATAAAGAATTTTGACAGGTGTAAAAATAAATTTTTCATTTGTTCCAATGACAATTTGAATAATTTCTTCAATACTCTTAGTTCTTGCTGGTGTTGGTTGGTTTTAAGTGCCTAATTACTGCCAAATAAAAAAAGTGGATACGTGGAACATTAATTAAATCATATAACAGCTAATTTAAAAAACGGTGGATACGTGTAACATAAATTAAATAAACACAAAAGTCCGGATCGTCCATGTCAACATGTGCAACATCGGAAAAACATTATGTTTTATTACATTATGTGCTAAATTAAAAAACGGTGGATTCGTGGAACATAAATTAAATAGACAAATGTGCACCATCTAAAAATAACATTTTGTATTAAATTATTTTTATTTTGTTATTTTATTTTATATCATTGTATTTTATATTATTTGTTTTAGATTTATTTTGTGGATGTTGGAAGATCGAAGTGTGCGCGGGAGATGCCTATTGGTGGCGATGAGGTTCGCAACCCATCACACCGCGTCTCCCGCGGGGCGAAAAGAGAAGGATGGAGTGCCGCATCAGTAAAAGTGTGACAGTCCATTCTTTCTGCCTACCCTTTCGGGGAGACGGCGTGATGGTTAGTTAGTTAGTTAGTTGGTTAATATAAATATGAAAGAATTAGATGGCATAAACGCTGGTGCGAAAATGAACGATATGTCCATCAGCTGTTTGCTATAAGCAGACGACGCTGTTTTAATCGCAGATAGCATAGACGATCTACAAGTCCTAGTGTTAAGAATGTACGAAGTATGCAATAAGTATGACCTTGTGATTAGATAGAATAGCTACTTATCACATGTCACGAGAATTAATATGATATCAAATGTAAAGATGTAAAGAACGATTCAATAAAATAATAATAATAATAATCAAGTTCAAGAGAAACAGGAAACAGATAAACTATTTTTTTTACTGTATAAATATCCATACCAATGAAAAACATATATCAAACAATATGACGTATTGTATAGCTGTTATGCAAGAGTAATAAACGATATATGTATAAAAACGGTTGATTTGAGGTAAGATATAGCCATTTTGCTACATTAGGATATATTAAAAGCTGCACAATTGATTCTCGTCAAGTTAGATAATGCCTTAGCAAGACGAAACACGTCACTTCCATAAAATGAAAAACAAACGTTTCTTCGATATTAAATGTTTAATATTGAGTTTTACATGATTGTTAGTGAAATAATAAATATAGGGTGTTTTTTTTAGAGGTTTGGTTTTTAAACTGGCACTGTTTCTACAGACTGTCAAATTGACAGTTGACAGTTGATTTGTAGTCAGTACGTTTTGCCATTTCACCCAGTTGCTCAATAAAGGTGTACACATTAAACACATGTATACATATTGTTACATAGAGGGTGTATTTTAGAGGTATCCAAATTCAAAATGAAATAAAAAATATTAAAATAATGTACATGTCTATTATATTGCCTTTATTTAAAAGATAATTTTATGGCATGTTTAAATATGATTTCGGGCATATGAGCGCCACGGCTAGGTCGAATGAAGCGCAATCGTCAAGTCCAATTTTCGACACCTTTATTGAGCCACTGGGTGAAATGGCAAAATGTACTGATTACAAATCAACTGTCAACTGTCAAATTGACAGTCTGTAGAAACAATGTTGCCAGTTTAAAAACGAAACCTCTAAAAAAACACCCTTTATAAGATTCCACTATCAAATAATATACAACCATAGTCAATATACACCCCTTCCACATGCCTTTTGTCGTTGAATAACTTTGATATGCTAGTGAAGTCTTCGCTTTAGAGAAGTGATGTTAAAATTTTGATAAAAGACGAATTTTATTAAGATTTTTCTTGGAGATAATCATGTGGGCAGAATACTTTAGAGGAGTATATTCTGAACTGAGATGAGATACAGCAAAACAACTTTTTTTTTTTTTTTTTTTAGTTGTACCTATCTCAATAGAGACGAAGACGCAAACTGGAAACTGAACATGGATGATCAAGGTGTTTACAGGACTTATGACCTGTCATTGGTTGGGTTAAGCGCACGCTTTATGTAATTACAACATTCCCCATTCCACATTTTTTGGATTTAGTAAATGAGATGTATTTTTTCCTCGGGGCATACAGAAACGATGTGGCGCGATGGGAATAATTATTTAAATTATCCAACTAGTACAACAATTCTTATGGTACTGAAACTAAAAAACTTACAAATAACTATCACGTTGTCTCTCCGAAGGGGTAGTCAGAAATAATAATAATAATTATTTTGTTGTATCCCTCTTTACATCATTACAACGCGAGCCAAATCAATGTACCTAAAGGGTATAGCTATCATATCGATTCTCGTAACATGTGATAGGTAGTTAATCTATCGCCATCACACTGCCATCGCCGGAAATCGAACCCGGGACCTTTGGTGTGGCATTCAAAGTACTTACCACTCGGCCACGAAGGTCGTCATGTCGGGTCCTCAGGTCGTCATAATGGACACCACACTTTTCTTTTCTGACATACGATTCTCTCGTTTCCTTCATACATTGTGTCATGAATGCACGTCAATTCGAATCCTCACGTGGCCGAAATTCAATATTTGATTTATTTGATCGTGCCACGTTTTCCTCGGTTTTCCTCTTTTTTTAGTTCCATTTACATCGTTAACATATACTTTTTGACCATTTTTTCTTCATTCATTCTTTCGTTGTGTCCAAACCACCTTAATGATCCTTTTATTATTATGTTCATAACACTTTCATTCGCATCATTGAAACAATCATATTGAAACTACACGTGTACAAATTTGTATTTTGATTAAAATAATGGTATTAACCATTTCTTGGTAAAAGAAATATAAGTAAGAAATATATATAATGGTGTTCTTCTACCGACCCTTATGTATGGAAGCGAAGCATGGAACTGGCAAAATAAGGATGAAAGTAGAATAAATGCAGTAGAAATGAGATCTCTTAGACGAATGTGTGGATACTCTGTGTATGATAGAGTGTCGAATGAAAATATTAGAAGTGAATGCGGTGCGAATGGTGTCATGAACAAAATAATGAAAGGATCATTAAGATGGTTTGGACATATGGAAAGAATGAATAAAAAAATAATGGTAAAAAAAATATATGTTAATGATGTAAATGGAACCAGAAATAGAGGAAGACCGAGGAAAACGTGGCACGATCAAATAAATCAAATATTGAATGTCGGCCATGTGAGGAGTCAGAGAAATCGACGGGCGTGCATGACACGATGTATGAATGTTGAGGAAGCGAGAGAAATATGTCAGGAAAGAAAAGTGTGGCAGTCCATTCTTTCTGCGTACCCCTTCGGGGAGAGGGCGTGATGGTTAGTTAGTTAGTTCTTTAAATTATAAACTGACTAATAAACCATCACGTCATCTGTTTGTTATTAAAATAAAAATAAAATATCATACGAGTATGTTGAAATATATTTTGACTGTCCATTTAAAAACAAACGAAAGATTGTAATAAGTATGACGAATCCCCGTGGATGCGTGTTTCAGACGAAGGTCGCACGTCTGAAGAGTGCCAGCGCCCAGAGGCGGCTCATGTTTAAGAGATTTGCCCTATTAAAACACACGGCGGCCGCCCCTGAATTATTCATGAGGGCGGAAGGTAAGCGGGGGATGATTCGTGCATAATAACGTTCATTTGTCCTTTGTTTTCGAGTCTTATTATATTGACAAAAGCGTCCTCAAACAGAGGTCATTCGTACGTTTTAAATACAGCAAAACGAGCTCGCAATAAAGGTCATGTTGAACCCAAATGGCAGAATATTTTTTTTAATGGAATTTTATAGAGGGGTAATTACTTAATAATGAAAACATTTTATTTGAAATAAAATCTTTTTAAAATATTAAGTTAAAATTTACTAATGTTTGTGTTTTCGACTGGTTTTGGAAGCTCGCTGCTATCTTATATAATATAAGAGAAGGGAGAAGGGTGCTGCGCAGAAATCTGGGACCTGTGAATGAAGGTGAAGACTGAAAAGTGCGGCATAATGACGAGATGTATTTACAAAGCTCCCGGTCTCTCCACACAGGTCAGACTGAATAGAAAGAGATGGGCCGGTCGCGTGCAGAGGATGCCGTCATCGCGAACCACAAAAAGATTGCTGGAGTGGCACCCAGGTGGTAGAAGATCAATTGGACGACCAAGGCTGCGATGGGAGGATGAAGTTGGGGGAGATGGGGCGAAATTGTTACAAGTGTGTCAGATTGGAGGGTCGAAGCTGAAGACAGGAGGAGCTGGAGGCGAAGAATACTAGAGGCTAAGGCTCGATATGGGCCATCGAAGAAAAATAAGAAGAAGAAGATATAAAATAATAAAACACTTTGTATTTATACCGTGGTTATATGTGATTTATTATTTTATATCTAACTAACTAACTAACTAACCATCACGCCGTCTCCCCGAAAGGGTAGGCAGGAAGAATGGACTGCCACACTTTAACCGATGCGGCACTCCATCCTTCTCTTTTCGCCCCGCGGGAGACGCGGTGTGATGGGTTGCGAACCTCATCGCCACCAATAGGCATCTCCCGCGCACACTTCGATCTTCCAACATCCACAAAATAAATCTAAAACAAATAATATAAAATACAATGACATAAAATAAAATAACAAAATAAAAATAATTTAATACAAAATGTTATTTTTAGATGGTGCACATTTGTCTATTTAATTTATGTTCCACGAATCCACCGTTTTTTAAATTTAGCACATAATGTTTTTCCGATGTTGCACATGTTGACATGGACGATCCGGACTTTTGTGTTTATTTAATTTATGTTACACGTATCCACCGTTTTTTAAATTAGCTGTTATATGATTGAATTAATGTTCCACGTATCCACTTTTTTATTTGGCAGTAATTAGGCACTTAAAACCAACCAACACCAGCAAGAACTTTAAAAGAATATTGAAAAAATTATTCAAATTGTCATTGGAACAAATGAAAATTTTATTTTTACACCTGTCAAAATTCTTTATATAAACGAAAAAACTTGTATAATTTTGACATCAAAACAGTACAAACGTATTACGTCTTACAATTAACTATTATAAAGTACGGCAACAATCAAATTGACCAAAACAATTCACTTATACACGTAATTTCTCCAAATTCACGGGAGCACCAAATGAACCAAAATTTTTTGGAGACGGTCTGCCTAAATGGGATCCATTCTCGTGGACCCCCGTTCACAACTTATGGACCCCCGATTTTTGATAATGATGATATATTATTGGCAAATATTAATGATACCAAGAACAGGCCCAAGACATAATAAAGAAAGCATCCTGATTGATAAACAATGAACGGAAAGTGGTAGCAGGACCGGTAATTGGAAAAGTGTGTAGAGACCGGAGTCTATTCTGCAAGTCACCTGAACTACCCCCGGGGGCTGACATCTCGCATAATTTAATTAATGGGGATCAATTAGGGGCGCGCCCGGCGGAGGGATGAAAGAACATTTCACGGAAACTAACTGAAACTCATCGACAGGGATCAAAGTTGAAAGACACGGTTTTGATTAATTTTCAATTGGTCTGTTTCCGGGAGGGTGCGAATGAAATATGCTCAAACACTTGGGTAATGTTGATGAAAAGCCTTCCAATAAGAAGTGCCAATAAACATTATTTTTTTATAAATTCACTGAATAGAAAAGGGGATATTAACAAGTGTGGTTATGGATAGGAAAAATCAATTTACTAACTAACTAACTAACTAACCATCACGCCGTCTCCCCGAAAGGGTAGGCAGAAAGAATGGACTGTCACACTTTATCCGATGCGCCACTCCATCCTTCTCTTTTCGCCCCGCGGGAGACGCGGTGTGATGGGTTGCGAAACTCATCGCCACCAATAGGCATCTCCCGCGCAAACTTCGATCTTCCAACATCCACAAAATAAATCTCAAACAAATAATATAAAATACAATGATATTGTTCACCGAGTTAACTCATTTCAACCCAAACGGTCGAAAACGAACATACCTACGTATTATCCCAAACAGTGAAAAACGACCTTTCTGAATTTTGATTTATATAATATTCTAACGCATACATTCTGTCAATGTCGCGCATTGTTGCCGTGGTCCATACTCCAGACAAGGTGGGTAACACGAATTCCCGCTCATTTTATCAGTTGTGTTTTATCCTCAGTGTGGTTATAATAAGTAATGTGCCTTTTACAAAACAATCACTACCCAATCACTTTAGTAAATATGATTAAGTTTTAATTCCTGGTATTATGTTGTATGTGTATAATATCTTACCTGCACTCAAAAGATGCCTTAAACATTTATGCTGTTTGTAATGTCTTTTGAGTAAATAAACTGATTTGATTTGATTTGATTTAAAGTTTACGCCCGATTATGGGATTTTATATATGAGAAAATATTATGGGAATGGTCGTGTGTTTTCATTACCATTAATACTAAATTTTTCACACGATAATTTGATTCCATACATTCTATAGGTATCAAAACAGTGTAAAATAGTATTATATTAAAAAAATCAAGTCAAGTAGGTATCTTTACGCAATTCGTTAATTTGAAATTTCCAATAATCATTTCAATACACTTCGGAATTGATAAAAAAAGTTGCTTGTTTTCCACGTAAATATTAAAATTCACGACATGTTTTGGAGGAGACCTCCATTTTCAGGTGTAAATATATAACAAAAAGCTAAATTAATACAATACAAGTAACAATACATTTGAATTTAATGTTAATGCCTGAACTTTCAATAAATTAATCAATTCAATTTTTAAAAACACGATAATTATAAAAAAAAAATACCAAAAAACTTCGTAATTCAGAACATTTTGTTACTGAAAGAAGGCAGAATGGTGCCTTCACGTATGGTATTTCTAAAAATATAACACCCGGACAAAATTTCGATCAAACCTTTCGCCACAACGGCAAGAGAATGGCAAAGACATGGACATGTCACTGACATGAATAATAATAATATTTAATTCGTCTTTTACAATCATCGGGTGTTCCTCGTGTCCGAGGAAGACTGTCCTTCACGGATGTGGGTCCGCATGTGACTGAAGAGCCCGATCCTGGACCCACAAATTCTGTGGCATCTGGGGCAGGGGTAGGCGCTAGTAATGGAGCCGTCACCGTATCTCAGTGGTCTCTCCTTTCTCCTTTTCCTCCCCTTTGCGACGTCGTCTCTGCGCTGTGCTTCAAAGTCTTGCGTGCCTTTATGTACTGTTGTTCTCCACCTAGGTATGTCTTTTGCACTCTTTCCCCAGTCGATGTTAGTCTTTTGTAGGTTTCCTTTAAGGAAGGAAGTAATATTTAATTCGTCTTTTACAATATATTTAAAATGTAAATCATATAAACTTTCAAGAATCAATTGTATCTCAATAGAGACGAAGATGCAAATTGAAAACAGAATATGGTTGATCAAGGTGTTTACAGGACTTATGACCTGTCATTGGTTGGGTTAAGCGCACGCTTTATGTATACATAATGACAGGTCATAAGTCCTGTAAACACCTTTATCAACCATATTCTGATTCCAATTTGCATCTTCGTCTCTATTGAGACACACTTGATTCTTGAATTAATAGCCCGCAATGGGTGAAATCCAGTTGTTCGTCTACAAGTATTTGTATACATTCAAAATGTCATATAAACTTTATTTAAAAAAATTTAATTCATCAATTCTGCAGACCACCTACCCACGGACAATCTAGAGAAATTTCTTCTTTTTCTTTCTTGTTGTAGACCTATGTGGTCTTTTCTTCGGAGGGTTGCTCCTCCTGTGAGGTAGATTCCCAGCTGTCCTTCAATCTTTTAGGAGGTCTCCCACGAGTAATTTATTTGAAAATTCAAAGTACCATATATATAAAGCTATATTTTCATCGCTGTGAATTCTGTAGACAACCGATCTATACATTTCGGGAAACTTATTTAAATATCGGCGAGCATAAGAGAAATATCTTCAAATATAATACACTGAAATATTTTTCAATCCTTTGTGAATTGTTAATAATGTGATTTCGCTGAAACTGATATTTTCCACTGGCAATGGAAAATAATGATTAAAACAGTCGAGTGTTTCGAAATGATTACCCTTCTGTTTGCTAAATCAACAGTTCGTGGATATGGCAGAGTACACACTTTTTAATGAAAATGTTCCCCCCTCGATAAATTTACTTTAACCACCCGGTTCATAAATAAATTTATACTCTGGAATCGATAACTCTATACACCTCCTGAAATGTTCAACTCTTGGTAATAAAATTATTCTCTCTTATGTATATTTCAGTTCAAATATTAAAATTTATAATATAAATTTATAGGTAGAAGTTCACTGTAAATAACAAAATTTAAAATAAAATTTATAAAATATACATTGAGTTAAATATATTGAGTTGGGGAATGTTGTATTACATAAAGCGATCGCTTAACCCAACCAATGTCCTCATAAGTCCTGTAAACGCCTCGACCATCATATTCTGTATCCAAATAATTTACATCTTCGTCTCTATTGAGATACGATTAATTCTTAAAGAGTTAAAATCCACTTGATTTTTAACTTCAACCGCTTTCGGCAGCTCACAGCCATATTCTAGCGATTGCAAGTAAATTTATTTGATAATACCTTAGAACGGCAAAACGAGTCATTCACATAAATTAAAATAAAACTTCTAGTAAATCGTTACGTTTTCATTCTTATTAATGAAGAAGGAAATGAGTCGTGTCCAGGATTGAACCTAAATCTCCAGGATCAGGAGCCAAGCGTTCTGTTCCTCACACCAACACCGGCTAACTAATTTTATTTGTATATGTAAGCGTAAATAGCCACAAAAAAGATTTAAATAAGTGTATTGTAGTATGGAATAAAAATGTTTATTTTAATTAAAATGTTTATCTTTAACTAGTTCATAAAATGGAGCTACAGCACCCTTGAGGTGATTATTTCATAAAAATGGCGATCTATAAATCATCTTATTTATTATTACTATTAACTGTTAAATTAAAAACACTGTTTAAATATTAAAAAAATAAGTTTGTTTTTTAAAAAATCGTCGCGACAGCTGTTTCGGTAACCGATGTAACCATCGTCAGGTGTTACAATAAACTCTGAATGACTAAACTGACTAAACTAAAAATTAAATTAAATTTAACAGTGAATAATGTTAAAATATCAAAGTGTTTCCGCCAAAGCAACGGATTACCTATTATTACTATTATTATATTATGGCATAATTTGTATTAGTCTTTCTCTTCTTCTTCAATGGCTCTACAGTCCATATCGAGCCTTAGCCTCCATTATTATGTTTAGCCTCCAACTCCTCCTGTCCTCAGCGTCGACCCTTCAATCTGACACTCCTAACAATATCGCCCCATCTCCTCCAACATCATCCTCCCGTCGCAAGCCTTGGTCGTCCAATTGGTTTTCTACCACCTGGGTGCCACTCCAATATCTTTTTTGGAGTAATTTTAGAAAATAATATCGTTACAAAACGAGTATCTTTACTTTTATTGAAATTATATAAAATATTAGCTTAGAAAAATCTTTGATGTGTGTGAAAAATAAAATAACCCAAAATTAAAATGTTTCATATTTAAAATTCATTCTGGAATACGCCATGAAGATAATCTGTAATTACTGTACACCCTTTGGGGAAAAAACAATCTAAGTCTTTGTGCAAACAAGAGGGGTTTCATTTCGAATTATCGGGGTATTTGAAAACTCAACGTTAATCATTCGGAAAAGTCAATATTCCATTTATCATCCCTTCAATTGAAAGGGAAAATGGATTCCTGCAAATATTCTGAGAGGATCAGTAATTAATTAGGAAAACTGGGGCGGGCTCAGGCTGGACAGTGTGGGACTCGTGACAGAGAGCGCCCTTAATGACATTATTTGAAATGTACGAAAATAAAGGACCCTTATGAAAGTGAAGCTTGGAGTTGGCAGAAGAAATATGAAGAAGTAGGGTAAATACTAGATCACTAAGAATAATGTGTAGAAAAACAATGTTTGATAGAATACCGAACGAAGAAGTAAGAAATGAATTTATGGCAGATTTATGCGTTCTAAATATAATTAAGAAAGGGTTTCTAAGATGGTTTGGACATAAGTAACGAATGGATGGGGGAAGAATGGTTAAAAATACAAGAATCCAAGTTTGTAACATATGCAAATTAAAATTAGACAGTGTACCTGTGACATAACATTAACAAGAGATTAATACAACAACAAGAAACAAACAAAACCATCACGCCGTAGGCAGAGAGAATGAACCGCCACACTACTCTATCCTGACACATCTCTCTAGCTTCCTCCACATTCATACAACGAGTCATACACGCCCATCGGTTCTTCCGACTTCCAACATGACCAACCTTTAAAATTTGATTAATTTGGACATGTCATGTTTTCCTCGGTCTACCTGTACTCCGTACTCCATTTACATTACTAACGTATACTTTCTTAACAAAGGTTAATAGGTTAAAAATATTAATAGGTATTAAAAGGGATTAATATAATAGTTTACAATATTGATAGTAACATTATTATATTAAATGTTCATTGGCAATATTTTGTGCATTTTTCATTGGAAGTTCAAATAATAATGTTTTAATATAATAAAAAAAATCAGTCAAGTATGTCAGGATATGGAAGGGTAAAAATATCTGGATGGACCTCTAAACTATCAAATAAAAATGTTAAAATCAGATATAAATTAATAATTTGAACTTGAAGAACTGATTAACCATGACACAGTAGTGAGATTTTGTAAGTCTCAACGCCTACGGTGGGCTGGCCATGTGGAAAGAATGTCAAAGGGTAGTACACCACAGATTATATCCAGATTGGTGCCCCGCGAAAAGAGACCAAGAGGATGACCGAGGAAAAGATGGGTGGATTGCGTTGAAGATGATTGGGAGAAAATGGAAGGGGCTGGGGAATGGAGAGAGATGGCCAGAGACAGAAGTCAGTCAGTCAGAAGAGGACCGTTGTGGAGAAGGCCAAGTCCCACAATGGGATGTAGCAGCGAGAAATGAATGATGAATAAATGATAAATTAATAATGATAAGAAATAAAAAAATGTATTTCTTCAACAGCTCTCGTATATTAATGAAAAATGACCAATGAAGTCAGGCATGTTATTTTGAAATTACTATTAATTTTTAAATTAAAATTTTAATATTATTTGATTGGCAGTGTTTTTGGATGCTTTTCGTCTAGCGCTCTCGTCTTTTAAAACATTTTGAAACCGTGGAGAAGCCGGTTCTGCAAACAGGAGTCGTTTATTAACGAAATATGTAAATGGGATTATGTACCCATGGTACCTTTTGATATCCGAGTCCTTCCAGGGCGGGTGTAATTAAATAAGAATCCTGAAATTATTCGTAATTTCATTTTTGACGGTTCTGCGACGGAGGGGTGTAGGGGGGTTGGAAATTTATACGGAATATTATATTAAAGTAAAAGAAAATTGAGAAATTCAGCAAATACATTTTAATACATATTCTAAATTAGGGCAAAGTGGATTGCAAAATCAGAGATATAAGTAATTAATTCGAATGAAAATTTCTGGTTTCTAGAAGTTTTATTATATTTTATGGGAATCAAATCAAATCAAAATCAAATCAGTTTATTTTCTCAAAAGACATTACAAACATTTTTTATAGTTTAAGGCATCTATTGAGAACAGGTAAAACATAATAAATATATAATACCAGCAACGCATGAGAGATGGTTCGACATTAGGAATACAAAATACTCTCCAAAGTCAAGAGTATTTGTCTTCTGAATGTACTTTCACGAATATGAAAGACGTCGATCTCCGAAGCGATCATGTTCAGCAGTTTGATTGCTCTCCCCACCGGCATCACCAGAGGCAGGTTGGTTCTGCATGTTGGGAGATAAAACAGTCTGTGCTGACGCTGTCGAAAGCCAAACATTTAATAATGCCTTAGCAAAGCATAAAATAAAATAACAATTCATAAAATAGACGTTTTCATTCGTATCAACTATTTAATACAGAGTTTTATACCATTGTTCCAGAAACAACAAACAACAGATATGAAAGCTTTTAGATTTATCACGAATATCATAATTCCTGGAATAGCTTATGTCTTAGTCTACTTAAAAACAGTGTGAAAATTATAATTCCATCGCTGGGAATCGAACACGGGACCTTCGGTGTGGCAATCATAAGTCTTGCCACTCTGCCACGAGGTCGTCAACTTTATTTATCAGAACGGAATCTTGCAAGAGTTAAGGCAATTCGGAATTACAGGATTGGAAAGAATCTGAAGCCTGTAATCAGTGAAGAAAAGGCAATAGAACTAAGTTTAAGCATGTTTATACTATATTTTACTAAGGACCTTATTATAATGTCCTGATTTACTACTTATCTTTGCCAATAGAGATAAAAATATGCGATATTCAGATATGTAAAATAAGACGAATTTGCTTGAATTCTTAGAATGTTGGATTTCGTTTAGAAATCTGGCAGATACCCGTAGGCAGCGTATGGAAGTGTTTGTATAAAAAGCTGGGAAAATATCGCTGGCGAGATTCGAGGGCTTTTCTAACACAAAAGAAACAATATGGAGGATATGCGGCATATCAAATCTGGAAATTACGTCTGGGTACAGCGCCGCGCGACACTTGTTGGTGTTCAATAATTCTTTTCATATCCAGCAGGAGTTTATTGGATCAGCGCTTTGGAACTGCTTTTCAAAGAGGGCGAAAAGAAATTCGCCATGAAAGCGAATCAGGGGGCGTCGATATGTTCGCGGGACGAGCGCAAAGGAAGTGAAGGAAGTAACGGACGAATGCACCTAGTTTTATTAAATTTATTTTCTTTAACTTTTATCAATTTTTTTTTGGTTTGGGCATATGGAAAGAATGAATGAAGAAAGAAAGGTTAAAAAAATTATATGTTAATGATGTAAATGGAACCAGAAATAGAGGAAGACCGAGGAATACGTGGCACGATCAAATAAATCAAATATTGAATATCGGCCATGTGAGGAGTCAGGGAAATCGACGCGGGTGTATGACACGATGTATGAATGTTGAGAAAGCGAGAGAAATATGTCAGGAAAGAAAAGTGTGGCAGTCCATTCTTTCTGCCTACCCCTTCGGCGAGAAGGCGTGATGGTTAGTTAGTTAACTTTTTATGACGTCACAAGAAATGTTTGGACAAGTGAAATAAATAATTGAAGTAAGTATAGTAAGTAGAAGAAGGACGATCCATCCCTGCAATCCGTAAAATGGTATTTTTTTTATAAATACCTTATGAAAGTCGAAATCGAAAATATATGTGTGTGGAGAAGACAAAATAGCCCATGGTTTTGGCCGAAACACTATGATGCCTTAACATTTTAAACTGTTAAATTAAATAAGTTTGTTTTATGTATCATACTAGTATTTTATTTTACGCGACAGCTGTTTCGTCAACCTATGTTGATATCATCAGGTGTTACAATAATATATCAAATGTCAAATTTTCGTGATTTTTCGAACCCCAACAAAGGTTGACGAAACAGCTGTCGCTTAAAATAAAATACAATTGTGATAGATAAAACAAAGTTGTTTAATTTAACAGTTTAGAAGACAAAATAAATACAACTAATAACCGATTGCATTGGGGTGTGACATTTAAAAATAAATTAATATTCCTAGATGTTCTGTTTTATTTCAATTTGTATTACATACAATATGGCCGAGCCATAGAGGGCTCCCTCCGCTTACCCGAAGCTGTTATAGGCGCAGCGGCGCCTTTCGCCAGCTTCACTCGTGCACTCCCTAGGCCCATCTTCCGTCCATGCGGGACTTACGTTAAAATTGATAATAATAATATATGTATATTTGCAGCCAAGAGGGACCCAGACCACATTTAAGCTACGCTTCTCTCCCTCGATGTCCCGCCATACACACATAGGAATGGAAAGCAAAAAAAATAAAAAAAATAGTTAATCTCGATGCAGAAAAAATTTCCTATTATTAAATTGGAAAATAAATATTGAGATGAGATTTCAAAGAATAAATTGAGCTTTCCTCTTAGATGCAGAGCTTGCTGGGTCGGGTGGGGTAGCTAGGTAAGACCGTCTCTTTCAAAAGAAATGCTCCACGCGAGCGCTTTCAACGGACAAAGGTGGATATGAAGGAAATGCCTTGAAATAGGGTTACCGAATTTCACGTATAAATTCTTAAAGGCTTTCACAATTATTTAATATTTTGTGCGCGCATAAATGACAAATATAACATGCAGTAATGGAATAAAAAGAAAATTCAAAGCATTTTGAAGAAAAGCGAGCAAAGTAACATATTCAAAATGGATAACGCGATTGAGTGAGTGAAATTGGCTGAAATTGTACAGTATTCCGGATATACAAAGGCTTTTAAACATGTAAAAGGAAGAAGAAAAATAGACAACAAACAATTAATATGAATGAAAACGTCTGTCTTTTAAGAGTTTGATTATATTTTGACCGAAAGTAGGTATTATGAACAAAATTATGAAAAGATCGGTGAAGAAAGAATGGTCAAAAAAGTATACGTTAATGATGTAAATGGAGTACGGAGTCGAGGTAGATCGAGGAAAACATGACATGACCAAATGAATAAAATTTTTAAGGTTGGTCATTTAAGAAGCAGGAAGAATCGACGTGCGTGTATGACTCGCTGTATGAATGTGGAGGAATCTAGAGATGGTATGTCATGTAAGAGTAGTGTGGCGGATCATTTCTCTGCCTACACCTGCGGGGAAATGGCCTGATGGTTTGTTGTTGTTGTTGTTTACATTTGATAATGGCTAAGAAGGGCGAAACATCCATCTAAACTATAATTAAACTCCTAAAGAACGGCCGTTTTTATTCATCATAATTATTTAATATGGAATTTCACATCATTGTTCAAGAAAAAATAAATAGGGAATAAACAACAATATTTTTTTTGTATACAAGGGGTCGCTTGAACCCAATTACTGTATGTTATGCACTTTGTCGTTAGCCTATATTGATGATATATGATAAATAGCAAAGCTATCACTATTCTATTGTCACGTGAATTCTACATCAGATCAAAGACAGTGACAATTACACAGCTATCGCCGAGAATCGAACCCTAGACCTTCGGTATGACAGTCATAGCTCTTGCGCCGTTATTACTTGGGGCATGTCAGAATAGAGCAGTGTGGCGGTTTATCCTTTCTGCCTACCTCTATGGAGAAACGGTAAGTTGGTAAGTTAGTTAGTTAAGTATATGTAAATATTTCATTCATTAATACGTTAATACGAGTTTTGCCTTTGACGTTATCAAATTCTTCTCATCTTCTTCTTCTTCAGCCTATTACCGTCCACTCCTGAGCAAAGGCCTCCTCCATTCGCTTTCATGTCACCCTGTCCTGTGAAGATTGCGTCCGGGTTATTCAGACGCGTCTGTTCAGATCATCCTTCCACCGTAGTTGGGGTCGCCCTGCACTTCTCTTTGCCGTTCACGGTGTCCAAGTCAGCAGTCTTCTTATCCAATTTTCATCTGAGCTTCTGGCTACGTGACCTGCCCATTACCATTTTAGAGTCGTTATATAACTATAATAAATAAATTATATTGTTTTTGCTTAAAATAACATAATATTCAACTCAATATGTTAAATGGATTATTTAAAAATTTCATCCGCACCTTATGTCTTGTCATCCCTCAGGTAATAAATAACACTTAATTTGAGAAAATTTGCTGCTTAAAAAGAAACAAGTTGTTAACGAGGGCTTTTCTATATAAAGTTTAGAGTCATGTATTTTTCTTTGAAATGCAAGCAATCAGCTAGACAAACACCATCTTGTATGGACACAATTCTAAGGACATTGTCATAAAGCGAATGAAAGGATCGACAAAGTGCAGCCAGGAAGGGGGAAGCACCGAGACATAAGGATCTTATATAAAGTAAGCCAGTGACTGCTCGTGAATTAAAATTAATATTGGTTTATATATAAAACACATAATTAAACTTTTTTGTGTGGTTAGAGAGGTGAAATATGAATGCACGTGGCATTGGAAATGTATTTGAGATTTTGATTAATATCCCGATGATAAAAATTGAAGTTCATTTGGATAACGAAAGAACGCTTAAACTTGATATTTAAATTGCTATTTCATAGGTTTGTATTGTTTCAGCTAACTTTATGAGGAACTTACTTACTAACCATCACGCCTTCTCCCCGAGGGGTTGGGCTGAAAGAATGGACTCTTACACTTTTCTTTTCTGACAAATTTCTCTTGCTTCCGCAACATTCATTCATCGTGTCATGCACGCGCGACGATTTCTCTCACATGGCCGACATTCAATATTTGATTTATGCCACGTTTTCCTCGGTATTCCTCTATTTCTAGTTTCATTTACATCGTGAACATATACTTTTTTACCATTATTTTTTCATTCATTCTTTCCATGTGTCCAAACCATCCAATGATCCTTTCATTATTTTGTTCATAACACCATAATTCGCACCGCATTCACTTCTTATATTTTCATTCGACACTCCATACACAGAGTATCTACACATTCGTCTCTCAATAGAGGAGAATAAGAGATCTCAATAGAGGAGAAATACGTCAGGAAAAAAAGTGCGGCAGTCCATTATTTCTGCCTACCCCTTCGGGGAGACGGCGTGATGGTTAGTTAGTTAGTTTTTATTTTCAAGTTACGCCTAGAAAATTATTTACGGATTTTCTCTTGAAAGTGGACTGCCACTGGTCCAGTCACTGGCTCCTGAATCTCGAGAGGAAATTCACTTATCACATACGAAGGAAGCGCCATTATATGACTACATATGACTACAAGAACGGGAGCTTTTGGAATCATTTTACAATAACTCTATATTAGAGCAGGGATTCAATTTCAAAAAATTCAATTGTCGACAAAATGTCATTTTACGAATTTGTCGGATTATAGGAGTGGAATGTAACATACTTAAATTACATAAAATATTTACCTTTAAATATAAGTATATATAAAAATAACTAAATACCAATTATGGAGTAGGCTTATGACAAGCAGTAGACGACATCGGATATTTAATTAAGTAAACTAAATAACTAATCATCACGCCGTCTCTCCGAAGGGGTATGTACAAATTTTGGACCGCCACACTCTTCTGTCCTGACATATCTCTCTCGATTATATAAAGGTTGAATACCTTCGACCTTACGACCTTCGTGGCAGAGTGGTAAGAGCTCTGACTTCCATATCGAAGGTCCCGGGTTCGATTCCCGGCGATGGCAGTGCGATTGTCACACTGTCATTGGTCTGGTGTAGAATTTACGTGACAATAAATTGGCTACCTATCCACATATTATAAGAATCAAGATAATAGCTAAAATAAAATGTATACAGTAATCGGGTTGAATCGACTTGTTGTGTACAAGGGAAAAAAATCGATTTCAATTTAAATTTATTTAAAAAATTCATAAACCTTCCAGAAATTACATTTTCCAATGCGTTTATAATTACAATAAAAAATGATCAAGAAAAATTAAAAAAAAATTAGGAAAAAGAAACAATGCAGTTAAGAAAAACATAAGAGAATTAAAAAAATAAGAACAATTAGAAAAACAAGAAAAGCAAATATCAATTTAATATATAAGACATAGATGCTTTCTAAGGGTAGCCTCATTATCGTGAAAAATGTCCACATCCAAAGATAAGTGGTTTAGAAGGATCATTGCCGTCTCCACGGGCATTACCTTAAGAATATTAGTTCTACACACTGGCAGGTGAATTAATCTATGTTGCCGTTGTCGCAGATAATTGTCAGGGACAAACAAAGTCAAGTAATTCAAAATATCTGAGTAATGTATTCGACCACGAATCAGTTGAAAAAAAAATGAACATCCAAACGGACAGTTCGTCTAATTTTCAAAGATTGAGTCCACAATACCCACCAAGAAATCAGTTTGGTAAAGCCAGGGGGAATGACCGTTTTCTTTGAGGTACAAAAAACGTTAGAACTTTATCTGTTAAAAAAACATACAAACTTAGTGTTAAGGTCTATTTTCGCTATACCGTGTCTGACCGTAAAGTCACTGATGTAGCCTTGAATCTCATCGACTCCTTATCTGAAATGCTTTAATAAAATCGCCGCCGGGATAGTTGATAACGACCTTCGTGGCAGAGTGGTTAGAGCTCTGACTGGCATACCGAAGGTTCTGGGTTCGATTCCCAGCGATGGCAGTGTGATTGGTCACACTGTCATTGGTCTGGTGTAGAATTGGCATTTTACAATAAAATTGTATACGGTAATTGGGTTCAAACTACCTGTTGTATACAAAAAGAAAAAAAAATAAGAGACGCGCAGACGTAAAACTGACACATATCAACTCTCCCATCGGCGATTTTATTATGGAATTTGAGATGGCGAGTCGTCGGTGAGATTCAAGGCTACGCCGGTGACTTTATGGTGCCGTAACGATCCCTGTCCAGTGAAAATGGGCCTTTAGTCTTGACTAAAAAACGTCGAATATCGAAATCGGCGGAAGAAATCGTTTTTTTTTTAAGTAATGTTTTGTTTATGATCAACCCTACGAGGGTGTAGTATTAATCTCTCTACCATTGTAGTATATAGCCTCCACAGAGACGTCCAGAATTACGGTATAAACCGTACTAACGGAAGCAGTGCCAATCATTGAACACATGGCTGTCGCAGTGGGAATAAATGGCCGAACATTCTGTTGTCCCATTACCATAAATATCATATTAATGATACCGAAACATGGACAATTCACGCTACAGTTCAAACAGGAGCGAATTAGAAGCCTACTATATGTCATAGATAAGATACTCATAATATAAATAGACAAAAACTCGGATGGCGTCAAAGAAGAATACGAGAACGTTGTTATGACGTATATTTTCTTTACGATTCATTGTTTCACCTATCCAAAAAAGCTGAAATGGCAGTGCACAATGGTGTTCTTGTACCGACCCTTATGTATGGATGCGAAGCATGGTACTGGCAAAAGAATGATGAAAGTAGAATAAATGAGATCTCTTAGACGAATGTGTTGATACTCTGTGTATGATAGAGTGTCGAATGAACATATAAGAAGTGAATGCGGTGCGAATGAAGGTGTTATGAACAAAATAATGAAAGGATCATAAGATGGATTAAATATATGGAAATAATGAATGAAGAAAAAATGGTAAAAATGTATATGTTAACGTTGTTGATGGAACTAGAAATAGAGGAAGAACGAGGAAAACATGTCACGATCAAATAAATCAAATATAAAATGTCGGCCACGTAAGGAGTCAGAGAAATCAACGGGCGTCCATGACACGATATATGAATGTTAAGGAAGCGAAAAAATATGTCGGGAAAGAAAAGTGTGGCTGTCCATTCTTTCGTGTGTCCACACCATCTTAATGAAACTTTAATTTTTTCTTCTTATTCCATGCCTTGTCCCATTTATTTGAGGTCGGCTGTTCTTGTATGGCGTCTCCAGGACTGTCTGTCCTGGGTTGCATTTGGTGGGATCCGATCTCTTTTAAGAGTTCTTTAAATGAGTCCTATTCGTATCGGCTTGGGCCTACCACGTCCCCTTGGATCGCTGGTTCGCACCAAATTATCAAACATATCAATTTCAAAATGTGCAGGTCTTTTCCTGATTATAGGTCTGCCCTTGCTTTTCACTCCTTCGCTAAACGATACGATGCTACTTCACAAAATCATACATTTCAGAATTGATAACTCCAAACTTCTTAGCAAATTGACCATTAATACCCCTATGTTTCGTATAAGACACACCGCGAGCCAAGTATTCCACCTTTCTGCTTATCGCACCAATTACGCTCAAAGCGCTGTAATGTACCGGATATGCGACACTTACAACAAATCTTTTAATGCAATCGATGTTTTTCACCTAAACGCTTATGATTTAAAAAAAAATTGTTACAGCAACTTTTCGGTTTGTATAGTGCTATAAAGTTATATTCTTTAATTGTATTATTATTATTTTTTTGTTAATTTTTATACTATTACTTTAGTTAGTTTTATTTTTATTTTAGTTCAGTTAAATCTCGTTTTATAAGTCTATAATGTTAGCTCTGTTCATTAATTTATATTTGTGGTAACATGTAATTGGCTATATTTAAGTACTTCTTTGTGTATTTTTATATGTCACCTCTTTGCAAGAATAACGTGACATTTAGAGTGAAAAACAGAGAATTTATGAGGGAAAGAGACAACACAACAGTGGTATATTGTGTTGTCACGTTGTCTCTTTCAGACGGTATTTTGTTTCATATTTCAATTTTTCGAGATAACACGTTTTTCTCGCAAAGAGGCGATATATACTTATTCGCTGTTTGTTATACACATATTTACAATAAAACACCGCAATTATTGTAGTATGTTTGGGTTATATTTCTCGATCCGTCCCTGAACGAGAACATAGCAGGGCCGGCGCAGATTGCGTGACGTAGTAGTCACGATACATTTCCAACAATGCAGCAGGCCAGGGCTGAAGTATGATTTGCGAGTGTCCTGGTACGGACCGGGACGTGATATCGTTAGCAAATTGAAAAAGTGTTGAACTGCATCTGATTCGCGGGAAAATACCCGATAATATAGAATGGTAATAAACGATATTTATGATTTGAAATTTTTTTATACTCTGAACACCATTCATCGTTATTTTTTTAATATATATAATGCATAGAAACAATCAAGATTCATCATCATCATCATCAGCCGTCTGTCATCCACTGCTGAATGTAGGCCTCTCCCAAAGCCCTCCACCGCCCATCCATTGCCGCTCCCATCCATCCATGTCCAGCAATCCTCTTCAGATCGTCGGTCCAGCGGGCAGGGGGACGTCCAACTCTACGGAATCCTGTACGCGGTCTCCACTCCAGAACCCGTCTTCCCCATCGGCTGTCGGTTCTCCGACAGATATGGCCAGCCCACCGCCACTTCAGCCCGCCTATCCGTAGAGCCACCTCAGTCACCTTGGTTTGTTGTCGAATAAATTCGTTTCTAAATCTATCCCTCAAGGTTATTCCAAGCATGGCTCTTTCCATGGCGCGCTGGGCAACCTTGAATCTGTAGACTAGACCTTTTGTCAATGTCCACGTCTCGGCTCCGTATGTTATGACTGGCAAAACGCACTGGTTGAAGACTTTAGTCTTGAGGCATTGTGGTATTTTGGAAGTGAAAACATGACGTAATTTCCCAAAGGCCGCCCAACCCAACTGAATTCTTCGGTTGGCTTCTTTCTCGAAATTGTTTCGTCCTAATTGTATGATTTGGCCAAGATATGTGTATTCTTGTACCACTTCGAGAGCCGACCCATCGACGGTTACTGATCCGGGATAATATGTTCATTATACATGACTTTCGTCTTGTCCAAATTCATCCCGAGACCCACTCGTCTGGATGCAGTGTTCAGTTCATCTAGCATGCCTTCTAGATGCCCAGCAGATTCCGCCAGAATAACAATGTCATCCGCAAAACGAAGGTGAGATATACCAATAAAGATTGGTTTCCTAAATTTATTTTAGTATAAACAATGCTGCTGAGCTGCTGAAATTAAGGTTTTTGTCGAAATTGAGTTATCACATTATCTGGTATCAGGAAAACGAGATCTACAACTTTCTCAAAGTGACATTTCATGATTTCTTAATTTTCTCGGTTTTTCAGTTTTCATAAACGCATTAACTTAGACTTCGAGTGCAGTTTTACTTATCAAGAACGCACTAGCTGTAGTTAGTACAGATTTGTTTTCTAGCATTCAATAGCTTCTTAGTGATCTCATCTGCTGGCAAAAAAGGATGAAAGTAGGGCTGTAGAAATGAGTGTTTAAAAGGATAATCAAGAAATCTCAAAGAATGAATAAATAATATAATTCATTTGCTGTTTCTTGAACGATGATGTAAAACTCCATATTTAATAATTAATACGAATGAACACGTCAGTTTTTCAGAAGTTTTATTATATTTTATGGGAATGGCATGTTTCGCCCTTCTAAAGCTTCTAAGACATTTGATAATGCCTTAGAAGGGCGAAATATGTCATTCCCATAAAATATAATAAAACTTCTAGAAAACTGACGTTTTATTGTATTTTATGGGAATGACACATTTGATAATGCCGTAGAAGGGCGAAACATGTCATTCCCAAAAAATATTATAAAACTTCTAGAAAAATGACGTTTTTATTCGTATTTATTTATGAGTGTATCGGACGTATGCGAGTAGTTTTAATTTTAATAATTTGTTATTTTTAATTTTTAATTATTTTTAACTATGCTAATTTTATTATTTAATTCATGTTTGTATTTTGTATTAATTTAAGTTTAATTCGTTTAAGTTTAATTTGTTTATGTTTTTGTTAAAATAAATAAGGCAATCGGTAGTCGCGTGAAAGCGCATAGCAACGAGATTATGCAGTAGCTCAATCGAGATTATTCTTGGAATAGTTTTACGGTTGCTCGCGTGTTGTTAAACAGCCAATCAGAGGCCATAGCAACACAGCGGCTGCAACTAAATTTCTCCGAAATTGGAAAAAACGTTAAATAACCGTTTTTTCTAGTTTGCGGAGACTATATAAGCGGGTCTTGTAAGGACTCGGCCTTCTCTCTTCCTTCAAATTCTGACACGCGTGGACACCCTGCGCGTAAGAGGCTTGGCGCTCTTAATTACGTAAAAACCAGTATTTGAGCTACTGTAAACTTCTCTTTGCTTCTACCCTGCACCGATTGTCAGCGGCCAAAATAAATATCAAATGTACGGGACCAAATGTACGGGACAGATTGCTCCCCCCGTACTATTAATATTTATTTTGGCCGCTGACTGCTGCTCGTCTCCGATGTGGTGTGGATGGTTAAACGGAGAATACGGCGTGATGATGATTGTGTAATAAAACAAATTTTTATTATATGCGGCAATCGGTGCAGGGTAGAAGCAAAGAGAAGTTTACAGTAGCTCAAATACTGGTTTTTACGTAATTAAGAGCGCCAAGCCTCTTACGCGCAGCGTGTCCACGCGTGTCAGAATTTGAAGGAAGAGAGAAGGCCGAGTCCTTACAAGACCCGCTTATATAGTCTCCGCAAACTAGAAAAAACGGTTATTTAACGTTTTTTCCAATTTCGGAGAAATTTAGTTGCAGCCGCTGTGTTGCTATGGCCTCTGATTGGCTGTTTAACAACACGCGAGCAACCGTAAAACTATTCCAAGAATAATCTCGATTGAGCTACTGCATAATCTCGTTGCTATGCGCTTTCACGCGACTACCGATTGCCTTATTTATTTTAACAAAAACATAAACAAATTAAACTTAAACGAATTAAACTTAAATTAATACAAAATACAAACATGAATTAAATAATAAAATTAGCATAGTTAAAAATAATTAAAAATTAAAAATAACAAATTATTAAAATTAAAACTACTCGCATACGTCCGATACACTCATAAATAAATACGAATAAAAACGTCATTTTTCTAGAAGTTTTATAATATTTTTTGGGAATGACATGTTTCGCCCTTCTACGGCATTATCAAATGTGTCATTCCCATAAAATACAATAAAACGTCAGTTTTCTAGAAGTTTTATTATATTTTATGGGAATGACATATTTCGCCCTTCTAAGGCATTATCAAATGTCTTAGAAGCTTTAGAAGGGCGAAACATGCCATTCCCATAAAATATAATAAAACTTCTGAAAAACTGACGTGTTCATTCGTATTAATTATTAAATATGGAGTTTTACATCATCGTTCAAGAAACAGCAAATGAATTATATTATTTATTCATTCTTTGAGATTTCTTGATTATCCTTTTAAACACTCATTTCTACAGCCCTACTTTCATCCTTTTTTGCCAGCAGATGAGATCACTAAGAAGCTATTGAATGCTAGAAAACAAATCTGTACTAACTACAGCTAGTGCGTTCTTGATAAGTAAAACTGCACTCGAAGTCTAAGTTAATGCGTTTATGAAAACTGAAAAACCGAGAAAATTAAGAAATCATGAAATGTCACTTTGAGAAAGTTGTAGATCTCGTTTTCCTGATACCAGATAATGTGATAACTCAATTTCGACAAAAACCTTAATTTCAGCAGCTCAGCAGCATTGTTTATACTAAAATAAATTTAGGAAACCAATCTTTATTGGTATATCTCACCTTCGTTTTGCGGATGACATTGTTATTCTGGCGGAATCTGCTGGGCATCTAGAAGGCATGCTAGATGAACTGAACACTGCATCCAGACGAGTGGGTCTCGGGATGAATTTGGACAAGACGAAAGTCATGTATAATGAACATATTATCCCGTGATCAGTAACCGTCGATGGGTCGGCTCTCGAAGTGGTACAAGAATACACATATCTTGGCCAAATCATACAATTAGGACGAAACAATTTCGAGAAAGAAGCCAACCGAAGAATTCAGTTGGGTTGGGCGGCCTTTGGGAAATTACGTCATGTTTTCACTTCCAAAATACCACAATGCCTCAAGACTAAAGTCTTCAACCAGTGCGTTTTGCCAGTCATAACATACGGAGCCGAGACGTGGACATTGACAAAAGGTCTAGTCCACAGATTCAAGGTTGCCCAGCGCGCCATGGAAAGAGCCATGCTTGGAATAACCTTGAGGGATAGATTTAGAAACGAATTTATTCGACAACAAACCAAGGTGACTGAGGTGGCTCTACGGATAGGCGGGCTGAAGTGGCGGTGGGCTGGCCATATCTGTCGGAGAACTGACAGCCGATGGGGAAGACGGGTTCTGGAGTGGAGACCGCGTACAGGATTCCGTAGAGTTGGACGTCCCCCTGCCCGCTGGACCGACGATCTGAAGAGGATTGCTGGACATGGATGGATGGGAGCGGCAATGGATGGGCGGTGGAGGGCTTTGGGAGAGGCCTACATTCAGCAGTGGATGACAGACGGCTGATGATGATGATGATGAATCTTGATTGTTTCTATGCATTATATATATTAAAAAAATAACGATGAATGGTGTTCAGAGTATAAAAAAATTTCAAATCATAAATATCGTTTATTACCATTCTATATTATCGGGTATTTT